>JABFEB020000016.1:18751754-18774397 GCA_019775895.2 Stomatorhinus ivindoensis | reverse complement strand
GAAACACTAGTGTCTCTCAGTTCTATTATGTGTGGGGACAGGTTGTGGGGATAGGCTGGAATCAGCGAGAGGGTTTTCGCAAAATAGGAGAAACCCAACAGATACCCTGGCGGATTCAGGCGGCCCAGCGCTTCACAGGGGCCTTTAAATATGTAAAATTGGATGAGGATGCCCAAGGTGACATTTATGCCCCTGGCCATGGTACTTTGTGT
This sequence comes from Stomatorhinus ivindoensis, assembly GCA_019775895.2. NCBI lineage: Eukaryota > Metazoa > Chordata > Actinopteri > Osteoglossiformes > Mormyridae > Stomatorhinus > Stomatorhinus ivindoensis. The sequence goes on along the minus strand of JABFEB020000016.1, from coordinate 18,774,185 downwards.
GTGAGGATGAATCACTTTACTAGCGTTGCCTAATTGTCCTTTCAGGCTATGAAGAACAGGCAATCAGCGGGTGAGTGTACTGATGGCCACTCATAGTGATGCACTCTGAACCGTAGCTAGTGTCCCATGACAGTGTGCAAAGGCCTCACACGGGACTAATTAATCCCCATAGGCAGTCACTGTCAGTGAGGCTGAGAAAGTGTAAATATACAGTGCTGTGCCAGTCTTAAGATGGAAAAGAAAATGATTTGTTATCTGTATGTTGGTGTAAGACTATGACTTTATGTATCAATATCTGTCAAAGTGTGACCTTAATCATTTCGAAACCTAAAATCACCCCACTATTTGCAGCAACCACAAAAAAACGTACTATTCATTTGCATATATTCTAATGTTGTTTTTTTGAGCAAATATACAATTTAGCCCCCAGATAAATAACTACAGACATTGTCTTTGATGACTTAAGACTGTAAATATCATTTATATGTAAATATAAGTTTAAGGTCCACATGTTATTTTTTCCATAGTGCAACATGATTGGCTTTTAAGACCAAATCCTCTAAGACTGTGATAGGTGCAGCTGACTGATGTAGAGACCTACCAATTACAGAGCTTCCACGGTATGCCAGTGCTGGAATAGTGCCGCCCCTCGCACCCCCAAGGTTCTGTCAGGATCTGGAGTTCCCAGATGCCAATCCAAGGTGCGGTGCCTGTCTCTTGCTATACCCACGTTTTCACATCTGTGCATTCATACGAGGTTTCTCCCATGCACATGGGCAGACAGCCATTCTTCCTGTCATGTCGTGATCTATCTTTCTCTCCATTTAGGCTTCCTAGGCCCAATGAAAGACACTTGACAGGTGATCTTAATGTTAATCGCCAGTTCATTTGGCAGTGTACTTCCAAACAGCTAGAGCTGTGTTTATTTACGTGTGTCATGTGTGTTACAGAAAAAGGGGCACCCCATCGGATGCGGGAATCCCACCAATGGATGCGTGTACAGGATGACATCGACGTGCACCGACGGGTTCCCTGCAGCAGGCCTGCACAGGTTGGTGGTTGCTGGCGGTGATGCCACATCCCCTAGTTGTCATCCAGGAAGACACCGCTGCCCCCCTGGGAGCCAAGGCATTCGGCCTGCCACTTCACACTATTACGCTATGGACAGGAAATGCAGTTAATGATATAATGACAGAATAAGGGGATTACACAATGAATTTAGGTGAACTGCCATCGCCCACCGTGTGCCGCAGGTGGCAATCTGTATAACGTGTAATGCATTTTTACGTCCGGACTTGTGCTGGAGTATATATTGCATGATTCATTTGGGTTGCGAAGGGTCAGTACCGTTATGCACCAACTGAACGGCCTTCTGCTTCCAGACGAGCAGCGAACAGAACTGGTACATTGGTTCCTGCCAGCGGGCCAAGACAGAGAACGCCCTGCACCTGGCCAATCAGGTAGCCCGCCTCACCTGGCGTGGTGGGGGCAGCCTCGTGCAATTACGCGGCACACGCAGAAACTCCACAGCTAACAGGCCTGCTTTATATAATGTACATGTGTAAAAAGAAAGAGTTAGGAACCATCAAAGCACCTGCTAAATAAATAACATATAAAACGCTAACAACGCTATATCTAGCATCAGCAAAGGCTAATACAACATGACCATACTAGCATTTGCGAATGCTGCTGTGGCCAGGAAGGTTTATGAGGCTATTTTGCAGAAGTCCTCTTAACCGTGTACCCTGTGTGTTGTGCTAACAGAATGGGGTCTTCGTGGTGCGCGACCACTCCAGAAGCACAGAGGAGGAGCCCTTTGTCCTGGCAGTGATGCAAGACGACAGGGTGTACAACATAAAAATCCGGTACATAAAGAGCACCCAGAAGTTCGCCCTCGGGACGGGGTTAAGAATGAATGACGTAAGTTCAGTGCATTTATTGCATGACACCACCAAATCCTGTCATAGAAAACTAAAAAAAATCCTTTAGTAGGGCATTAATCTTGAACCAAAAGTGAATTCCACAGTGCTGATGTTTTTATTTAAAAAGCTACACAGAACCTAAAAGCCAGTACTTTCCCCACAGCCTTACACCTCTTTATGCTTCTCAACAGATGTTTGACTCCATAGATGATATCATTAAATTCCACATGATATTTCCCATACACCTCATCAATGGGAAGGATCTGTCAGACCACCAGAGGAGATGCGTGTTAACTCGCCCTCTGACAAGAGAAGAAATGATTCAGCTACTAGATTAAAATGCCCTTCCAGGCATCACATCCCCTACAACAGCATACTTTTCACTGTAATGTTGAAAATAATTACTGATATTTTGATCATTCAGCACCCTCCAGGGTGGACAGGGTGTTTGTGTATGTGGAGATTTGTAAAATCACATATCACAGTCATTTCATTAATACCTAATATAGAATCATTAAGCTTTTCTAAGTAAAAAAAAAAGGCAGGTTTTAACTTGCACAAAGCCACCAAAAAATAAAGTTTACAAGCATGGTCAATGTGGATGTATATACAGTTCTTATTAATATTTTAATTTTACATCATTTGCAGTGTTAATAAAAAGTATTTCTGTACAAAAAAAAAATTATTTTAACGTTACATAAAGGACTTCTTAAAATATTTTAATAATAAAATAGTCAAACACTGAACACAGTGGGTTTTTAAAAAAAAATTATTTATTCATGGGAAAGAAACAAACATAACTGCTCAATTGAAATACACACAGGCTGAATTGTTTATCTGCAGACATAAGAGCAACTGACTAGAAAGTAAACCAGCAAACTCAAAATGGAACAAGACAAGACTAAAAGCGTAAGACATTATACTGCATTACAATCCCGGATCAGCGCCATCTTCAGGAGCCTCTCTTTAACCCAATAGGATATATGCGCTATAAATACTGGAACTGGCAGTCCTGAAGCCAGCTATCTAGGCCCTCAAGTCCTACACAGGGTGCACAATTGGCTTGTGTGCCACACCCATGGTGAAGCACTGTCGTTTTATTGGAAAGTCCCATATATGGTAAACACCCAATCTGGCATTTATCAAGGGGATCCAGAAGCCACCTCTGACCCTTTTGGGCAGCCACAGCAGGCGAGAACAGCCCCAGACCCTCAATTGCACAACAGGTTGTGAAGCAAGGTGTCTCTCTGGTGGTGGTGTTTAAAGGAGGCCTCCTCCTGTCAGTAGTTGGACGGTAGTAGGTGCCCGGGCCGGATGAGTCCATCGTAACAAAGACCAGCAAGCAACATCAGTGCTCAGCACTTGTAGGGAATCTCCGTGGCATTTTAAACCAAGATACTTGTGTCTATACATACACACATACATACAAAATACCAGCAGTTGTTTAACAGTTCTCATGAAAGTCACCCCTCCCCCCAGGCACTAAACAACTCAGAACAGCTGAGCTAATCTAATGAATTCTGGTTTGGAAACTGGTTTCATGCATCATCAATGATGCCAATTTTTTAAAACTGCATGAACAGGCTACAAAAAGTTACTCGGCCATAAAAAGATTTTTCTGCCATATGATTAAAACACAGTTGGAATATTTTAAGATGAAACTCACATTTCCACTGCAGCTGAATACCATAACTAAAAACTAAAAAAGGAGATTAAATATTTTATGGTGCATATGGAGAGACTGATTATGATTTGATGAAGTTTGGCTGGTATATACAAAGGCCCTCATAGGGCAAAAATATGCACAGACTACATATTGGGTTCATCATATTCATCTTTTAAAACACAAGGGCATAAAGACGGTTATTTTAAGTTCTGGTGCATTCTATATGGGGGGATTCAGCACCAACTTCCCAAACTCTTTATACCAAGCAAAACCTTCCGCTTTGCACAACCACAGAAGAGCTGAAAACCGCTCAAATACAATGTAACATGAAACAACGTCATGTGAAACATGCAATAATCATAGAGCAAAGATCAGATACCACAGTTAAACTATTACAAAATAAATGACACCACTGACTGTTTACACTGGTAAAATGCAAACAGGATGACATGTAGGGCCGCTTTGTTCATGCAAACACACCCAGCTTTCATGAGCTCTACATGACATGACAACACCCCTATAAACAATACTGTGCTGATCAGAAACTTGCCTTTCAAAACTACTAGTCCCATAAGTATGATTTATGTCAATACAGTAGCTCACTTTTTAAAAATGACTTAACACAGTTTTAGTGTTAGTAGTGTTACCATTCCAGCAGTCGGAACTATACCAGTCAATGTCACAATGCTAGCATATTATCGTCCGTGTCGGGTCCCTATAAACAAATCCCACCACTTGGTATTTATTTCGATTAACCTTCTTTAGTTTCATTTTTAACAAGCTCTCTACTGTATCAAAAGGCACGTCTTGATCAGTCTTCCACACATGCTTGGGGATCACCCTTGGGTGGACGGTCGACGCACGGGGTCTGGGGTGATTTAGTATGACGACTGGTTGATTTGGGGCTGGGGATGTAACTAGTTGGTCCTCCTTGAGTGGAATTAGCCACTGTCTGCTCAGGACCCCTTCGTTAGTCCCAGACTTTCCCAAAAAGACCTTCAATTTTGAAGACTTCTTCTCTTTCTTACTCTTCTTCTTTTCTTTGGACTGTTTATACGAGTGGCCCTGCTCTTCTCCACACTGTGCGTCCTGCTGAACCCATTGTCCATCCATTCCCTCGTTCTCCGCACCAGATCTCCTCCGCTTCAACGAGAGCTTGAGCCCATTGCACGGAGCCGACATATTTGTACTGGAAATGTTGTGCTTGCTGGCGTCACTGGAAAGGACGGTCCTGGGCACCCAGTTCTCACTGAAGACAGAATTCTCAGTAGCTCTGGCATGAGAGCTCGGCTGCTCCGAGCACTTCGACGGGCAGCTTGAGATTTTAAGCATGGTGCCCTCAGGAATGAATGTAGGCTGAGAGCCCTCAGCATTTTTGTGGTTTTCAGGGCTATTGACTATAGCGGTTATATTTCCAGAAATTTCGTTAAGATGGCTTTTGCTCTGTTCCAACACTGCAACCTTTTGGCTCGATGACTGATTTTCTGGCCGGGGGATTTGTGAAATCTCAGGATTTCCATTTTTTAGGGAGTCTATTTCAGGATCATATTTAGTACCTTCTTGTGCGCAGCTAGTACTGGTACTAACACTAAAACTGGTAACTAACACTGTCCTGGCACTTGAAGTCACTGTAATCCCTGGTTGCTGTACAGCAGAGGGTTCAGTCCCTACAGCACTCTGCAATTCCGCAGAAGGTGGCACTGGAACCGACTGAAGCTCTCGTTTCCTGGCGGCTTCCCAGCCAACACATGTAGGAATATCCTCGGACCCCCGGTGCAGGGAAAACACTGATGAAATAATGGGCAATTCCCCAGATTGCAGGTCAGCAGCATGCACATCTCCATCAGACGCCTCAGCACTGGGCCTAACAACAGGCATTGAATCAACGGGACAATTTTCACATTTCAAAACGGTGTGTTTCTCACATGAAGAAGAAATAAGTTCTTTGACCAGAGATACCTCTAGGGGTCTTTTAGAACTGGATTTCTGCTGGCTGACACACTCCGGAGTGACTGTAGTCTGTGAAGCCACAACAGAGTCCTTGAGATTGATAAGCAGCTTCTTGCCCCGTTCCTGCCTTTCACCCATCGCCATTGGGCCTTTCTTGGTTGGGGCTCCAAGTTGAATTTTATCTCCAAGCTCAATTTCGCACTCTTCAGGCTCCTCTTTCAATGCTATTGGTGTCTCCTTTGAGTTTTGCCTCTGTTTCAGGTCACCAGCAGGTGGGGTAGCTAATAAGTTCTTAATCAGTGAGAAGTTGCTCTGGTGCTGCATGTCCTGTTTTGACACAGATGGGCTGGAGACCACGGCTTTCTCACACTGCGAAATAAGACTGCATTGGTAGGATGCTTTAGCCATATTAACATTTTCATTTTCTCCCATACATTCACCAGTTCGACCTGCCAGACTCTTCTCTGGTCTTTCTCCTTCAACCGACTGCTGTGAGACTAACTTAAGCTCCAGTTCCTTAGTCCCATTCACAGTTTTCACTTCCACAAGTTCAAGAAAGCAGCCAGGTGGGATGGACAGCTCTGGAGGGTAAGTGACAGTGAGAGGCCGGTCTGGTTGAATGGGTTCATTCAGAGGTGCTAAGAGCTCCACCTGTACTTTAGCTAAACTGTTAGCACTGTCCAGCTTTTCCTTAGTAATCACCTTATTAGAATTACCATCTGTTCCAGTAAGTGGCACACTAGTCACTGTAGTCCCTGGCGTTCGTGTCACAGAAGAGTGCAATGCTGATGGGACCCGAGGACCATTTTTTACAGTGAATTGTTTCTTTTTCACGTTGCAGGCCTTTTCTACCATGATCCTGTGAACTCTCTCTGTATGTTTAACTATGTAGTCATTCCTTATCGCTCCATACTCACAGAATTGGCACTTAAAGGGAAAGATGCCTGTGTGCTGGACGAGATGGCGCTGAGATTCACCTTTCGTGTAGGAAACGTGGCTGCAGTAAGAACAGGAAAAAGTCATTTCTGCGTGTTGGGACACATGCTTCTGGAACTGCACACCATCTCTAGATGAAAAGCGACATTTGTCACAGTAATATTTGTCTGAAGTTTTAAACTTCAGTTCCAGTGAATGGGGGGGTGCTTTGCCGTGTTTCTTCCAGCCGCTCTCCACAAACGAAATGAAAACATCTTGGTGCTGACTTCCCGGATTCATATTGCAGGAATCAGTCCGGCATACGTGTCAGTCACATAGGCGACTCAGATCTCTTCCCATAATTCCCATGTAGAAACCACATTCCATATCTGAAGGTAAATGGCACCTTGACATATGCCAGTCTTCAGGAGGCAATCCCACTCAATGCACGCCGGCCAGTTCTTTGGGGAAGCCTGTACTATATTTAAAAAATACATATAATTATATTAGGACAATTTTATAGCAATAAACAATTTATAGAAAAAAGCAACAAATGTTTTTGGTTTGAAGGTAGAGCTGTTGCAATCATGTCGAGATGTATTTGCGATTGTATAGTGCATGCACCATATAATGACAGGTGAAGCATTTGTCCAGAAGCCGGTTTTTCAGTTCAATATGGACATTTACACCCTCAACCTGGTAAGCAGACCAATAGTGTGCCTAAAATATTAATGAGATATGTATTGTGACACGCAAAAGTTAGTGGTCTGTATTAATTTCCTTATCCTTATGTTTAATAACAGTACCATCACATCATCTTTTTACCTTGTTTATCCACAATATCTCCTCTTTTAAGATGCTGCCGTTGCTGTCTTAACTGCCACTTCAGTGCTTATCGACTCCATGATTTACTAAAAAGGTAGCATGCGGCATGCTCCGCTAACTGAATTTAATAAACCTAAGGATATGCTGAATTTATACAGACTACTGACTTTTGGGCATCATAATATGCATCTCATTCATATTTTAGGCACACTATTAATCTGCTTACTAAATTGTGGGTGTAAATAAACAATACGTATAGTACTGAAAAGCCAGCATCCAGACAAATGTTTCACCTGCCATCTAAAGTTCTGCTGCTGGTGATTATTGTGCATGCTCCAGCGTGATTACATTGCGACGCGATCGTGACAGCCCCACTTGAGGAGACACAAATACGCAGTAATACTTCAGCTACTAAAGTACAAATCATGATACAAATATAGTCGCTATTGAAGATTAGGGCTGCATGATATCTCATCACGATATAATCGCGATTATATGGCCCATGCATAATAATCCACAGGGTTTTGGATGAAGGGCATAAACCTCAGTCCAGATCCCAGTTTCTCAGTACTATACGGGTGTTAATTTACACCCACAATTTGGTAAGCAGACCAGTGGTACCCTAAAATATTAATGAGAGAGGTGATGCGACAGCCAAAATTTAGTAATCTACGTAAATTTGGGGAATTGTTATGCTTATTAATTTGGTAGTGGAGGGGACCAACACTGTTTCGAAAAATCACAAAAGCAATAAACACTGAAGTGGCAGTGAAGACATTGACAGCTCAGCAGTAACATCTTTTGAAAATGAGATACCGATATTGGAGATTTTTTCTCTCTCTTCATTATTTTCTGATCTCCCATCAAAGCCCCCATTATCATTATTATTGGCATACAGTTCGGTTTATAATTATTCACACAACATTATTTCCTCTCTCCATGTGTTAATATGATATCAATGATGTAAATATGATTTTGATTTAGTCACTGCTTATTGTTAGCCATTTAGCCTCTGTTAAAATATGCACATATGTGTCTGTCTGTTGTTCAGCTAATGAAATCAATTTTTTAAATGGAGATATTGTGGATAAACAAGGTAAAAAGAGGTGGGCTAGAGGTTCTTTTGGCAGCCTAAAGTCTGACACCTTTATTAAACATAAGGATAGTCCAAATTTATAAAGATCACAATATGCCTCCTTAATATTTTAGGCATACTACTAATCTGCTGACCAAATTTTGGGCACAAGAAAACTTCCCTATAGTACAGAAAGCTGGCATCCGGATAAATTTTTACGCCTGTCATCTAAAGCCCAGGTGATTAATGCACATGAACCATATAATCACAATGATATATAGTGCTGTCCTACTTAAGAGGAACGATGTGTTTTGTTCATTAATGAACAAAAATGGTTAATCAGTATTTCACTTGTTATACATACTCGTTCCTTCAATAGTTTTTCCTGTTGTCCACTAAGACATAGAATTAACAGATATAGTAACTGCTTGAAATAAATGATGCATCAAAATTCATTAAAGGTGAACAAATATGAAATCAGTTTGTAACTAACATGTAAGTTGAGCATAATTAATATACAAGTAATACCATAACATTATTAGTGTCCCCCTCAAGTGAAGTGTTATCCAAATATTTTAAGTGAGGAATTAAATGTTACAGCCTCACAACATTGCTGCACTGAGAAAATGCCTTTAGGTAACTGAGCATTGCCACTGCAATAACAAATAACATCATAATGTAAACTATATTCACTTCATCTCAGTCTCACTATAATTATTACTTTTAAATTACTTTTAGAAATGCAAAATAATATCTGTAAACAATGAATAATCTAAGTTTTTCTGATGAGCAAGTTTAGACAATTTACGGTACACGCGTACCCTACAGAACAAATTCAGGTTAAATATAACAGCAAACGTATCAAAAATAATTTAACGACCTTCATAACTCATCCACAGCACAACATCATACTGACATATTACTGACACGTGAGGCTCCATGAAATGTTCTGAATATGGGCTCCGTTTGTAAACGACGCAAGGAATCATTTCAAACTTAAGAGGCGTGAGAGCCGTCAAGGGTTGTAATGAGAAAACTGCAATAAAACCAGCGCAAATCGTGACTCGACTTAAAAGGTTCGAGCCCATCGCGGCTAGCTGCCCTTTTCCCTGTAGTTTCACACATCTGTCGAGCGTGAACGCGGGGCGAGATGAAACGCTTTTGCAGTTTGAATAGATGGCGAAATAAACCGTGTTTGCAGCGTGCTGGAGACGCAGATCGGCCGGACCCTGAGTGCTTTGTTTTCGCAGACCGCAGTGCCAGAACCCGGCGGAGAGATCGGCTCACACAACCCGCTGTTAACTAACCTTGCGACCACACGCCAGGCGCTCCAGTTCCGCTTTCCAGCACCGCGATCCAGGATTTGGATTTTATTTTTTGTTAATGATTGTACGGCTGTTTGCGTTGCTATTCCTTGGGGCTCGACAGGAAAATAAGGCGGAGGAAGATGGCTTGATCTCGGTCGCACACGATTGGCCGGACAGCGACATCTCCAGTAGATGTCTACACACTATTGTAAATTCAAAATTTAACCCTCCGGATACCTGCCCTCTGATAAAAAAAAAAGATCGAAAACGAAACTTGCGGTTTAAAGTGCAAATTTTATTGGCGCTGTTTTGCGACAAGTTACTAATAACCTAGACGTGATGCATGATTAGCGATTTAAAAATAGTATTAAAAACTTTACTTGCCTGATCGGGAATCTCAGCAGATAGCCACGGTGGGGATGAGTACAGGACGGCAGCTGGCTGCGCGGCCACCTTTCATAGAAGCGCAGAAAGCAAACGTGAAGACTGGGAAAGCGTAGCACTGTAATTATTTTTTAGATATATACATTATGAAAGAGGTCTTGTTGAATCGGTGTCAACGTGTGGCGTGCGTCCTTAAAAATAAACGTCACGTCCCTTGGCAACACGCCTGACGTCGTTGTCCCGATCTCTGATTGGACTATGCTGTAGATCTCTACTCAGCCACTCTTCTACCGTAATGTCTATAATACTCCGAGCATGGCTTGATGTACTCGTCTTAAATAACGTTAACGTTGTGTATTTTGGGAGAATGCACGTCTTGTACTTTAGGTATTAGCCACTGAAAACTTTTATTATTAAGCTGCCATTGTTATTTGCGTAAGTAATCACAAGCACAACAGAGCATCTCGCATTTCCTGAAATCTCCTTAAATCTTTCTTTTCTCTTCACCCATCGGCGCCATTTTGGATCAAGCGGAGGGTGCGGCCACAATCACCAACATTTTATGTACGAGGAAATTTTCTGGAAGAACTTGGAACGCTATCCGTGTGTTATGTGTCATATGTCATAATTCAAATAATCAGATCAAAGTGTTATTTATTATAAGCATGTTTGTATTGTGTAATGCTTATTTGTATGTGTTTTGATTCAACATATTAATACTTTGTGATTAAGATATTAACATTTTCTTTTTTAAGACTTGGACATACTGATTTACAAAGCCAGAGTGAGCTGAAATATCAAATGAAGCAGGCTTAGTCAACACCCTTGATCCACCCCAACACGGATACATATCTTTCAAAGGTCCTGAAAAAAGAATGAAAAGTAAATGTATCAACTTTGCTTATTTATGTCGCTTTCAATTAGGCTGTCCAGTGGCATGACTCTAAAAATGAGAACCAAAGGTAAAAAGAGCACACTAGCCAATAACACAATGTGCATTTATTCACTTAATCCAGTGATGCAGTCCAGGGACCAACAGAAACTACTTCACACTAGAACTACTGAGCTTTTTATTTTCTGGTGAAAAATACCTAGAACTACTAAGCTTGCCCAGATTTGCACAGGCCTTCAGAAATAATGTCATTTCATTTTGATTAGTCCTTCAGTTCTAGGTTCTTTCTACCTTTTGTCTCAGTGGTTACTCTTCCACACAGTCTGTCTATCTGTTTCAAAGTCTGTGTTTACTGCATTTGCAGACCCAGTGATCATCGTCACTGCATTTGGTGCTGGTGGATTTGTCACACTTTACTTAGGTAAACCTGCTACGACATCATTTTGTTCTATTTTAACTTTATTTTTTATAAATAAAACAGACTTATGTTTCCATATATTTTGTGAATGTGTGCCTTTCATATTTGCAGGTCGGTCAGTGTGTTGGATATTTTGTATAGATATGGCAAGGTTTTGTGAAGGTTTCCATGTTACATACATAGGTTTTGCTGCCTTGGATTTGAACTACCAGTCTGCGTAAATGCAAATGTTGCAGGGTTCACAGTTGATTAGTGTGTTTGCACAACAAAAGCAGGAGGACAATGGCACTGACGGCCTGTGCAAATCTGCCCAGGCTTAGTAGTGCTAGGAACTTTACACAAATTTGCACATGCTTAATAGGTCTTAAGGTAGGAAGAAGAATATAAGAGGATATTTTTGGTATTACAGAAGTAAATCCTATATAACTTTCAGAGTCCTATCTTATCCCTTAAGGGATTAACTGTGATATACTAAAGCGCCTCAAACATGTCATCTATATCAACATGACAGAGCTTACAGAGGGCATGGTATTCATCTTTTCTGCTCTTACTTGCAAATCGGTGTTGTAATCTTTGGTTAGCTAGCTAGAGTGAGATTTTCCATTTGAAATAAGTCTGCATACACATGCACATGCATGTATACATGAATGTAACAGTTTTATTACCTTCCTAAATTGTGTAATAAAAAGTCAGGGTTTGCAAACTACCCCAACACTTTTGATGTACATAATGTTAAGTCTATAATGGAATAATATAGATTTGCCATGAGATTTCTTGCGTGAACATGAGAATCTGAAAGTGTGAATGTCACGGAACACGTGAGAGTCGGGTTGCAGTCTTTTGTTTTGGTTTTTGTAAATGTTATTCGCTTTTGATGTATATGTCATAATGCTGTAAAGTATGTGCACGGAAGTCGGGAACAGCCAAGCTTGCAATTATTATTTTTAATGCCATTGTAGCGATATAATTGCAAGCACGGCCGCCCTTGTCTTCTGTAGTGTGTGTGCGTGGGGATTTCTCATTTTTTGTGTAACCGAGGGGTGGGGAGGAAAGGGAAAAGGAGAACAAAAGGGCAAGAAGGAGGACTCTAAACAGTGGTCCGGACAGAGGGCTGGAAACCAGACTGTCCGGACGAAATCTAGCAGATACCCTATTTGGAGTGCAGGCCTATTTTCTGACTCACTCCTATGGTGCCTTTGAAAGTAATGTCTACTAAATAAATAAAGAGATAAATAAATAAATGTACATGCCCTTATAGTGTTTACTGAGGAGGCAGTTGAAGTATAACTTAAGTGTACAGGGGTACAGGTTTCCCCATTATCTTAAAGTAGAGCATTCATATAAAGCATTTGGTAAGCAACAATTGACCTTTCCCCCACTCAAAAAAATAAACTTAACTTAAACTTAAAAAAAAGACTCAATTAAACAGGATTTAAAACAGCTGGTGAACATAGGGATTCCACACGAGGTAAACAAGGGGGGCTGTGGCACACAGGAGGATTGTACGAGCCAAGCATGACAGTTTTGAACCCCTTGGAGAGACATGATGCAAGTGTCCCTGCGAGGTATCACGTGAGAGGCCGCCATAAACACGCGTGGCGTCCTTCAAACCAACTCAAACCAACATCGTACATATAGGCAACTGAATGTTTTCCAGATGTTTGGTAATGAGTTTTTATTTCTCCTTTAAAAACATTCTCTTTGTGGTTTTTGATTACAAGGAGAAAGATGACATTTGTTTTATGCAGAATACGCTGCCACTGGAGATTAGAACGGCCCAGTCCTTAGAAGGGCCTAACTCTAAGTCTCTGTTAAAAAAATCATATATATATGTAGATAAAAATCACTCTGTAATACGAGTTGTGGCTGATGTGTTGATATGTAATTTAATTTATTTTTATCTGCATTCATATATTTATTGTTATACCTGAACTGGTCTAATTGTTCAGCAGTTTGGTCAACCTTAGTTGTTTTAAATGTGCTTTATAAAAAAATTCGACCTTGACCATAACCTTATAATAAATGTATTTCTTTGGCAAATTTTATATTCATAAATTTTCAGAAATTACCTTTCAAAATATTTGATGTTCTGCTCAATGAGAAAAATAAAACAAACTGAATGTTTTGTGTGTCGTCTGCAGTATTTGAAAGCTCACAGCTATTTTAGTCTTTGAGCAGAGCTGTTAGCATCCCACTCTTGGCACAGTAAGAAGAAGGAAAGAAAACTGTCAACTACAGGGAGGATACAAAATAGCACATGGCACAATGCAATTCTAATGACATAATAATAGAATGACCTTCTCTCATATTACCTAAATGTGCACATTTTTATGTAAAAGCCTCTCTATCAATGAATCAGTGTTTAAGAGGATTTATTTGGGTGGCATTGTGGACCAGTGAGTCGCATATGACCTCACACCATCAGGACTGAGGGTTAAAACCCCATCTGCACCTATTCAAAAAGTGCTGTATAAATGGGTCAAAGTAAAAATAAATAAGTAAATAAATTTTAAAAAGCCTTAGTATGAACCTACACTAAGTGGGATTACTGACCCACCATGCACGATATTATAAATTAGTAATAGTATTATGATCATGCATTGAGATGACTGACTCATAGAGTAATGGGTAATAATACTGGCTAAAAATTATCCTATTTTGGCAAACAGTTATTATGACCAACTGTAATTCCATTAATTTATAATTATTTCCATTGGAAAAAAATGGTTTTTACGTCATCATCCATCTTACAATTACTGGTCCCTGTCAGGGTTACAACAGGGCCTGGAGTCAATCTCAGGCAGCACAGGGAACAAGGCTGGGGAACACTCTGAATACTAAGAAGTACAGCACACAGCATGGGGAACATGCCAACATCACACACACAGTTGAGATTCAAACTCCCAATTGTAGAGGTATATGTTACTCACTGAGCCGCCATGGCACCCATCGTAAGGCAATTCTTTTGTATAATGTTCGTACACAGTGTAAATCCCTGTGGTTCATTGAGCATACTATTACATATTTCTTTAGTTAGGCTACATATTTGCAGTGATTTCTTTTCATAACACAATTCTGCAGCTTCAGAAGCCCATCTCTGAACACACCTTGCATTTCATTACTATGTCTACACTTAACCTGTTCACAAACAGATTTTAGACAAATACTAGTTTTTATAAATAGTCCAAAATGAGGTTGACAACAATTTTAATGAAGTGTCATGCAACAGTCAGATTCATGTGTAATGCTATTGAATTGAGCAGCCTATACTTCTTCGAAATGTTCTATAAGTAAACATTTTACTAAAGAGGCTTCTGATTATGTACTTTTTTTAAGAGCACGCATATTTTAAAGGACCGAAAGCATCAATAAGGGCATTTAAATCAACTCTTACAGCGAATGTCATGGACATATGGTAAATATAAAAAGAATGGTGAATGCGTCCGCTTTGCAAAGCATTAGCGGTTTGTTTTCCATACACCTGAGTAATAGCACACAGAACGTGTCATAAAATGTAACCTTGTGATGGTTGCAACCTTTTCATATATACAATGCGGTGAAAGTAATAAGAAACAAACAGTCGCCCATTCCTAGCTTCCCAATTCTGGGCCGTCAGGGAGACGTCACTTCCTGTGAGAGAGTGTCAGGCGCGCGCCGCGGCCGACTTTACCATATATGGATAAAGGCGCGGCGCGCGACACTTGCTTCCGCGTTGGTGCTGCTGGGCGAGTCTGGGCCGAGTCGGCGGTGCAGGGATCTGAGCAAGGAGTCTGAGCACGGAGGCTCTACTGACTATTCATCCGTACGAAGAGCTTATTGCGGCGCCTGTCAGCATGTCGTACGAACTGAGTAAGTCGCCGATCGGTTGGCTTGCGTATACCAGACATCATGATCGATATTTGCAGTGTGTAAGTGTTATGTACCCCGGGCAGCAGTTACCAGCCGAGCGGACTCCCGAGGAGCTGGGAGCCTCCGCCCTGTCGGATAACTTCTTGGTGGGCTTTGCAGACTGCATGTGTGTCCGACCGGCGAGGTTTCGTTACCCCTCTGCCAGATCTCTCGCACCCCGATAAAAACAAAACAAACCCGGCCATTTTTATTTGGATCGTCAGCCCGCTGAAGTTGAGCCGAACCGATTGGCATTTGTTACAATGCGGAAAAGTGCGGACCTATTCGTTCCTGCTCAGGTGTATTATTTTCAGTTAACATTCACGCCCAGAATAAAATGGTGCTTTTCTGCAGAGCTTCTGCGAATTGGTCCCCCGGCTTTGATCGGAGAATGAAAGTAGCGGTCATCCGATGTGGTCTCCACTAATGCCCTCGTTTATGTATTTTAGTTCCTTGTAAAGAGGTCTGCGAGGAAACGGGGACTATTTAATATCTTCCTGTTGTCCCGCTTACTTGAGCTGCCTACAGAGTTCCCTGGCTATCAGGAATGGTTTTTCTGGGATTTCCACCGCTGTAATGACACAATTTACTTCTTGGCTATGTGTGAATGCCTCCCATTTGTTGGCTTGCATATCCAAATGTGCATCTTCAATTAACAATGCACTTTTTTGCTAACTTGCTTTGGTTGCATTAAGAGCTGTCATTTTTGAAAGCACAGATACAGCGAGAGGAGCCCGGGCACCTTGACTGCTGATGACAGGTCACTTTCATGCCTTGCTTTTTGACGATGGTCCTCCTCCTCTTTCCCCTTTGTACCCAGAGAAAGTCTTTGCCAGCCTCCCCCAAATGGAGAGAGGTGTCTCCAAGACTCTTGGAGGTGACCCCAAAGGAAACAACTTCCTCTACACCAATGGGAAGAGCGTCATCATCAGGAACATTGATGTAGGCAGCTCGACCGCACTTCTCTCTGCTCTGGGCACCAATCTTTCGAGCTGGAATGGGCGTGTTTTTTGAGACTGATATTTGGAGGTGACACGGCTTCATCGCTCCTATGAAGTGTAACAGGTGGTCACTTTATCCAGATCTCAGCATTGCTGAGGGGGATGAGTAAATGCAATGTATCACATTTTAATTATAGGTCTGTATGGTCTCTGCCTTCACCAATCCCCTGCTGTATGTTTTGTTTAAGCTGTTTTTGTATTAGTTCTGGCTCTGTAATGATATAATAATGAAGTAATGATAAATTAGTGGTAGTAGTAATATGATCTTAAGCCATTGTTAAAGGGCTGTTAATTTTGCTGATACAGTTCAAGTTGAGCTCTGCTTGAGTTCTGTCAGAGTGTATAAGATGTAATTCATTCCCGAGTCTCTGATTATTCATTAATTACCTGTGTCAGTTGCCATTGGATAACGTCCAGTTTGTGTTCTAGAATCCTGCCATCGCAGACATTTACACGGAACACCCCCACCAGGTTACTGTGGCCAAATACTCCCCCAGTGGCTTTTACATTGCCTCAGCAGGTAGGGTAGGCATGCTGGGTGCTTTTGGCTTGTAGTTCTGCTGTTTTGTTGTAATTTTGTTCTGAATCTCTGCTTGTTTATCTGATGAAAGGGCTGTCCAGTCTTTGTGTTTTGATCAGTTTAAAATGTTTTAATGGTGATGTGTCGCTCAGTGGGTTGCAGATCTGGCCCCATATCCAGAAGGTTGTTGAAATAAAGTGGCTGGCAGCTTAATCATACAAGTTCTTGGTTCTTGAGCGAGCCGCTTAACTCTAGCTGATCCAGAGGGGTTGTGTGCTGGCTAGCCCCAAGAATGAGAAAATGCGAAAGAGAACTACATAGTTCTCATGTGCTGTCTCACATCTTAAATCATGCACTTTCTTTGTTTAAAACATTTGAAACCTCCCTTATACAGATATCTCTGGCAAGATCCGTATCTGGGACACCACCCAGAAGGAACATTTGCTGAAGTATGAGTACCAGCCTTTCTCGGGCAAGGTCAAAGACATCGCCTGGACGGAGGACAGCAAGCGAATCGCCATGGTGGGGGAAGGCAGAGAAAAGTGAGTCTTACTGTGGAGACGCCTGCCTTCCGGAAAGGCAGTGGCGGTCTGAACCCTCAGCTGAGAGTCAGTTCAGCACAGATGCTTGCAGTCTGTTCTGGCAGTTGCCAGTGTAAATACTTTGAATGAGGGGTCGTCTGTTGTTTTATAAGTATTAGGTTATCCTAATTTGCCTAGAGGTTACATTTCATGTAGACCCGCCCAGATCATTTAAAATGCTTTTAAGTGGGTTGTTTCAGTGCAAATAAGGGGTGACCAACTGCCTCAGAAGTCAGTAATGAATACTTTGTAGGACAGTAATGTAGTCAGAGCCAGAACAGGGTCTGCCACTGCTCTCCACAACACAGGGAGATAATCAGATGAAATGATGAATATTTGAGAAAATAATTCCTGGAAGAGTCCCATAGGGGGCGCCTATTTTAAAACTGCACTGTGACCCAGTAAACCGAACGCACCCGGGCTTCACGCTGAGCCTTCTGTGTTGCTCTTAATCTTTGTGGGATCTGCTGTGCTTTTTCTTTTCGAGTTCCAGCTCTGGTGTAGGATTTCTGGCTACGGAGCCGTCTTTGTGTGAGCGAAGACTGTAGAACAGTCGGGGGGGGGAAATTTGGGCCGGTTTACGTGGCTCCATGGAGTTGTCCCCTTGTCCCCCTCAAAACTGGCACTGGGTGGTCTTGTCATGTGCTCTCCTGTCACAGCTAGCAGATTGCCATGGGTTTTGTCAGTGTTTTTAGTCAGTATAGTGAATTTAGAGAATTTTATAAAGTTGCGTTGTCTCATTTCTGAAAGTGTTGTAATAATCAAGTGGCTGAACGGTGGGTTAAGCCTGTATTGCAGCTTGAATTGCAGAATTAACCCACAGCAATCAATAATTCAGTTGTGGTGACTGTTACCTGTAATGAATTCAAGGTGTCTGTGACAGTTGGCGGGTTTATCGCAGGGATGGGCGATCTTATCCACACAGGGCTGGTGTGTATGCAGGTTTTTGGGACAACCTTTAGGCCAGCTGGTCACACCGAGGTGTGAGGACTCTTCAGCCAATCAGTCCTCTAATTAGATTAATTAGGGAGTTGCACTGAAAACCCTCCATATACACCAGCCATTTGCGGGCAAGATTGGCCACCCCTGGTTTATTGTCTGTGTTTAATTAGCTGCTTGGTAAAACATTAATTTTAATTTTGGTCTGCATGGAAAGCAGCCCTGCCAGATGAGGCCTGCCCAGTGTGGTGTTGACAGGCCTTTCACTGGAGGGAGTTTCAGTTCTTCAAACGGTGGCCATTTCTGATGTGCGCAGAGGGGGACCGAGAGCAGGCGGGAGCTTATTGTCCCGGCTGTTTCCCCCCCCCCTTGCTGGCAGGTTTGGTGCAGTCTTCCTGTGGGACACTGGCTCCTCGGTGGGCGAGATCACTGGCCACAACAAGATCATCAACAGCGTGGACATCAAGCAGACGCGGCCGTACCGCCTGGTCACCGGCAGCGATGACAACTGCTCCGCTTTCTTTGAGGGGCCACCCTTCAAGTTCAAGTTCACCTTGAGCGTGAGTCATGCCTCCTAAAGGCCGTCTGACAGTCATCCGTGCCCCCTAAAGGCCGTCTGACAGTCATCCGTGCCCCCTAAAGGCCGTCTGACAGTCATCCGTGCCCCCTAAAGGCCGTCTGACAGTCATCCATGCCCCCTAAAGGCCGTCTCTGACAGTCATCCATGCTCCCCTCAGTCAAGACTTCTCCTTTCACTTATAGTGTGATGTTAAACTGTAGCCGTGTGAGGAGCCTTGTGACCTCCAGGGTTGTGGGTTCACCTCCTGCTCTGTCTGTGATTTGTTTGTTCCCCTAAGTTGGTCCGGCATCCTGGCAGTGTGTCCACTTCCCGATTTCCTGTGTCTCTTGGTGTTTGATCGTCTCATTGCAGTTTGATGGACATAGTTCTAAACCAGACAATGTACAGAAAAGTATCAGAAGTGAGACTAATCGGTAGTTTCCCCATTTTTTCCAGCTTGAGTATGTCTGGAATGCAACCTGTGACTGAAAATGTAGAGGATCTGGCAGTTGCTGATCTGCTGCGGGGGATGTAGTACAGCTGATGTAGTACTGAAGTACCGCTGCACAGAAATTGTGGGAATGTAGAGCAGTAGAGTGTTTATGGTGGGGGGGATGTCAGCTGACTGCATTTTGACAGATATCACACTAGTGACTGATATCCAGGCTGATCGAGCAGTACTGGCTCAGCAGTTTAAGAAGGGGGACATTTTCCTCCCCTCGATTTTCTGCACTGGCTGCTGTTGGTCGGAAGCTTCTGGGCTCAGGGCCAGTCCTCAGCAGGCCTGCTGGGTGGGCTGTGTATACCAGACAGGCCTTGATAAATAATGCTTCCTCCTTTCGGCTGGTATCCACAGCTCTCAGACAGAGACCAGCCCAGCCCTTTGCAGGAGTTTGCCACAAGAGCGCCGCCTTCTGGGGAATCTCTCCTTTTAGCGCTGGGGTGTCAAACTCCAGTTCTGACAGGCCAGAGCCCTGCACATATTTGGGTTTCCCCTTATTTAACACACCGGATTAAACTCCTTGTGCTAATAACCACACAGGTCTTGACCTGGGACCCTGTGGTGCAGAGAGAGGGCGTTCCTTCTGGGGAATCCCTCCCCTTAGCGGACGCTGAGGACCCAGGCCCCTGTGGTGCAGAGAGAGGGCGTTCCCTTCTGGGGAATCCCTCCCCTTAGCGGACGATGAGGACCCAGGCCCCTGTGGTGCAGAGAGAGGGCGTTCCTTCTGGGGAATCCCTCCCCTTAGCGGATGCTGAGGACCCAGGCCCCTGTGGTGCAGAGAGAGGGCGTTCCTTCTGGGGAATCCCTCCCCTTAGAGGGTGCTGGGTTATTAAGCACTTTTGGAGTGTAACAGGGCACCCTATTCTTAGGTTTACACAGCCCTGTTAATATGCATGCATGTTTACAAAGGGCTGCTCTGATAAAGACGGATCGTCCTCCGTGAGTCAGACGGACCCCGTAGCAGCCAGCACTGAGGGGGCAGTGTCTCTTTTAATTTTTTTAATTAAATGGACTGACTTTGGATTCCCGCCAACCCCCCCAGGATCACAGCCGGTTCGTGAACTGTGTGCGCTTCTCTCCGGATGGCAGCAGGTTCGCCTCCGCAGGTGCGGATGGACAGGTGAGCGCCCCCCCTCCCCCACCCCACCCTACATGTACTCAACCCAGGCATAGCATTATGTAGCTAGACATTTTACCAGATTTGCTCAGCTATAATGTCATGGTGCAAAAATGTTCCCCTTGGAAAGCCTGACGCTAACTCACAGCTTACAGGGTGCCATTAATTATACTTCCAACTGGGCATTCCAGTTACCCCTGTAGACAGAAAGGTGTCTGAACCCTTAAAATGAGGGATGTTGGTTCAGATCCCCAAGTGCACGACTTCAGTAACCTTAAATCTGTCTCTAAATGTGGAAAACAAAGGATTTCGTATAGAAGCCTGCTGACGAGATAATTAGCTCCGTGTTTCAGATGCCGTTTAATGTTTTCTTTTGTTCCGTCTCCAACCAGATTTTCCTCTATGATGGAAAGACGGGTGAGAAGACAGGAGCGCTGGGCGGTGCAAAGGCGCATGATGGTGGCGTCTACGCGGTGAGTGTGCAGCGTGCCCTGCTGGGGGCACTCCAGGCTGCTGCTGAGTGGTCACAAAATACCTGACCATCTAGGAGACTGGAATACCAAATTTGTTGCATTCGGTTCAGACTTTCATTTCTAGATGGTCAGAGAGACAGGAGGCCGGATTGGTGGGGGAACTCGCTAAGCTATTCGTGCATTTCATTTGCCCCGGGATCCGCTTTTTGGATTCCGATATTACGTCACATCCGCTAAAAACTTGGGAAAACCCAGTTGGATGCGTTACAGCTTGTCAGACTTAAGGTTTAAATGGCCTTTATCTTTGTTCACTTAAAACTAGCCCGAACTACCTTAAATCTGACAAATAATACGACTAATCATGAAATCCAATTCTAGCCTGGTTAATTGGTAGCCACTGTTAGCAATATCACTTGATAACACATTACACGCGGTGCTTCATTTATAAAACTCCGTAGCAACGCGTCCTCAGATAAGTTGGATGGTATAGTGTGTGCGACCGATTTAATGAGCCACAAATGAGAAGTAGTGCTTACACAGGATAAAACTACAACTTTCCCTTCGGTTGATAAAGGGTGCAGCCATCTTGGGTTCTGAATTCAGGATCCTCTGTGCTGTCCAAGACATTTCTTGGATCTCCGAGAAACGGAAGCGCGCATGTGGTCACTTCCGGCTTCAAAACTCCGGAATGCGAGTTCCGAGGGCAAATGGCTACGCACGATATGTAGAATGTGGAAGCCACATGTGCTGTTTGGTCCATTATGAAGGAGCCAAGCTGCGTGTTTGTTCAGGATATTGATGTTTCATCACCAGAAGTGATAAATTCACTAATGGAGTAGAATCGGCCTGCGCGTTAGTTTAGTCAAGAGGGAACAGATGCACATGAGGCCTTCCCCTCTTTAAAAATAGTTTGGTTGGATAGGTCACTACCCTTGGTATGTGTTTATGTTGGCATGTACCACCTCTTTTCTGAACCAGGGGCGTTCCCACCGTGATACAGAAGCGTGTTGACCTACTTCCTTACAGTAGTTAATGTAAATATCCAGTTGAGGCCTTCCTGTTGAAGTTCTGGGCGCAGTGTCTACTTGTGTGTCCTCCTTATATGAACAGCACTGATACTTCAACCTCGCCAGCTCATGTCCTGTATTCGCACAGTACACGCAGTCTTTTGCAATGATTCATCATGGATTAAAATTCTGTGTTTCTCCATAGTGTGATGTCATTCGTATTCCTGTTGTCCTCCCTCCCCCTATAGGTTACATTTAAGTCGGTTAGGCAGATGAGATAAAATGTACTAGGTTGACTGACCATAGCTAGTGGCAGTGAGTAATAGCAGCTGCTGTGACAAACCCTGTTTTGCTGTCCTGCTGCCCGGGATCCGTGGTGCTACAGGCTCTATTTGTGGACAGAACAGCATCTGAATGAATCCCTGTGCCACCTGTGACAGCCCTTGGGGGGGGGGGGGGGGGGGGGGGGGGGGGGGGGGGGGGGGGGGGG
>JABFEB020000016.1:18739796-18751713 GCA_019775895.2 Stomatorhinus ivindoensis | reverse complement strand
AACCCCCCCCCCCAAGACAGCGACCTGCACAAGAGATCAATTTCATTGACGGCCGTCTGTCAGGCGTGTTTAAACACGGCCCCTTCCCACCCCCCAGGTGAGCTGGAGCGCTGACAGCACGCAGCTGATCTCCGCCTCTGGGGACAAGACGGTGAAGCTGTGGGACGTGGCGGCCAACGTGGCCGTCACCACCTTCCACATGGGCGCCGACGTCCTGGACCAGCAGCTGGGCTGCCTGTGGCAGAAGGGCCACCTGCTCAGCATCTCGCTGTCTGGCTACATCAACTACCTGGACCGGAACAACCCCGACCGACCGCTGCGCACCGTCAAGGTGGGGGGGGGGGGGCATTTACTGTGTGTGTGCGTAGGTCAGATATACATTACTTTATACATGTGGGGACATTTGGTCCCCACAATGTGTTTAAAAACCTGTCCTTTTGACTATGTTGGGACCATTTTTTTTGGTTAGGGCTAGGTAGGGTTTAAAGTTCTCGTTGTTGAGGTTAGGGTTATGAGTACAGGTGTGTGTGTGTGTGTGTGTGTGTGTGCGCGCTTTTGGGTTCATGGCAGTATTATTCTGGCTTTTTTTCAAAACGAATGTATTTGTTTTCATTTTCAGTTTTCATTTGGAATCCAGTTTGTTTTCAGTGTTTTATTAGTTAAGTTTTTTTAATTCTATATTTAATCTAAAATCTGCGGCTTTAATCACCCATCTGCGGCTGAGGATTAGCCATAAAACCAGCCTCGCTGACCCCATGCTGAATTGTGATGTTGCAGGGACACAGTAAGGCCATCCAGTCGCTGACGGTCCACAGGAATGAGGGCCGACCTTACATCTACTCCGGGAGCCATGACGGACACATCAATATCCTTTCTGGGGGAGGGCGTCGGCTTTCAGGTCCGTGCTGTTGCCAGTCTGACAGCTAGGTGGCGTGTGACCGCACCGGAGCATGGGCCGTCCCCTACTTGCTTTCCTTAACCCCTCCCACATTACTGGGATGCTGAGACTGGGGATAATGACGGATTCTCTGGCAAGGGGCACAGCAACCTGGTAGCCAAGATGGTTGTGGACAAGGACGGCCAGCTGGTCACGTGCAGCATGGACGACACTGTGCGCTTCACCGACCTGAGAAGGAAGGAGTACAGGTGAGCCAGGTAGCTCCTCTGGTCTGCTGTGGTGGTCTCTTGCGATCAGGAATTCCTGCTCTACATGCGGGAGAATATAATACAGCGTGATTCACATTAGTCACACGCTCGTAACGTTTCCCTTTGCCGCTAACTGCTAAAGGTGCTTTGAACATAGCTTCTCACTGTAACCCCTTACTTGCCTTGATAGCTCTACGTGCTTTGACCATCCTTTACTGTCCTGCCTAAGCTGGGCTGCTTCATGCTGGGACCTGTAATTTATTGACTTTTCTAGTTGATGGGGGTTGGCTGGCGTTGGCCAAACATCTGTTTTCATCACTATTCAGAGAAAATAGTTAGCAGGTCCCTTGAATCTGTGTCTGCGAGTTTGTGGTTCGTTTTGGGTGGTTTCTTGTTCCGTTCTTATGGAGCTTTTACACTCTAGTGCCTCTGACCTGCTGAAGATGGACCTCCAGCCCAAATGCATCGCAGTGGGACCAGGGGGATACGCCTTAGCCGTTTGCATTGGGCAGGTAATTCTGTCGGCCGCGAGTCAAACGGCCTGTTTAGACTTGTTAAACGTCGCCGAATCATCTCCCTCTCTTGTGCCCGGTGCAGCTGGTTCTGATAAAAGACAAGAAGAAGTGCTTCACTCTGGAGAACCTGGGGTTTGAACCAGAGTCGGCTGCCCTTCACCCAGGAGGCGGGACTGCAGCAGTGGGCGGAGCTGTACGTGGACCAGTGAAGAGAGAGATGCTGTCTTTAACATAAAATCACTTGTTGCACCTGTAACATTAGACATCTAGGGCCGGTTTCCTGAACAAGGATTAAGACTAGTCTTGGACTAAATTGCCGTTTCAATGGAGATTCACCATTGTAACTCAAAGCTAGTCTAGGCTTAGGCTTAATCCTTGACTGGGAAACTGGCCACTGATGTTCAGTCAGTGGAAGTGTTAGCACCAATACTGGATTAGCCAGGCCTGAATGTATATTCTGCATATGTCTGGATCTGTTCTTCACCGCTACGCCCATTGCTGGCCGCTGATAGTGTTTCTGTCCCATCCAGGATGGAATGGTACATTTGTTCTCCATCCAAGGGAACACGCTGAAGGATGATGGGAAGACGATGGAGGCCAAGGGGCCAGTTACAGACATGGCGTACTCCAACGACGGTGCATTCCTGGCTGTGGCAGACGAGAAGAAGGTCATCACAGTTTTCAGCGTGGCTGACGGATATGCCGTAAGTCGATCGGCGTCTTGTGCCTTAGTTGTGGCGGTTTGTTTTTCCGGTGAGGGGTGTCAGGCTTGATCGCGGCCTCTACATCTTCCTGCCCAGGTGAAGAATGACTTCTATGGGCACCATGCCAAGGTGGTCTGCCTGGCCTGGTCCCCGGATAACGAACACTTTGCCAGCGGCGGCATGGACATGTTGGTCTACCTGTGGGCCGTCAGTGACCCAGACAGGCGGGTCAAGATCCCAGGTGAGTCTGCCTGGTGAACTCCCGATGCCATGGGGTGGCGTTGGCTGGCGTACGGCACGGGGGTTGGAGCCACTCTTAACATCAGTGTGGGGGTTCAGTGTTTGACTGTCCAAACCCCCCCCCCCCCCCCACAGATGCCCACCGGCTCCACCACGTCAGCGGCCTGGCCTGGCTGGATGAGCACACCCTAGCGACGGTCTCCCACGATGCCAGCGTCAAGCAGTGGACTGTCAAATTCTAAACCAGCCCCAGGGCCGGAAGTACCGTCAGGGACTAGAACTGCTGTAGAAGTCGTGGCATTTTTTTTTTTTTTTTATTTAACCCCCCACCACTGTTTCGGCTCCTTGACCCACCCTCACCACCGTCGTCGCTATGCAGCTCGTGCCTAAAATGTCTCTTCCTTCACCTTAAAGGCTGTAGTGGGGTAACTTCCATGAGAGTGAGATCAGAGTAAACGGCACTTAGCGTGTCATTCTGCGGGCTTCCCACTCCCGCTCAGTGCTCGACATTCCAGAGGCTGTCCCCCCCCCCCCTCGTGCTCCGGTGCGGGGCTGGGGTCCGCCTCATCCCACCGACTGCAGGTTGTCTATCATCCACAGATTGGGGTTTGGGGGAAGGGATGGAGTGAAAAAGATATTAAAATAAGGTTTATGGTGGAAATACTGTGTACTTGGTGACGCTTTGTATGGTTTTCAGAATCGCATAATGCTTTTTGTATCTCACTCATTGTTTCTGCAGTTTTATGGGTAAATGAATAATAAAATTAATGAATATAAAACCTTTTTTGCACAATTCGGATGGTATATGCGCTTCCTGTAATCCTGGATTTGAAACATATGGTGCATTTTTTTCTTTAATAAACACATTTTTACTAGCCGTTAGTTACCGTTGTTATTGGGTTGAGTTATCGGGCAGCCCCACTGAAGATGCATCCATTAAGCCACCAGTGTTCGGCCGGAGACCGGCGAACAGATCCACCTGTCTGCACACCACACAATGGAACACCGCCTAGTTTTACATTAGCAAAGAAAAAATCAGGCAGCAGCAATATATAATGTCCTCTCATGCTTTCTATTTCTAAAATACGCATTTATTACACGAGATATTGTACATACAGTAAATAGCATAGCAGAGTGGCGCAGCGGAAGCGTGCTGGGCCCATAACCCAGAGGTCGATGGATCGAAACCATCCTCTGCTAAGGTTTTCTTCAGATCTGATGTGTTTAGCTTATATGTTGGATTAAGTTTTTCCGTGTTCAATTTAGCATTCATGCTAATAGATCCAAGCAACATGTCCCATATTAAGAAAAACCCTGACGTATTTTACAATTAACAGAACCGCAGACCTACTTAGTTATGTATCATCAATACATCAATACAGACGCTCCCTCTACTTACGAATGAGATGCATCCCGAACGGCCGTTCGTAACTTTTAATGTTCGTAAGTCGTTATTTAGCATCATTTAAGGGTATATGCAACTACGAAGAAGTAGGATGATTGGAGTCTGCACGCTACACTGCTGAGCGGCCGGAGTAGCGGCCAGAAGTCGTACTAGGTGGAACTGGCGCGCAGAAAGAAACAATTATGTTGCGGACAGGGAACGGGAGCCCAATGAACACAATTTGTACTAACAGTCCTCTTCGTTCGTAAGTAGAGAAGTGTCTGTATGTATCTATAGACAGCATGTGGAGAAAGCCTAAAGAGCACGGAAAGGAGACTGTAACTTGCCGAAAAACAAGTTAAAATAGGAACACAACCGCGGATAATCTATATAGTTACTCATGAAATGAAGAACTATGGCCTTTTCTAATAACCTCTTTTCAAAATGTGATTATAAATTGATGCTGTACAAGACTAAAAAGCAAACGCTTTCAGGAGATGGTCTCCTTCGCTACAGAAGCGCCCAGAAGTCATGCGTGTTACTACATTAACGTAAAGGGGAGTCACCTGTTATGCATTACGATAAACAGGCTTATTAATTTATGACACAAACGGTGGTCCCACGGAGCTTCACCTATGCACCCGCTAATTTGAAACTGCTTTCAGATTAGATTAATTTACTCCCTCGTTTCCTACATCTTTTATGTCTTTTGATTTGGTCCTTAGCCCCCTGTGGGTTTTGTTCCACCGTTTGCAAGCCGGATCCAGGTAAGCAAATGCTTTATGATAACTTAATAATAGCAGGTATACGGGTGACGGACTGGGACAAACATGTTGGCCGGTTTGGGGCCCGAATGAGATTGAAGCACGGAAAGTTTTGAAAAGTGCTAGTTATACACAGTTTGCCCTCCAGAGGGAGTCAGAGCGCCGCTCCTTCGCTGTAAAGAGACGCGTTTCTCCCTTAGACCTTTCACAAGGTAACGTCTTGGTACAGCACGATTGACCATGCATGTTCCTGCAATCACTCATCTGTACATGGACTCATTAATTTGTTATGCAAGTTTGTGTTATGAATTCAAGACAGATTTAATTGTGCCCCCCCATCCACCGCATTGTCCTGCTGAGATCTAGCCGAGAACTGGCTATTTGACTTGAAGCTGAGTTACAAAGACTCCCCTGAGTCATATATGTGACCAGCGTCCACACTTTTGGCATCTCTGGAGCTTTTTCTAAATTGAGTTTCACGAAATATGGCCATGTGACGGCGGAAATCGCATTAAATTCGAGCCTGGCAGGCTCTCGGAGGCACAAGGTATCCGGAAACCCCTATGAATGCATTTTAAGAAGTAACGTGAGTCCCGTCCCTTTCGCTTTCTTTCCCACGTTTTCGCTTGGAGTCTCTGCCTTTTTGCGTTATATTTTAGCTGCGTTTGTATTACGCTGTGAATGCCGTCCACGTTATCCTGCAGCGACTCGATGGGAATAAACTTTTTATTTAACTTTGATTGAGTGTTTTAGATTCTTTCTGTTAATACAGCACTTTTTGGAATTGTTTGTAATGTAAGCAAATGTAACTCTATGCCTTTAAGGGACACTATAATATATCCGGTAAGTTAATTTATTACCAATTCATCAAAGGGAAAAAAAGAATTTTCTTAAACAAACACTAGATCGGTAGTGATTTTTAGTAAAATGAGACGAGTTGCTGCAGGCCAGGGCCCAAGAATAATTATTTTAAATTATTAGAGTTATTTAAATGCAATTTTATCCAAGCTCCGTCAAATCAGACCTGAATTGAAACACTGTTTTACAAACGGAGAACAAAGATTAAGTAAGTCAGTCTTGCATGTCAGTGCAGATTTACCTTTTCGGTTATTAGAAATTAGGGTTTGAAGGAATCATACTGAGCAGCCTATGTGATATGAATGGTGAAAATAAATTAGCGACTTGTCTCTGTGGAGCCATAATGAGGAGTAGGGCAATCTGAGGACCCTCTCCAGGATTTCTAATTACACGGGCTGCTGTAGCTGCTGCTCTTCATTCTGCGTCGGCTCTGCATTAATGCCACGACACTGCATTAATGAAGCTCTTAATGAGGCAGTTCACCTGGCGAGAGCAGGCGAGGCAAAAGTTTGTATAGGAGACCCAGACAGGACTCCAGCTCTGCAGGGCTGACTGTAGAGCTGGTGGCTCCCCTTGTTATGCTGCGTATGCAGTCCCAAGATGCTTTGCACGAAGATAAATCGAAACCGTTAAATCAGCCTCAGTGGTATTCCACGATTGCGGCTTATTTAGAAAACGCTGGGAACCCCGAAGCTGAACTCTTGCGGTGGCCTGACCCTGTGTCCTGTTTGTCCATGGCTTGATGACAAAGGTTGATAAATGTCACCAAAATGGGGGTGTGTATATAAGAGGGCTGTAATGGTACACAACGAACATGTGTACCGTTTACAGCCTTACACCATTATCTTCGGTTGACTATGCCCAATGAAATGCATAAATACAGTCATTGGCTTTGTCCCAATTCTCGGGCTGCAACCTTCTAAGGTCAAAAAGAAAGCATGGATAAATGGGATGATCTGGCCTAAGGATGATTTCCTATTTGCGTCACCAGCTGTTCCCACCCTTACCCATGCATCACAAAGCGCTGAGAACATGGGATTTAGTTCATTATGGTTATTTGTGATGTTATCTTCTAGAAATTGCCAGTAGATCTTGTAGTTAACTGTCACATCAACAGTAAGCTGTGACGGTCCAATAAGTTCATGCCTGATATCTGTAGCCCACAGCATCGCTCCTCTAGCCGCTTGCTGCTGCTTGAAGGTGTCCATCTCCTGGCCTGTCCATCTGCTCCTTCAGGAGTCACTCTAATCTCATCTGTCGGCAAAAACTTTGTAAAATCAGTCTCACAACGTGTCTGTGCCCATTCTTGATGTTTTAGCTTGTGTGCCTCACATACTTGTGGCTGTTTCGGCCTTTGCGATCTTAGCAGTGTCACACAGCACGCTGCACCTAGTACTTCCAGAGATTATGTTCAACTTTACTCTTTTTCACTGTAAGATCATTTTTTAGCTGCACGCTTTCCTGTTTTACTTAGGAAAATACTCAGACCAAATTCTGAGCATGCTCTATTTTTAAACAATCCATCCCCTTTTGGAGATTAATCTGGACTGAAATAGTTGGACAGAAGAGAAGATAAAGCAAAATACACATTTGCCTAGTAATTTCTAGTATTTCAGGTCCTTGCAGGTTAATACATGTCAGTGGAAATAGGTGTGCCTATGTACATTGTGTCCATCCAGTAGCTGAAATGACGCACTGTGGGGCGTAACACTGCAGTTTGACATGGTCCTGCAGCTCGCTGCACATGCTTATAAGAAACACATTGATAAGTGAGGGAGGGAGACGGCGCTTCATCATCCCTCAGGCTCGAGTACATTTAACCCCGAATCTCCCCCAATATCAATGAGGAAATGGACCACCTTTCTACAGCAAGTGAAAGCTGTTGCCATGGCTACTGCTACATGTCACATGACAAGTCTTAGCCTTAGTTTTACAGGAATGTGTGAAATATTTAGCTGTATGAAGGAGTTACAATGGAGAGTTATTTTGCACAGTAATGCCTAACTCACTGTGAGCGGCACCAGCCGCTGAATGGATGTTAGTCTTAACCTTTTTCAAGTGTAGCTCATATGAATTTAAGTGAAATTCCCAAAAATCAAACTTTTTATTAAAGAACAGTGATTCTATATGTTATCCACAATGGCTGTTGTTTAATAACAGGTTATACACTATGTATGTACAATATCCAAGCGATACTGAAAATGGCAGCAAGGAGGTAACTGTGTGTGTGTGACATCACAAGAGAACTTCTATGATTCCCAGTTTTAAAAAATGGATTCCTATTTATAACTCGTACTTTTCAATGGAGAAATTCTATATTTTTCTTTGCGTGGATCCCTCCCAATTCTCATCAGTGTTGCAACCCCTAATGGTTCTTGTAAAATCTGCATTTGAAGCGACGCTGTCAGTGGCAGCTGAACTTCGACACTGGAAATGAACAATAAACGTGCTATGCACGTTTATTGCCGATTTAATGCCTGCGGTGGGCCGGCCTTTGATAAGGGCATTGATTCTTCAGGCCGGTTCCTGACGCTCCGCCATCGTGCACAGTGTAATAATAGCACCTGCGGCACGTTGTTTAGGTGGCTATCCACACCTCCTCTATCTCCAGCCCCTTTTTCATTCCCTCCCTCCGTATTTTCGGCCTTAGAAGGGTGTTCCTGAGATGTATTAAATCTCCGGTTCACAATGGAGACCAAGCTCCCCACGCAGTTGCTCAGGGAACGGTGCAGAGATGGCAGATTAACGAAGCCGACCGCAGCAGGCTTGTGTGGGTACTGCCCTAAATCCATCCATCCATCCACCCATTTTCTATACCCGCTTATCCTACTGGGTCGCGGGGGGTCCAGAGCATACCCGGAAGCAATGGGCACGAGGCAGGGAACAACCCTGGACAGGGGGCCAGCCCATCGCAGGCCCTAAATCCCAATTATTCTTATATATATTTTTCATCCTGCATTCTGTCAATAACATATGAACGCAGTGCTCCCGTTAGTCATGCAGATAAGTGTCTGACAAGCAGGGGGTGTAATGGTTAAGAATGTGTACTTGCAACAAAAACCTGCTGAGTCAGGGTTCTGTGGTTGCACCTTTATATTAGCAGATAGGCAGTGTCACAGACCATTGGAGGGTGAAAGCAGGAGTTGTTTGATTAGCTGGTAATAAGTGAGGAACAGAGAAGCTTTTGCACAAATGACAACTGCTGGCTTTAATGGAACCACGTGTGCTCTGTAAGTCAGCTTGAGCACAGGAGCGTGTCGGTGACTATTGGCTGTGAGATTGGCATTACCGCTGGCTTCAGTGTGCCTGAGCACTCAAACATTATTTTATTTCCCAGGTTAAAGGGAAAAATCAAAACTTCAAGGTTGCGAACAACTTAACATGCCAGACGGCATGTGCTTCATCCTATGTGGGGGAGGTGGAGCTGATCACAGGCACAATTGTCTACTTGGTTCTGGTAAAACCTGACAATGATGGCAGGACCCCTGCAGGACACATCCACAATGGGAAAGCTATTACCAGCAATTCACCCAACTGCACGTTTTATCACTTGTGGGGCGGGATTTGAACCCCTATCCCTGGAGGTGTATGGCAACAGTGCCACCCATTGGTTATGAATCATACTACACATTTTTATTTTACAGAGATTGCAGTGGACTTACTTATGTGTGACGCCGAGACGGCAGAGCAAGGCGACCGCCGTTAACAGTGAGGGAAAGGACTGCACAGGCGGTCCTAGTGGCAGGTCGGAGGCACGTCCACTGGTATTGTGCTCCCAGCATAGACGTGTGACTGGGGAGGAGCCTTGTTAATGATTGGCGAGGCTCGGGGGCAGCAGTACAGGCTGGGTGGCCATGGGCCTGGTACACGGCGTGCAGGCAGGAGCTCCGGAAGGATCTGCCGCAGGGTGAGTGCTGGAGATTAACCGCGGTAAAGGTGTCTCATGGCCGCCGCTTCGGCCAGGCTGGACAGGCTGCCTGAGATTTATTACCTGACGTTGTCGGGCTCCAGGAGCACTCGTACTGCTTTGAAGTGTCAGAGGTTCATCATACCCCCCCACGCCTAACTTGTGGGGGGGGGCACCAGGTGGTGTTTAAAGCTTTGACTTGGTGCTGCTATGATCCCTCTCCCCTGTGGGGGGAGTGGCAGGTGCACCTCCAAGCCAGGCACCTGACCCAGATTGCTTCAGAGAGGCGTGCATCGCGAGCCGCCCAGAAACAGCCTCCAGGACTAACGTGTAATGCAGGCAGCTGGAGGGCCCTGTGGGGGTCACCATAAAGCCAGCATGCTCTGTGCCGCGGTGGGGCTGCTCCTGCAGCTGCATCTGCTTGTCCTTTCCCAGGTTCCCCAGTTTATGCTCAGTATGTGCTGTTAACCAATGGCATTGTGTGTAAAGTTCACATGACCTCCAGAACTGACCAATCATGTTTAGTCTCTGTCTCCCTTTTGCCATTGCAAACATGGTGTTTCTGTATTCATTTACAGAAAATGTATTTATTGTAATTTTAGCTCGTTTCCGGTTTTATTTGCCAGTTGCTGTCAGGGATATAATTGTTTACAGATGGAGGTATTCGGGAGTTGTCAGAGTACATTTGCTTGTTCCTGCAGCAGAGGTGACTGGGGCTCTAGGCTAGAGTTTGACCTCAAATGTCTATTTACACTGGATCACCCCAACCCCAAGTAAACATTACAAAATGACATGCAACACCGCCCCCTGCAGGCGTGCCCTGTTACATACCCTCCCTCACTGCCTGCGAGGCCCAATTCAAAACTTACTCTCCTCGCGTCCTGTAATTTCAGCCGCAGAAGCTGCATAATTAACACAATTTAACATGTAATGAAAATGAGCTGCAGTGAAAACATTGTAAAGCACCTGCAGTGCTGGCGAGGATGGGAGTGCGCGCCTGGGCATCTGACACACGCCCCAAGTCGACGCGTCTGGCTCTCTGCCAGGGTATACTGAACGACCTTGACTTCGGAGGCTCCCGCTGTTCTGTATTTATCTCTGCCTGCTTTTCAGCCTCCCTGTTACCCAGTGCTTTTGGACTCTGCCGCATAGAGGAGAGAATGCAGTACCGTGTCACCTCAGACTGCACCTGCTGTGGCCCGGTCCGCTGGTGTGCCGTGAAGGCTGCCTGTTCCATGCTTGCTTCATAAGCCTTGCATGGCAGGGAGTCCAGGCCATCCTGCCCCCCAACCTGGTGGCTGCGGGGGGGTCAGAGAGTTATGGTGGGGTAGTGACACAGCACAGCCTGTCTGTCCCGCGCGATGGCATTGCATGAAATGCAAACAGTCATTAAATGTGTTTAAGATCCTGAAAGTCCAGCGGCCATTGTCTCCTTAAGCTGCGTGCAACATTAAATCCGAGCTGCATCAATACTCAAATGAGAGGAACATTTTAATCCACATATAAGATGCTTTGGGTAAGAATGGCTGCTGCAGGCAGACTGCCTGTTAACCATGATGCTGCCGGTTGGGGTGATGTTCTCTTATAGTTCCTAATCACATCTGAAACCAAAAAGACATTTAAACTATCCTCTGATTGATTGTGTAGTTCCCCCCAGCGGGCCTGGGTTCGAGGGGCTCTGTAGCTGATAGTCACAGATGTAAAGGACAATAGCTGTGACCTAATCTGACAAGGTACTTTGATCTTTTTCTGTGACCGGATGCTTCCTGGGAACAACTTAATGAGATTTATAGATTCACTAAGTGTAACAGTGAAGTTTTAGCTGGGCTGGCACTGCAGCATCCACATGTTGCTTTAGGTTGGCTATAGAGATGTATAGATGAGGGACAGCTCAGTCTCACCATACACTGTGATTAAATAAGAATGATAGAAATATAGACGAGGAACAGCTCAGTCTCACCATACACTGTGATTAAATAAGAATGATAGAAATATAGACGAGGAACAGCTCAGTCTCACCATACACTGTGATTAAATTAGAATGATAGAAATATAGATGAGGGACAGCTCAGTTTCACCATTCATTGTCCTGGGACACAAGGGAAAAGGCGTCTCTGACAATGTGGTACTGTGTGTAAAAGATCTGGAGGTAAATAGAGGACTTAAAGCACATCATTTGCTTATTGGTTCAGGCCCTGAAGGCTGTAATGCCACTTGAGTCAGGTGATGAGAATGAATTCCAATTTTCACTTTCTAATAAACACACTTCCTGACCTGCTGCTGTGGGACTGATGGGATTATCCTGATAATTAACCCTTAGGAGTCGGCATGCCCGCCGGCGGGGACACTTGCATTTTTTTCTGGTAACCGTGAAAAGAACTTAAAATGCTTCGTCATGT
>JABFEB020000016.1:18670373-18682270 GCA_019775895.2 Stomatorhinus ivindoensis | reverse complement strand
TAGAAATGAATGAGCGGTCCCCATAAGGATATGTTTACCCTACATGTGCGTGTGTGTGTGTGTGTGTGTGTATGTGTATATGAATGTCGTGTTAGTGTTTCACTTTAACTTGTTCCCATGTCCTGCATGATTGTGCTTATATTTGATCTGTAATTATGATGATAAGATAATGATGAAACACTGGAAACATAATATTACATTCATACATTCAAGTGATAAATACAATAACTAAAAACTACTTACACATTTAATTTGTCAGAAACTTTTTGCCAGCCGTCTTTTCTGGTTTGGGCAGCTTTTGATGCATTTCCTTTAGTACATATTAAATCCCTGATCTCGGATGATTTAAGCAACGTACGGAAAATATCCCCCTGGTGCACACGTGTGTCCTGGCTGTGCTGTTGTTCTGGGGGCCTGTCGGGGCCTGGCAGACGTGGGGGTGGGCGGTGGAGTGTGGAGAGCGTCACAGCATCACACTGTACCTGTTTCATTATTTCTGAAAGGAAAAAACATTTCTGCTGCCATCCCAGTTTGAGTGGGCAGCTTTCTTGGGTGTCTCGATGACAGAGGTGGTGGTGAGGGGGGGCACTTTGTCAGAGTGGTGGGCAAAACGGTCCGCTGGCCTCAGATCCTCACTACTGGTGATTTCCGTGTTGTCTGTGAGATTTCTAATGTTTCTGGCTCTGAGTTTCTATGTAAGGTTCTGTTGTTTGTAAGAGTTTCACCTCATGCATTGTTGTGGTGAGCCCTACCACTACTGTATGCTTATTGGTTGGTCATTGGTCATTTCCTCCAATGGGATATGCATGTTAACTAGCGGTCTTTTGAGGTTTCTCTCTCCTTTCTCCTTCTGGTTCCACACCACAGGGGCTCGTGATCGAACGCGTTGGCCGGAGACCACTCCTCATCTTCGGCTTCAGCTCCATGGCCGTCTCTTTCAGCCTGCTTACCATTTTCCTCAACCTCCAGGTAAAGGTTTTGGACACCTTACCTTGTGTCTTGGACTGGCATATAGATGTCTCCCATTCAAAACGTCAGCACAACATGCGAACTGGCCAACAGTCATTCCTGGTTATACTGCAAAATAATATTCAAGGGACACAGTAAAGTAAACTTAGCTTAAGCTGCAGAATACGTGAAGAGCTCTTTACCAAAACGGCTTAAATCTATTATGATAGTTTTCAGGAAAATGACTTTTTTTTTTTTACCTAGACTCACACATTTTGTTCAATTTATCCTGTTAAAATGGTTTGTTGGCTCAGTCTGAACATGTTGAACAATGATTGTTAAATCAAACAACAGTATTGTTGATTATTCTATTTTTTTTGCCAAAACACTATAAATCCATAGATTTATTTCCTAAAAGTTGATTGTTTATGTGTGTTATGTGTCAACATGCAACATATGACATCAGGGACTCATACAATAAAAGAATATAATCAAAATAAGTGCAAATGCATTAAATAAATAAAATAAATAGTAACATAAACTAAATAGTAAAATAAAAAAAATATTGCCATTTTCACATTACAGTATCGTCCACCACATGAAGCAAATAATCCGGTTACAGCTTCTCAGCTTGACAGAAACCGGTCGCAGCAGCCTTGTGTTGACATCCCATAGTAGGTGTTAAGACACCAGCTGAGTGACAAGCCTTATTTTTTTTGTGGTTTTCTTTGTCCAGTTGACGTTTTCTACCTCCAACTGTAGGTCTGGCTCATCTATGCCATCAATAGGGTTTTGAGTACTCAGCAGGACTAAAAGCAAACCAACACAGACAAACATGCCAAGAGAATAAGACAGTCAGACAACATATCAGGATGTCATGCTTAAAGATGCATCAAATGACAAAGTGTAAAACACATCATAGGCTACATCTACAGAAGTACACATTAAAGTTGAATTGACAGACAAATGTTTTTCCAGGTGAGCAATTGACATAGACAATCTCATTGTCAAAATAGGTTTGTCACAGCTGTAGTACAGTTCAAAGTTTAAGTAAGTAACTGTGACACTATCTAATAAGACAAAGACCATTTGTGGATGAAGAGCCAGTGATGTCCAAGCAGGCTATCGATCCTGCTGGTGAGTGTGAACCAGACACACTGAATATCACACAGACAAATGTTTTGTTACCTGTTCAGTCGACATGGACAGTTTGCACATCAACATATTTTTGGCACAAATGGAACCCCATAAGCTGGGTCCAAACCATCAATAAATTGTGCTACAACAAATTTATTCAGACAAAGGAAACAAAACTTAGCAAACTTCGCAATTTTAATGATGGTTGCCTTTGAATGTTACCTGTAATGTATAACTTCATCGGGTAAAGTTTACCGGTGTACTTTTGCATGATCTCTGGATGTGCACTCTGAGACAATTATAATCATTCTTGTCCTTGCTATTTGACTCACTCATAGACTGTGTGGTGTGTTTATGAGAAATTAAACAAAAATGAGTGAGGAAGGGAGAAGCAAAAAAGACATTTGTCTTCCAATGTGGTAGTTTCTTGAAGTCACAAAGATGATATTAAGCAAAAGCAAGTAATTTGCCAGCACTTCTTTGTGTCTGTTGGCACCACCGACTTATTTGACAGACAATTTTTGTAGATAATAAGTTCTATTTGGCATTATAATTAATTTTCCATTCCTAAATATTGATTCAATATCTTCCTTCTGCCATTTTGCAGTGTAATCACAAAGGCAAATTATAATCAACGCCTTTAAAAAAATCAAGTTATCGAGTTTAATCAAGTAATTGAGACAGCTGCACACCATTTTGTAAGACAAAGACCATTTGTGAATGAGGACCCAGTGATGTCCGAGCAGGTTTTCCATCCTGCTGGTGAGTGTGAACCAGACACACTGAACAATACACTGCAAAGTGTGCTTTCTGCTCTGGTGAGAAGGAGCTGGCCATTGCCTAGTTAATACATACAAACATGCCCCCTCCAGTCCTAACGAGTGTGAATAATTACTCTGGCTGTAATAAAATGTGGAGGTCCCAGCCCTTCAGCTGCAGGACCTGGTCAGCATCCTTAGCCCCAGTGTCCCTGAGGAGATTAGGGGCCACTGTTCTCATTCTAGCCATTTTAATGACTTGCTGTGGAGCGCAGCTAAGTGTCTCGTCATGTCATTATCATGTGACCGCTGAACCATGCTAACATCTTTTCCATCACACAACAGCCTGCCTTGGATGGGATTATTCCATAACTGCCAGGGGATGAGCACAGTATTGTGACGTTATTATCACGTTCAGGTGACGTTTCTAATGTTTCTCTCTCTCCTCTCCCCAATCCCCTCTGCTCTCTCCCCAATATCCTGTCCCCTCTTCACTATCCCATATTCCCTGTCCCCTATCATCTATCCTCTATACCCTTTCCCTTCTTCCCTATCCCATATTCCCTGCCCTCTATACTTTATCCCCTCTTCCTTACCCCATCTAACCTGTCGCCTATCCTCTCTCCCTATTACCTTTTCCCCCCTTTCCTATCCCATATTCCCTGTCTCCTATCCCCTCTTCCTCACCCCGTATTCCTTGTCCCCTTTCTCCACTCCCCTATCCCATATTTCCTCTCTCCCTGTCCCTTGTCCTCCCCCCACCTCAGGCCCGAGTGCCCTGGATGGCGTACCTCAGCTTCGGCTGCATCCTGGCCGTCATCGCCTCATTCTGTTCTGGCCCAGGTAGGTGGTTTCGTGGCTTAACCCCCCCCCCCGCTGCCTCGTTAGGTATTTATGACACTTGCCCCCGCAGTACAGGTCTGGGCCTTTGACATGTTAGGGTTTAAATGCTTAGCTCTACCTCAAACTCCCCGATTCCCTCACTACTGCCAAAGCTCATCTGTGTTATCTGACCTGATAGTTACCAGTCCACCAATCACCACAGCAGGGGGGCGATCACCCTGCTGGTGCGGGTAGTGGGGGCACTCAAACCAGTAGCTGATGTCTCTGGGAGCCAGTCGGGTCCCTGTTAGATGTTAAAATAGCACCACCCAAGTACTGCCGACGAGCTGGAAAGCATGACATGACCCTCATTAATGTTGTTGTCAGGCACGGTTACCATCATTGCAGGAGAGGGCCGTCACTGGCAGCCTCTATGGGGGGGGCAGAGTGATGCAGCTCTGACCCCCACAAGCCAGGGTGGTGTCACTGATGAAGATGAAGATGGTGACAGCTAATGGTGGCATTTTTCTGTAACTGAAGACTTTAAATGTAGGGGAGGGTGTATTCGCCCCCCCCCCCCCCCCGCCCCGCCAGTCTCAAGGCTTCACCATGGTAACTGAAAGACAATGGCAGAATGCACAAAACTGGGCACCAGAAAGATTAAAAGGATGGGGTTGGACTGCAGAAATGAGTCTAGTGCCAGCATTTGCCAATTAGCTGAATTGTGTAACAACCAGACGCATTATTAAACACCTCAGTCTTGTTGCATTTGGAAGTGAGACATCAGTGTCAAACCTTTCTTTGGCCCCCATTAACCTGCCTATAGAAAGATCCCGAATGGAAAAAGTCATAATAACTTGGAAGTTTAAAATGCTTTCTTGACGTGCAGGCCAGAGCTTGGTCAAAATTTAAGTAATGTGAAATCAGAAGATGCCATTTTTCATGTGAGATGTATTTGTTCACTTTTTATTAAAATTGAGCAAAGTTTATGTATCTCTGTTTATTACATATGCTTAGATTTGCCTGTGATTCACGTTTGAGTCATTGTGTCATTGTGGGTGGATGGTTCGGATGAATGTCTAATGTTTTATGCATTTGAAAAGGATGTTGTTCCAGAAAATTCTAGAGCTCCTGTCCAGTCTAAGGGGTACATGGAGGCTCAGGGTAGAAGGTTCAATTGTTATGTGAGTGTGTGTGATATTTGCATATCTCCCATGCTGGCATCCGCATACTGAATGAAACAGCTGTCACAGAAAGGGTGGGAACTTCAGCATCTTGGTGCATTTAGTCGAAATCAGAGAGCCCTGAACTCATGACTGTAATTTGTAATATGCCGGGCCTGGAATCCAGGGTTGCCGACTTTTATTCATCTAGTGAGACAGACATGCTTTCAGAGTCTCACGCTCATGCAAGAAATCTTATGGCAAATCTATATTATTCCATTATAAACCTAAAATGAGCTACATCAGAAGTGTTTGCAAACCATGCAGACAATTTACAAGGTAAGAAAACTCTCACATACGTGTAAATGGGTGTGCAAGCATGTCTCAAAAATCTCACGCCAGCCAGCCGACTAAAGTCGGCAACTCTGGAGATCGACCTGCACCACATCACGTTCGGTGGCTGCCTACATGGAACGCAGGCAGTAGTGCTGTGAGGTCGATCCCCGCTGGAATGAACTGGCCGCTTCGGAATAACGAGAGAGACTGAGAAACAATAATAATTATGGCTGAATCCGTTAAGGTGCTACGTACTGGAATCGGCTGATGATTTACGTAAGTAGGCTTACGAGCTCTATGTTTAGGGCAAAAAAAAAAAACAAAAACCCATTACTAAATAGACACCTGGCCTTTCCCTTCCCTCCGATCTCTCTGAAATGGTTTAAATGCCTTTCAGGGAGAGCCACAAGGGGGAGGTGGATGCAAGTGGCAGATTGCCAGCGGGGTGGTGCTTTGCTGCCGCACATTTCTGGTATGGCAGTTAACAGCAGAGTGGTCTGCATGGCTGAAATGCATGGAAAGTGACCTCCTATTGTCTGGCCTGCAACAGGTGCACCCCTAAGTGCCACGCTGCCATCCACAAGCATCGTGCAGGGGTGACAAGAGTGTCAGCAGCTGGTAAAGGAGTGTGGGTAGGCCAAGGGTCCTGCACAGAAGTGGTGACTCTGGGCAATCCCTTGGCATTACCTTGTGTCTGCTTTACCCTGTGTAGGACTAGTCCTGTTGGTCGAGGATCCGCCGAGTGACATGGGGCTGGTGCCCTGCCGAACAACTGTAGGGGGGTGTTCCAGATAGAGTATGGCCCCCCAGGTCCACATCCTGGCCATGTGTGCAGGAAAAATGGTTGACCAAAGTCCAGGAGCCTGATCGCTGGATCAGATGTTGCCACCATTTTTACTGTGGCTCATTCAGCTTGGTCTCTCCAGATAACCCGGGCAGGCTGTCGCTTCTTCCTGAGATTTGATAAGGGTTTGGCTCTAGAGGAGAAACAGGGAACAAAACACTGATAATACACTGCCAACCCTAGGAAAGCCTGTACCTGGGTTTTGCTGGTTGGCCAAGGATAATTGCAGGTGGCCTCTATCTTCTTTTCCTGTGCTCAGAAAAGGCCATATACAATTAGGTAATGGGCCCACACTAAGCCAAGGTGGCGTTTGGTTGGGTTACTGCTCAGGCTTGCCCGACTGATGGCCTCCTAGACCTTCTGGGACATTTACCTTAGCCAACTGTTCCACCAACTCGTCGATCCGGGGAAGGGGGTCGCCCTCAAATTTTGCCACTTTGTTCAACCTCTGCGATTCATTCCAGAACCATAAAGACCTGTCGGACTTTGATAGCATCACTAGTGAACTGTGTTATGAGCTTTGCAACTCTTCAGTCACCTCAAGCTCTGGTTTTAAAATCCAGATTATAGATTTATTTTTACTCAACCTTAAATGTTAGTTTCATGTCATCGTGAGACTACATGTTGTTGTCGGATTCTATGTATAGTGATTGCTATTATTCGATTTACTGTTAAATATTTTATGGTAGGATGATATGTACATTGTCTATTTACTGTGTTGGGCAGCACATTGGTAAACATATTGTGTTTTTCAATGTGCTTTATAAATAAAATGACTTGACAGCCATTTTACTCATAGCAGCCTTAAACATTGCCTCACTTCTCCCTCAGATGCTGACTCCTAGTCCCTTTCTGTCACCCCCAGAGCACAGGAGAGAGGTGCTACAATGACATGCATGCAGTAGTGTGATCAATGCTAGAGCGCATAATAAGGCTCTTCCAGTGCAGGTGGCAGTGTTCGCATGCGTCAGTTGGGAAAATGTTGCACAACCCAGCCAAGGTGTGTGCAGTATTATGTTCGCATGTGCTGTGCTCCATAACATGGCACAGCAGAACTGCATTGAAAAATAATGTTGCTTATGTAAATACCTTATACAGCAATATGATCTCCACATGAAGGTATGCAGAAACCTGATT
Organism: Stomatorhinus ivindoensis; assembly: GCA_019775895.2. Lineage (NCBI taxonomy): Eukaryota > Metazoa > Chordata > Actinopteri > Osteoglossiformes > Mormyridae > Stomatorhinus > Stomatorhinus ivindoensis. The sequence continues at coordinate 18,675,125 of JABFEB020000016.1, read as the reverse complement.
TCAACCCTGCTATGTAGGTCCTTGCGATGTAAAAATTGCTTGTGAATAACTTACTGTCAATATTAATATTGCACATCACCCAGCTCTACTTAGTATTTTTTGTACAGTAATGTTACACTGTCTTGTTAATTGTCTGGAGTCTGCGGAGAAGGCATTCAAGTAAGAATTTCCTTGCACTTTGTACATATGACACTGCTTTCTTAGCTCAGACTGAACTGGGAAGTAGAAGAAACTTAAACTGCCATTAAATGATGTAAATTCATATTTGGAAGATGCTGCTTCAATACCAACTGTACTGTATATAAACACATAGTCCCATGAAAAAGTTGACCATACTACGTAGCCACAAGATTTCTTTGGTGGTACTGCGTCTCGTATTTGCATAGTATTCATTTGATGGGTAGCTGCACAAACAACGTGTGAAATGAATGCAGGAACCAAACTCGTCGCGAGCATCGAGTATAAATGTCCCCAAATGAGCCTGGTGCTCGTTCAGCTGTCACTATGTGTGCACGTGATGTGTCTCTTGTGAAGAACAAGATCAGGGATTATCTTTTTGCAAGTTTCTTTAATGAAATCCAAATGTCACGCAATATGCATTTGCTTTCACTCAGCTTCCCCTAACACCTCTCAGATCGCGGTTTTCATCCCCCGGCTTGGGGCTGATGGGACGTGTGAAGACGGCGTCACTGTCTTCCACAGCCCTGCTCAGCCAGTCCTGTTTCATTTTCCACAACCATCGCTGGGGGAAAGAGTTATTTTACGATGATCATTAAATTATCTACGCATTAATTTTGTTAATATATGGAAATTTGCATCTTTCATTCAGGAACGAAATGCTTTTACATTTTTATTAATATTAGTAATTATTAATACTTTTTTGTGCAGTTGTTTGGCCTTCTGCGTCAGTGTCCCACATATGCTCCAGCACAGCCGAGGGCAGCATCTCCTGTCATTGATGCCATCCACACGTCGCACTCCGAGGGCGAAGCTGTAGTTCTGCTCCTACAGGCTGCAGGCATGCTGCCTATGCGTGCAGCGATTCGCTCCTTTGCCGCAACCTTCATGTCGGACCGCTTCTTCCTGAGCTCGGGTGTCTCGCACCTTGTTCAGCTGCCAGCATTAGCTGTTACGGTGACTTGCCGCCACACAGAACACCTCTTATTAAATTTGTGATGCCTTTGGCTAGTCCCCCCAAATAGAACACCTTTCTGTACCTCTGCCTCCGAGAGCAAGACGTCTACCTCACACTGTTCAAAACTCTCTTTTTTTCTCCTTTCCTTTGTCACTGTACCTTGCACACAGAACTGTTTGAACTGCATATTATATTAGCAGACAGTCAGTTTTGCATTGACTGTGCCTAATTGAGGTTGCCGACCGGTTGTGGTCTCAGGCTTGTATGTGTAGGATCGTTGCCAAGATCATCCTGATTTATCAACAGGAAATTGCCCACGTACAGTATAAGTGTACAACGAGCATATGTATTTTTTCACAGTGAAATTTAAGTTTGATAAACGACACCCCAGAAGTTTAATTGGGCTGCTATTGTACAGTGCAGCCAAAGGACTGTGTCGATTGCTTTGGGGGGAGGAGTGTGTCGATTGCTTTGGTTAGTCAGCGTGGGGAGAGAAAGACTGGCAGAGAATTGTTTGCCAGCCAGGGCTCAGTTCATCGCTGCACGTTGCTTGTTTGGGAATTAGCAGCGGCAGCTGAGATCCCTTTAGGCTGACCTTCTTCTGTCTGACGTGCAGCACTTATGATTTAGGGGTCTTTCTAAAATGTCTTAAAAAAACGCTTTCCTAAATTCGTAACGTTAAGGGCAGTTTGTGCCTGCAGCAGGGCTGTTATCTTGCAAGACCTGAAGCTTGTAGTGGTGGAAGATGAAATTTCGAAGCAGGTAAACTAAAATGCTGCATAGGACATGGGAGTTTGTACCACCCCGAGCCAGAGTGCCTTGTCAAAATACTTCAGTGTTTGGGGTTTCATAGCTGGGTATGCTGTGATGTATGGGAATAAGCCAGATGTAATGTGGACAGTGGCATTTAGGAAAATGTGATGGAAATCGTCTGATTGGGGAACCAGACCAGAAGGGTGTAGTCTAGTTTCCTGGGGTCCTGGAACTGGGGCTATCAGGGTCAGCACCCATCTGTCCTAGCCTTTGCCCCCCCCCTGACCAGCAGGTATTGTTGGCGATCCTGTCTCCCTGCTGTGTTTCCCCAGCTCTCCAGTTTGCACCTATAAACCTTGTAGTCATGGGTTTGAGTCCAACCACCTCTGTTTTTGTATTTATTGGATATTGTTCTCTGATGTTTCTTTAGTATTAGTTTTCTTGTCCTAGGTTTTTCTCTGCTTTGTTCCTTTCTGGTTAGGTTTAATTATCCTCGTATTCTGTTCCCAGTGTTTTATTCCCTGTTAATGTTTTTGGTACTTGTTAAGCTGTCTAGTTTCTGTGTTTATTAGGTCCACCTGTTACCAGTTTCCTTGTGCCGGCCCTTGTTGATTGTTCTCACCTGTCCTGCATTGTCTTGTTAACCCTCTGTATTTAAGTACCCGATCCTGCTCTGTTCCCCAGTGGAGTCATGTTTTGTGTCTGTGTTTTCATGAGTCCCTGATGTTGATTATCCCAATGTGTTCTATGTTTGTTTTCCTGATTCCTCTCTATGTTACCAGTTACTTCAGTTTACTTCATACCCATTTTTTTTTAGTTTTGATCCCTCATTTTGTTTGTAGTGTTTCCAGTGTTATCACTTTCTGTAATAACCCCCCGCCCCCCCTTCCCCCGAGTTCCTGAGAGGAGCCTGGGATTTAGTCTGAATGTTGTGCAGTTTAAACCTTACCAAACCACAAATAGTTATTTGAGGTGAAATCAGTTAACACTGATGAAGTCCCATGAACAGCAGTGCATCATCATGCAAAGTCTGTATCACTACGGCTCAAAAGGCTAATGAGGCTAATTCGCTGTCCAGCCTGCATGTCAGGAGTTTTGCAAATCGGCCATTTTCAATGGTTTTTGTTTACGGTGTGAAAAGTGTCAGAACGCCAATCTTTTTCTGTACGTCTAGGTGAGTGACTCATTCTTGCACCTTCTAAATCTCATCTCGTGCCGGATTGACCATGAGAGGCATGAATCTGCCCACGCCAGATGTTTGTTTTCCCACCGATGGGCTTGTGTGGCTCCCCGGCAAATCTCGGGCTCTCCCTGAGGATGCCACTGGAGATCCGTGGGCCGTGAGACCACGTCGTGTCTACGCACTAAAGGCGCCTTCGATCTGGGAATGACCACATGGCAGAGCTGTAATGATGCCCTGTCACACGGAGAACCTTCCCGGCATGGCAGTTAAATACAGGACTAACCTGAGAACTCTACAGTATATCACTGTCCCTCCTTCATTCTCTGCCTCTATTCATGAGGCTGGGGGTGCGCCGTGTTGCAGGGAACATGCTTGTTTTCACTGTAAAAAAAGGCAACAGAGATCTGGGAGGTATGATGGACATCAAGGGGGTGCTTATAGATGGTGTCAGACAGGAACTGTCTGTTGGAAAGGAGTCTGTAGAGATGGATATGACTGGTGTATGGTGGACCTTTGCTGTTTGCACTAATGCCGGCTGAGTAAATGGTATTGGGGGGTAAGGAAATAAACTGCACCTTGGTGCTTATCTTCTTCTTCAGCGTTTGCTCCGGCACAGCCAGTAGTAGCCCTCCTGCCTGCCACAGGTCCAGCTCCCTAATCAGACACCCCCTCAAATAACTCTACAAGCTGTGAGAAACTCCCCACGTGTAAACTGGTCCGGATCCATCTCCAGGTACCTGGCCTTTCTTTTAAATGAGTGACGCTGACTGTAAGGTCACTCGTGTTGATGATTGTATTGAAATCCTTCAATTTTTTTTTTTTATGTCTGAGTTCTCTCAGTAGGGAAATATTTGTGCATAAAGTCAAAATGTCAGTCAGTCTGCCCTGCCCCTCACTGACTGTTCCCAGATCAGCCACCCCTGGGCCCCTCGTTCCAGCTGGGTAGAATAATAAGGTGTTTCAGCACTTTCACACAGACGTCTCCTGGCGGCTTTGGCAGCTTATGGATTTGACGGTATTTTGATTACTCTGATTTGTTAGTGCTCTGCAGTGGGCGGGACACACTCAGGTTGGACCGCTGCCTATCTTCTGCCTGAGATGGGCTCTAATCCTCCCATGACCCTGTACTGCAGAAGCAGCGGGACAACGGATGACTTGTTATTCTGAAATGAGCTGCTCTTTGTGACGGAATGACACAGAGGGTTCAGTGGTCTTTTGCGATTTATATGTTGTTTAACTGGAGGATCAGTATGAGTGAGGCTGGCTTGTCAGCAGGTCAACCGGGATAGCAGAGAGATGTTCCAGAAGTTTCTATTCGGAGACACCTCGATTTACACCAAAGTCGTATCTGCTGCAGGGGGGATCATTCACACCATTAACCGGATTTCCTTTCATTTGGGTCACAGGTGTTTGTGAGGTCGGGTCTCAACATCAGGGTGCCCTCAAACAACTGTATTGGTAGGGGGCCTTAAATTGTCACAGCTGGAGGAGCGTGGCATCCTGACATCGCTTACTGCTGAGAGCGGCTGGAAGCAGAAGCGGAGCAGCCCTTACAAGCTGGGAGGAAGCCTCTAAAGTTAGGGCTATGATCGTTAAAACTTACCGGCAGATCCCCAGCCGAGTGCAGCCTGCCTGTAGCTCCAATTCAAATCTCTGCAAGAATATCACAGACTTCATGAAC
>JABFEB020000016.1:18627591-18649094 GCA_019775895.2 Stomatorhinus ivindoensis | reverse complement strand
GGGAGGCCTGGAAGCTGGGAGGAATGGAGGCTGGAAAGATGAGAGGAGTGAAGGCTGGAAGGATGAGAGAAGTGGAGACAGGGAGGCCTGGAGGCTGGAAGGAATGGAGGCTGGAAAGATGAGAGAAGCAGAGACAGGGAGGCCTGGAAGCTGGGAGGAATGGAGGCTGGAAATATGAGAGAAGTGGAGGCTAGAAAGATGAGATGAATAGAGGCAGGGAGGCCTGGAAGCTGGGAGGAATGGAGGCTAGGAAGATTGGTAGCTGGGTGGCAGGGAGGCTGGGCCTTTGTGCTGGAGGCTCAGGTGGTTATCCCCGTCCCCCGTAATGAGACGCCCGCTACTCTTCACTGCCCTGCCATTAGTGTTTGTAAAGCTGCCAGTTGGTGGAGACATCCAGCTCATCTGGTGCTGCTTTACGAGGAGGTCAGCAGGCGGGGGGTGTAAGGCCAGTGGCACAGCCAATAGGGTGATAGAGTGACACTAGCCTCCTGATTTTCATTGACTCCGAGCGATGTCAATCATAGGACACAGTTCTTCCAAGTGCACACATGACTGAAGAATCACATCAATATATACCAGTCACTGCCATAATTACTGAGTAATTTAAGAAATTTTGGTGTTTTTTATTTTGTGCGCTTAGTAGCTCAATTTGTTTTACCTGAAGAAATTTCATTTTAGCAGGATACTTAAGTAGTATATCGTAGCACAGCAACCACTAACCACAAATGGCAGCTCATTAACATCAACATGGCTGTGTCAGAAGGTTCAGCCTCGACCTGTCATGTGACCGTGACGGCCTGCACCTGGGCTTTCATAACCAGAATTTTTCTTAAAAACTGGTGGACATAATCCATTTTTATCTGCCTTAAATAGATTCGTTTAATGTTGTTCTTTGGACTTGCCTCTTAACCATCAACCTGTCCACAGTGGTACTGAGGATGCAGTTATGGAGAAGTGACGATCTAGTGTATCTCTGTGTGTCTGATAGGCCAATGAATGGCAGGTCTTTCTGTTAAAGAGTTTGCCTGGAATGTTGCCTAAATCCCAACAGCCACCCTGCCAGCTTAATATCATCCTGAATATTACCCAGACTATCAAGAGTTTGCTTTGTCCCTGTTTCTTCCTGCCCTTGTGAGATAGTGAATTACTTATGTAAAGTGCTTCTGGTGGCACTCCCATGGAAAAAAATGCTGAGCTGCGTAAAAGAGGCCGATGGTGATCTGTCCAGACGGCTGTTCTACATTTAATGAAGACTGAGAGGTGAATCTGTCCTGAAAAAAAAATGAGCTGTAGTGTTAAAAACAAAAATGCCCCGGAGACAGAACTGCAGGGGAGGTGGTGGAGAGAACGGGGAAATGTCACCACTGACCATGAGACCTGGCTGGGGACTGGCATGAGAAGTGCAGGCACAGCTAGAGTGTCTCAGGGGTGCAGAATTAAATCTGGGTCTGTCCTTGAACACCGTCCGAACGGACCCGGTTCTGTGCAGCCACCGCCCCCCCCCAGCCAGCTACATCAGCCCCCACTTCCTGTCTTGACACAGCTGGATGACTCTAGTTTTCAGCCAGACGGTTCAACACCTCTTTAACGGTCCCCTTAAGGGCCGTAATAGATTGAAGATGGATGTCGTGCAAGTTGTGTCATTCTCAATTTTCCTGCTAATTGAATGACTGATGAAAATTTCAAAGATCCAGAATGGATACCACCTGATTTTGCCCGTGCTTGTTGGAGAGCAGAGCAGTCGGTCATTTAATATCAGCCCTGCATCCACGCTGACTCAAGGAGGCTGGCTTAAAGCATTATGCCAAAATTTCCCATAAAAATGTCTGATTTTTATAAGCTTGACAGGCTTCAGGTCAGGCATGAATTGTTCTTTTTTCCTCAATTACCTCTATGGAATTGCAAGTAAGCAAAATATTTACACTCGAGATGAAATTTGCTGGAAAATTACAGCCTAATATGGGCAGTTAAAGGCTGAAGTAAGTTTTTATGGCAGATGGCAGATCATTGGTGGAAAGGCACACTATGCAAATACTAATGTGCCTGGACCTTGATCCACTTTGTTCCTCCTGGTGTCATGGTAACAGTCCCGCCCCAGATCACTGCCAGACTGTACCCATCACTGGCCCACGCCCCTCCCCATAACCTGATCCCCATGAGGTCAGCCCTTGTGGGTCAGCCCAACATGATTCACGTCGCATGTTGGAACGACCCATCACTCTCATAACCGGCAGCCAGCTGCTGATAGGCTGCTGTTAAATGCATTCATTTCAATTAAATCTGCAGATCCACTGGCTCAAGATTGGTCATACTGAACGCCATGCTTGTAATCTACCATGAAGATGCTGGATTGACAATGACAGATCCCACCTTTTTAGATGTGATTCCTGCTCCTTTTTCTTGCACTGAGTCAGGCTGCGCCTCTGGCATTGTTGAATTTTTAGGCCTGTGATGGGGAGACGTGGGACCCTAAATATCATCATTTCAACCCCCGCATTAAGGTTTTTTGGCCACATTGTGAGGAGAGTGTGTCAGACAGGTATCAGAGTCACGCATCTCCATTCACCTCATTTTTAATGTTGCCTACAGCTGGGGTACAATTTGCAGACCCTTGAGGGTACAACCCCAATGACAAGCAGAGGTACAAAAAGGGAACTCTGTTCCGACAGTGTGTGGGATGATTTGATGGATGTAAAATCTCTGTGCTTCTTGTTGTAAGGGCAGATAGATGTTCACATACATAGTCATTCCACATCTGTCATTCCAGGGCCAATACTGGGACACATAGCACAAACATATGACCTTTGATGTGGGGATTGGATGTGGGAAGGGCAATGTAAAAAATCTGTATCTGATGTAGGGGGGCAACCTCAGCAAATGAGGGGAATGTGAAATCTGAGTAGGTTCCTGTGAATACATCCTCTGGCTCTTATAAATAAACTTCAGATTCTCAAGCACCTACATTTCGATTTTTTCATGGAAATTAGTCATGATTTTAATTGAAAACTAAGACTGAAAAAGTTTATAAGAACATAAGAACTATACAAACGAAAGGAGGCCCATCAAGCTCGCTTGGGAAGAACTTAATAACTTAGAGTTGTTAAAATCTTATCTAGCCTTGATTTAAAGGAATCCTCGGATTCTGCTTACACTACGTTATCAGGAAGACTATTCCAGAAAATATTCTTTGTAATGAAAGCTTGATTATTTTAATGAAAAACATAATCTAAATGTCACCAGAGAGAACTGCTCTCGCTTGGTAAGTTCTTGCTATCGCTGCTGCAGCTGAACATTTTTCATTTTGTAATTTCCATCCATCTTGTGTATCCGGTTCCCCTATGCGGAGTTGTTCGGGGCCTATTATGGATGCAACACAGAGAATAACTCTGGATGGGGCGCCAACCCATCGCAGGGCACATTCGCACACCATTCACACAGACACAGTCACGCCAATGGCCAGTTTGGTAACTCCAGTTCACCTCAACATGTTTTTGGACTGTGGGGGGAAACTGGAGTATGTGGAGGAAACCCCACGGCAACATGGGGAGAACATATAAAATCCACACATGGAGAAGGGGCAGGGAATTGTTTTGTAATTTCATATTTTTTAAATGTAGTGCTTAACCATAAACTATAATGTAATACTTGTTCATAACCCCGAAATTCATGAGGCCAGTCCTTAAATATCATAATTGTTAACTGATTCATATCTTCATAAATATATTCATATTTAGCCCCTAACCGTTCTGCCCTCTGCTGCCCTAATGTCGCCGCTGCAGGAAGCCCTACAGACTTACTGCTTTCTGGTGTTCACCGTGTTCTGCCTTCTGGGAGCTGGCTACCTCTACTTCGTCCTGCCTGAGACCAAGAACAAGACCTTCATGGAGATCAGCCAGAGCTTCTCCAAGATCAACCGGGTGGACTGCAGCTCCCCGGAGACGGAGATTGCGCTGTCTGTCAAACCGGGCGCCAAGGATACAGTTGGTATTAGGACAAGTGAGGCTGTCGAGATGGAGAGCTCCTTTTGACAGAAGGATCAGTCTGAGACTTATTACATGCCAACAGTATGTACTTTAACTGCCATTTTAATTGTTTTAGAAGTTACTTTTCTGTGGTTTTAGGTCATACTTGTAAAACCAGGTCTGATTTCTGAATAAAAATGCAGTTAGCATTTATGTGCTCTTTATTATTTAAGGTGAAGCTTGGTCTACTAGACACATACGGTAAGGATGGATGCAAGCCTTAGTCAGTTTAACCTCATCATTTCTGAGTGCTAGGATGTGCTTCAGGAGATGAGAGCAACACAGTCCTCTCCCAGTATTGGTAATGGATAGATGGATGCTGGAAATTGGAACAGAAACAAGAAACATTTATGCTCCCCCAACACCCAAGACCTGCGTAGTTGGCACACGGTGCCACTTAAAGTAGACTGAATTATTTTCAGGTCTTGCGCTCTTCTGCAAGGTGTCACAATGACACATTAAAAACCCAGGCAGGCTGAAAATCCATGTCACTGACTAAGCATTAATATTTCATCCATCCATCATCCAGTCCTTATCCTATGCAGGGTGACTGGGGAGGGGTAAGCTGAAGCGCATCTCACAGGGCACCATAGGGGTACAACGTGCATGGGATGCCAGTCCATCACAGGACACACACAAATACTGGACAGTGGTTGTTAATGTCAGTAATGTGACCCTTAGAGGTCACATGCTCTGCAGGGTCCCCTAGCTACCAATGTGTCCAAGGACATGTCACATGACAAAACCAGTGCATGAGGGTCTCCTACCGCCTGGCCTTCACTGGTGCTGTTTGTTGAAGGACCTGAGTACTAATGTGCACCTGAACATTTCTGCCCCCCCCCGCCCCCAACCATCTCCGTAGTAACTTCTTGAGGGTGCAGCATGACTGTACCTGGAGTTCAGGAAGCCAGTGCTGACAGATGCTCCCTGGGGACCCAGATCTGGTAGATCCATAAAAGGATCTTTTATGTTTTATTGCTTTTTATCGTTTCCTTCCAGGCGTCTTGCTAAGGGATTCCGCTTATTGCTGTGGTGGATTCTGAAGAGCATGTTACAGACGCTGCACCTAGATGAGCAAATCAGTGCAGCCTGAATTATAGGAGTGGGGGCCAGGCTGGGGCCTGGGACTGGAATGAGGCACCTTCTTGTAAGACCATACTCCCATAACCAGGGATACCGGGGGGGGGCAAGTATCTGCCTCTTTTACTCGAGCGATTGAAAGTGCCCCCTTCTGAGGTTCTACAATCACTGTAACTCAGTCAAATTTTGTGTTGGTTGGCCAAGGGGGCACATTTCCTGAGGGTGACCCCCTCCAGCTCTGATATTATCCCTGCAACAATCGCAAAGCTGCAATTCCTGCCAGGCAGCCGCCAGAGGCACGCAGGGAAGAAGGGTAACATATTTAGTAAATATGTAGGCTTATAAAGTGATGGAGGTTTATAAAAGTGATTTGATTACAATTATTGATTATCGGAAATGTTTTTCTATCATCAATTTAATAATTTCAATTATTTTGATAACATAAATTTAAAACTTTTTTAACATTGCTGAAAGAAAATTACAAGTGTTACCATAGGAACGTAAACACAATTAATGCAATATGAAGCAATTAGAATCTTGGGACGATTTTTATTGTTTTATTGTTATAATTGAACATAGAGAACAAGGAAATAGTAAAAAAAAAAACAAATACTGATCTGTACAGAAAAATAACACATAAAGGAAAGACTATTTCGTTTGGGGAGTGGGGGTATGTTAGAATGATGTTTATGTTGTAGTTTTATTCTGTGGAAAATGAGAGATCGATCTGCAGGCCAGATTTAATACTGAATTGTAAAAATGTCGTGGGCTGGTACCTATTTTAAGAGGTGAATGAGCTGACAAAATCCCTTTTCCAATTCAGTCATCTCCATTATTTTGGTAGTTGTGTCTTCTCTGGACCTGCTAACATTGAATAGGTATATTGATAAAGCTTAAACATTGGCTAGCAGTATTGACCAAAACTGACACAGGGGTAACTAATTAGAAAGCAAGCGGCAAGATTGCCTAAGGAGTCGTTGTGCAGAGATCATAAGGTAGAGCTTCCTAGAGCTGCCAGCACTATCAGCGCCTCGCACCTTAAACTGATACTCCATCCCGTCAGCTCTGTGTCTCCTTTATGGGGGAGAGCATTTCTTCATGGAGTAACAGCAGACTTGAGTAATTGTGTTTCCACGGGACAGACTTACTGTAAACGATTTGAAATTTATTTATGGAAAAACGGAACTCACAGTGATTTTGGTTTCCTGGACCGCTTAGCAGTTTATTATAAGTAACTGCTTATTAATTACAGGGACCTCCTCTTATAACAAAGCAATGGGATTTTAAGATAAGATATTCTGTATTTATCTCTCTGTTTAAAGAGCTTGTTTTTCACACTATGCAACTGACACTAAAGAGAATCTACATATAAACATGGTCTGAGGGCTACATTGCTTGCACCCCCACAACTACACCAGCATCGCGGTCCTTTATCCAGGCTGTCTTCCTCCTTTATAACTGAGGCCAGTGGCCTTATACAGCATTCAGATAATTGTAGCCCTGCCCCTCTGCCCACACCATTATGCACTGCAGAGGCCAACCCAGGGTGTACACTTTCCCAGAAATAAACACAAACCAACAAAATCACAAAACATTTTGGTACTAAATTTTAGGATACATAAAAACATTTAATCTATAACCCAGAAATTCCCCTGCGCAGAGGGTGCTGCCTTGGTATTTCCGCAACTCCCCCTTTAGAAGCACTGGTTCTGCAGTGAGAATTGCATGCAGAACAGAATTGGAATTGGATGGTGAATGTCATTGGATGGCCAGAATTTCATATCAGGATATTTTTGCTTCTATATATATATATATAATGTTTTTTTTGTTTAAGAAACCAACCAATTTGGAATGCATGTACTAATGTAAATGAGCCATGTAATGTATGCAGTACCCGGGTCCTTTCTGTGTGGAGTCCGCACGCTCTCCCTGTGTTTGCGTGGGTTTCTGCTGGGGGCTCCGGTTTCCTCCCACGTTCCAAAAGCGTGCAATGCAGGGCATGTTGATTGGCCGTGTAATTGTGAGTGCGTGCACCCTAAGGCCTGTTGGTTGGTCCCCGCCTGTGCCCCTTGTTCCTGGGATGGGCTCCGGTCCCCCTTGTGACCCCAGTTGGGTTTAAGGGATTACGGTGATGGATGGATGTATGGATGGATGGATGGATGCAGTATTTACAAGCTTTCAACTGGTGTGGGCTAAATTGCCTCTACCAAAATGCCAGCTACATGAAGGATAAAGATTTCTACAGGAGGAATCCACAGAATAAACTAGTGAATATTCAGGGTCTGGACAGCTGGTTCTTACATGTACCTGGGTGTACATCTTAACAATGAAGTAAACTGGTCAGACAGCACAGGTGTACTGCATACAAAGGGCTGGGGATATCTTCATTTGTTGCGAAGACTATAGTCCTTTGCACTGTGCGGGTCATTGTTATGGACATTTTATGACACGGTATGTTGCGGAGGGGGGCTTAATGAGAGGGAAAAAAGAAAGTAAACAAACCACTGAAGCAAGCCAGCTCCATTGCGGGGTCCCTCCTTGGCACTAGAAGAGATGACTGAGAAGAGGATAATAACTTAGCTGTCATACATTAGGCTTAACACCTCTCACCCTCCCTAGGAGCTGCGGAGGCAGTAGACAGACCTTCAGTAACAGACTCTGGCGTCCATCATGTGTGAAAGAATAGTACCATTCATTTTTTCCCACAGCAATCAGGCTTTTTAGTTGTTACTCTTTCCATTGATGTGTAATACTCTGTTTGTGACTGATGTGCAGTGTTACATTACATTTACCTAGTACAATACTCCCTGTTAAGAATCACATTTTAGATATGCTAATATCAGACACATGTGCAATAATGTACAATGAGAATGTGCATAAGCCATACCATTCTGCTTCTTAATAGTTTTATAATATTTAATAACATATTTGTTTTATTGCTATTCTCTTTTTCCCTGCTGTAACAAGGGAATTCCCCCTGTGGGAGATCTATACACTCCTGTGTATCTAACCATTTAAACAGCAATTATATCCTTACAGGAAGGACAGCATGTGGCATTATAATAACAAGCTTAATTCATTATTAAGGTATGTAACATACTGTGCATATAAAAAGCTGATCTCAGTAGTCACAGATCCATCAGGTGCCTTTCTGCTTGTATGCCTGCCACTGACACAACCTGGAGTTTTGGGATCAGCAGACCACAACAATCCGTCACGGGTCTTAGTCCTGGTTAATGGTCTTTGCCCTTACTGTCATTTCATGATGGCAATGACACAGGAAATGGTCAAGACCTGCCACTCAGTCTAGCAGCAGACCACTAACTTTTTCATACTGCTTAACAGCTCACACAGGAGTGTCCCTTGAGGAAATGCTGAAGTATACTGTCTGTTGAAAATTCAGGATGTGCATCTCCATTGAGCAGGTGAAGCTTTTGAGCTTTTGAGATGTTGCTTTTGGACATATTAATGCTGACTGAGAAGCAGTTTTGAGATGTTGCTTTTGGACATATTAATGCTGACTGAGAAGCAGAGATTTAAAAGTGAGAATGCAACTGGATTCCTCTTCTACTCCATTTTTGATGATACATACTAAGTTTAACATTTATTCTTACTGTGGAGAGCAGGAGCAGACTTGCCGTAAGGGGAGGGCAGGCAGCCGCCTGGGGGGTCAGAAACTAGGGGGCCCATGATGACAGAAGTTCCACAAGTTACATTTATGGATATAAGATAAACAATCATTTAAATTATAGCAACATACCTGTTATTTTGAATGTTTACTCCATCCCAGTTTTAGTGGTCTGTCCATACTGTGAAGCTTCATGCTACTCTGCTTTTTGTCACACTGCAGGCTGGTGGTAGGCTGTCTGTGGTTTCACTGCCAAATGACCAGGCATCAAGTACCCTAACAGAAGAAGAAAATGGTGAAAAGATACAAGATTAATATTACAGCTGTCACGTCTTCGATGCTATCCCGCTTGAGTGGTAGACAAAACATCAGTCAAAACAAGAAAAGCCGTACAGAGGACATAATTAAATTAACATATTCAAGAATGTAAGACTAGCCTTAGGGTCAGACTAATGCAGAGGCTACCATTGGCTATAGTGCTGTACCATGACAAAAGAGCGATTGATTAAACTTCTCAGCCAATTGATCCACCAGTGCAAACTCCTCTCCTCCCCCGATGAAAATTTTACCGACCGCACTCCTGTGCCCACCATCATCGGTAAGTTTTACTGCTGGCCCCCATCACTCTGATTAGCATGTTATTGATATTCCATCATTTTTAATTCCCTCTTGTTTGTCGGGGGGGGGGGGGGGCGCTAATTGATGTCTGCCTAAGGACGCTGCTGTTAAACTCCTTCGCAGACAGGCATTCACTGCTGCCAAAGCAGATATAAGCTATCCGCTGAGATGGCCAAGCACTGTGCCTTGCCTAAAATTTTAGGCTGTGGCATCCATTATAGCCATAAAACACTTGTAATACGGGGATCTGTGACTTGGACTTCAGTTTCATATCATAAATTTAAAACAGGAGTTTTAGCACCGTGTCACACAGAATACTGGTCAAAAATAAGTTCTTCTGAAACCATCCATCTGTGTTTGAGCCCTTTGTACAAAATTAAGTTTTTAGGGCTCTAAGCAAATACTCCAAATGTCCCAATATCCCAAAATGCACTATTTCACTGATGTCAGAGTTGGAAAAAGATATAACCAACCAGGCCTTAGCCTCACGTTCAACACAACCTTGAAGATTATACAACTGAAGACGGCGGATCTGATGAGTGTCGGCAGTATGGATTTCAGGGATCTCACTATGTGGACTAGAGGGCATGTTCCAGTGTCCTGTCCTCAGTGTTAGACAACATGTACTCCCTGCAACATTCACATGAAGTCTACAGATCAGGGGTTTCAAACTCAGTCACTGGAAGGGCCTTATGAAACGTCAGCCGTGTGAGAGGTCACCGCAAGGCCTCAGGGCACTGTTTATGCAATACATGACTGTTTCAGCTGAGCAGATTGGGACATCTTCAGGGAAGCTGCCACCTACAGCCACTCAGTAGACCAGGAGGAGCACACGGCCTCAGTGACTGGCTACACCAGCAAATGCACTGAGGATGTTACTGTCCGCAAAACTATCACCGCACGTGCAAATGGCAAACCCTGGTTCTCTGCAGAGCTGGAGACCTCTGTGAAAAACAGAGATGCTGTCTAAAGGTGCAGAGACTGAGAGGCTTATACTACAGCTATAGCCAAAGAGTCCCAGGCCATTAAACAGATGAAGTGCACCTATGCAGGGAGAATCAACGGGCACTTCATGGACTCAAAAGACGCACGGTGCATGTGGCGGGAAATTCAGTCCACCGCTGACCTCAAGCCAACGCCCTGACCGGCAGCAGTGAGGTCTCCCTGCCAGACAGTGGTGGTTCTAGACCATTTCAAGTGGGAGCGGACCAGACTCAGGCCAGTTGTTCTGCTAAAGGGGGCATATACATTTGACCTTAATTTCCTCCAAGTATTACTTACACTAGATTTCCAGCAAAAAAATTTAAGCACACAGAAGTAACGATCCGATTAATAAATTTAATTTGGTTCACGTGCAGGCCAGCGATGGGTATGTAAATGATTCAATTTCCACGGAGCTGGCGTGTCTAGTCACCAGACACAGAGAATGCCTCGTAGACATATTAGATGGCATTAACAAAATCAAAATCATTTTGCCAGCTGCAAAGAATCGTGCTGCAAGCCGGATGTGGCCTGCGGATAATGAGTTTGATGGATGTGCTCTAGACAGTAGAATGACACTTAGCAGATGTCAGTTATAGTCTATTACGCACATGAGGCTCACAGCTGGTTGCTAAGCTAAATGCAAATCTGTTGTGTTATGCAAACCTGCTAATTACAGAGAAGGAGATATGGTTGGAGGCAAAAGTATTAAAGCCTTTAAAATCAAAGAGTTTTTGAAAACAGCCTCATGTAAAGGCCCTAGTCTTATCATAAACATTTTTCCTTTTAGACACGGCTGCCCTCTGTTCTTTTCAAATGAACTTAATAATTCATGCAGTGAAATTGGCCATAATTATGTTCTTTTGTGAAATTTTCTTTATATTTAATTAGTATGAATACCTGTACTACAAGCACTCTCCCAACTGCACTTCACTAGGGTATGATTCGCAACTCATTACAATAGATAATATTAATATTAATATTCTCTGCATTCCTCCTTCCTGCAAACTTAGGCATATTTCACATTAATGTCAATGGCAATTGATTACATTTACCGGAGCAGATCCCACTACACCTAAATGCAACTCAAAATAGATGTTTCTGCTACCAGTTTTGCATACACATCATAAATATTTAGTGCAACTGGGAGAAATAAATACATATTTTCATAGTTTTAAAGAAAGAAGGACATGAATTTAATTCTTTTCCTGCTTTCCCAGACCCCATTTTCCATATACAGACACTCCTCACTTAACGACCGAGTTCCGTTCCTACGCGTAGGTCGTTTGGTAAATTGGTTGATAATTGAGGAACCGCCCCTTACTGATGTTTTAAGCCTACTGTACTGGTAGTGGGTTTGTGTCGGCCATCTTTAGCTATTGTTTTAATGTCACCTTTGCAGCATGTATATTTATAGATGAGGCTTGCCACTGAGACGCTGCGCTGCCATTTACGCGACCAAAGTTCTCGCACAGGGACCCACCTCCTGCAGGAGGACCAATAAGGGTCCAGCGCATTATGGATGGGGCAGCAGTCAAAGGCGGTGGAGTTGAGCAACCGATCCCCCGCCACTGAAACTGGCTTTAGGGACATGGAATATGACCCCTCTGGAAAAGGAGCTTGACCTAGTGTGGGATCTGGAACCAAACTCCTGGAGAGGGGCTGAATTCTATTGCACTCTGGATTTGCCGTTGGTGAGTATCACCTGTTCTGGCGACCCCATTTATTTACCTGGGGGGACGTTAATGCTCTCATGGCTAATGTCAGTGTATCCTGGAAGGATGTGATTGGGAGGATCAACCTGCTCGATCTGATCCTGAGCGATTCTGTTATTGGACTTCTGTGCTAATCTCAATTTGTCCATAATAAATACCATGTTCAAGCATAAGGGGGCTGTGTCTGAAATCAGGGGCTCCCTCCTTGAAGGATGTGGTCTATGTAGCCTTTGTAGGCTGCGTCCTTCAATGGTTTGAGCGATGAATCTTGGGATCTTGGCAAAGGAATAATGCATTTCTAGGCTGTATTTGAAGGTGCCTTCGAAAAGAGCTGCTGTTGTATGCAGTATGCAGTAAATCTGTATGCAGCCCCTGAATTTGGAACCAGCCAAAGTGTTTATACCTGGCACCAGAGTACCCTAGCCTGCAGCTTAATTTATTTTGTAATCATATCATCAGATCTGTGACTATATGTCTTGGACACTCAGGTGCAGATCGGAGCTGATCACTACCTGGTGGTGAGTTGGATGTGATTGTGGGGGATTGTGGTTGGATAGACCTAGTAGACTCAAATGTTTAGTGAGGGTGTGCAGGGAACATCTAGCAGAGTCCCCCGTCTGGGAGATCTTCATCATGAAAAGGCAACACAGTTGTGGTCCAGGGTCGGACACAAGTCTGCGCTGGGCTTGGTGGAGCCACACATTGATTCTCCCCACCTTCACTGCATGAGGGGTCACCATCAGAACCTGGGGTGGCCCCCATCATCTTGACGTATTCCATCTCTTCCCCCTCAAATCACAGACTCACACCCAGTCTCCTGCTTTGAGCAGTGTCAGAGCTCGTCATGGCTCATCATCTGGAATCCTCAAATTAGTGTGAACCTGGTCCCAGGCTGCACCAGTTGCTTGACATAATCCTGTAAGATAATTCAGCAACTCTCCATCTACTGTTTCCAGTGTAACATATTGTGGAGATAAAACACGCATTGGCCTTCCTGTCAGCACTTCAAAAGGAGCTAACCCTGTTTGCCGATGTGTCCTGGCCAGCATGAACAACAAAGCCAGCGGCAGGGCATCAACCCAGGGCAGGCCCGTTGTCTCCAAAATCTTAGCCAATTTTAATTTCAGTGTTTGATTTACCCTCTCCACCATCCCTCCACTGGAGGGGTGATATGTATGCACACTGATGCTTCAAATCAATTTGCATGCAGTGAGACACCTTAGCTAGGGTCTCTGCGACAAAGCAGGACCATCGTCTGTTGTGATTTTAGATGGAACTTCCCATCAGGGAATCACCTACTTTAACAGACATTTAGCCACGCATCAGGGCAGCAGCAAGGGAACACCTCCGCCCGTCAGGAAAACAGTTCTACAATCACCAAACAATACTTATATCCCTTGCATGGCATCAGTTCAATGAAATCCATCTGTAGGTGATTGAACAGGCCATCGGGACTCAGAGTCACTGTAAAGTCGACTGGAATGCCCTTTCCCATACTGAATCTCATGCATACCATACACTTCCTACAGAATTGTGCAGCAGCTGTGGCAAACCAAGGGACATGCCACACCCGAGTCACAGCTGCCACCGTCACGTCCTGAGACACATGATCCAGGCCATGAACAGCTTTGGCCGTCCCTGGATATGCGGACCTAGAGAGGTAAGGTTAGTTAGTCCCAGAATGCCACCACATGCCTTCCCCATCACACCATGCCCTGTTCCGGTTCCATCCGCAGAGCTCACCCTCCGTTGCACCTATTTGAATCAAAACAACATCATTTCCAAAACATGAGTTATCAACAGTCTTTCCCAGAATAACCTTATTCCCAAACCCAGTGGGATCCATAGCTAAATTCTTAGTCCACTGGACTGCTAAATCGTCCCCCCAACTGATTTCATTACATTGCTTAGTGTGTGCCTGGCTCAGCTGCTCAGGTGGCATGAGAGCGTCCAGCAATTGTTCCACCAACTGGTGATGCTGAATGGGTTTCCCAGTGCTGGTCAGAAAACCTCTCTGCCTCCATAGTGCGCCATGATTGTGACACATTCCAAAGGCATATCTCAAGTCAGTGTAGATAGTTCTGTCCTTCAACCAGTTTACAGGCCTGTTGCAGCGCAAACAGCTCAGTTGCTTGTGTGGACCAATGCCTGGGCAGATGCACTCTGTCAATAAGTGATCCATCTTGCAGCACCACTGCATAGGAAGTTGTTGGTGATCCATCCTCCAGCCACAAGAGCTCCCGTCAACAAACAGGAGAGTACCTCATTCCAGTGGGATGTCAGTCAGATCCACTCTAGGTCTGCACACACAGTCAGTTAATTGTGAACAATCATGTGGTTCCCCATCCTCCCTCGTGGAGATGGAGGTTCATTGGGTTCAAAGCAGAACACCTTTCCTCAGCCACATTTGCTAATGTTAGTAACACATGCACTGATTGCGCAAATGTCAACAGATGTTCTGGTCTGTGTCATAACCGCATGCACCACATGGGGGACTCGAAGTTTTAGTAGGTGCAGCTGGACTAGGTCTGCACTTGCCATCACTGCCTCAGCTACTGTAGCCATCGCTCTAAGACAGTAACGCTCGTGCCTCTGAGACCAAATGCTTTCAGTAGTATGCAAACGGTCTGCACCTTCACCAGAGTCACATACTGGCTGGGGCTGACATTAACGCTTGTTTTAAATCAATCAGGGCATCTTCAGCTTCAGGTGTCTGTGTCAGTCTGTCAGTCCTAACCCAACTGTCAGATCAACCAGAAGCTGTGAACTCTGTGCATAACTCTGAATCCAAGGCCTGCAATAGCCACTCATGCCTAGGAGTGAAAGCAATTGCTGTTTAGTCTCTGGTTGGGCATCTCCTATATGGAGACCACTCGTTCTGGTCCTAATGACCTTCCCTTGCTTGTCATTTCACCCTCTGTGACACCAGCTGCAGCTTTTCTTTGGAAGCTTTGTGTTCATTTGTTACTATGAAATCTTACAGAGCTCTGGTGTCCTGTGTACAAGATTTGTGTGTGAGAGTGAAGCAGCAAATCATCCACATACTGGAATAGTGTGCTGCCCCCAAGCGCAGAAAATCCTTCCAATCTTTTTGCTAGCTCCTGTCCATACAGGCTAGGTGACTCTGTGTAACCCTGGGGCATCATTGTCCAGGTCTACCGCTTCCCCTGAAAGGTGAAGGTGAAACAGTACTGGGAATCTGGATCTATTGGGGTTGAAAAGAATGCATTAGCCAGGTGAATGACAGAAAACCATTTGGCTTCTGCTAATATGGAAGCCACCATCATAACCGGGTTGGGTACATGGCTGCATTGACACCCCTCAAATCTTGTACAAACCTACAAGTGCCATTTGCCTTTTTTACAGGTTCCCTAGATAAAGCGTACTGAGTCTTATGAGGCCAAGAGTCAGACTTGGGGTGGACTTCCAAAGGCTCTGCAGACACCACTTTCCCCAAAAAAAATTTTCCTTTTATCCACAAACAATCTGTTTCCTCCCCATAATTTACTTTTTAACAAATGGGAGACGGAGATCTGGACATCTCTGGTCAGACTGCTGACCCTGCAACCTGGACCTGGATAAGTCTCGACTGCAATTTTTTACCTCATCGAAAAATAGAAAAATAAACAAACTAACCAAATCAACTAAATAAATGAACAGAAAGATTCAGGTTTTGTGTTTTTAAAGTCCAAATTTTCATCTGGTTTTCTGACATTTCATCCTACCACTACTGTGCATGCACACATGCCAATCATTTTTAGCAACACATTCGTCCTGAAGTAATATGTCTTTACATGTCTTTTATGTTTTTAACATTTTTTTTTTCATCGCAGACTTTTCATTGTCAGATTTACTGTTAAAGCATACCTTTTAATGAATTCATATTTTCCTTTTAAAAAAAGGATGTTTCTATATTTCACATACCTGAAAGACATCCCAGAGTGCTACCTCCCCAAGATCCCAAAGTGCTATCAATGTTTATATTCAGCACAAACCCAGCACCAAACATAGCGTTAAGAGTGTCATTAATCTATTTTTTTGTAAATCAACTGTAAACATATACTTTTCAAAAAACAATTTTCAGAAGTAGAGATTTTGTAAAAAAAAAAACACATTATAAACATTCCTGGGTAAGACTCTGGAGCATGTGGTGTTGGCAACACTCAGGTGATTAAAACACCCAGATGCATCCAAATGTCATTTGGTTTGATTACTAAAGTGTTAGAACTTTGGAGTGACACTGAATATTGATGAGCCAGTGAATGAATCTCAAACTCTACTTATAAATAATGTAAATTAATCATTCAATAAGAACAAAGACTCGACTTGAATTCATGCTTGTGGATCAGATGTCAGTAAAGTGGCTCAAAAAATAATGATTGGAATGTAGAGAATGGAGGGATGGAATGATCTAATGGAGGGATCATATTTATAAGGTTATGACTGGTCACATAGGCAAAATCATATAAGATATGTCTCCAAGTTCGGAATAAAGGCTTAGTATTTTATAAATGATTACTGTGTATTTAGGAAAAAGTGTGTAGTAAACTCAGTAGTTATGTGTCAAAGGATTGTGCATCATTCTTGTATTAAATGCATATACATTTCTTCTAATCTATGTGAATTTTATACATTTTGTCATATAGGTGTCTGCTGTCTGGGAGCTGACTGGATTGATCATTACCCAAAACTGCAAATAGATCCCAGTACATTCACTCTATGACAGATTATTTTCAAAGCGTGATGAGGCATTTCTATTAAAAACTAAATGTTCACTCTTTTATATACAGACATGGCTGCGGCAAACAAATCCTCTTGGATTAAGGGTTACCCTCTTGGATTTAAGGTACCTCAGTTTAAATAGACTTTTTCTTCATTTGTTTACATTTAGCCCACGCTACTTTAAATCTGACAAGTTATCCACCTAAGCATGAAACCCTGCTTCATAATATAGGCCCCATATCTTCATGATATACGCCCCAAATCGAATCTGAGTCAAGATTGAGTCTAACAGGGGAGTGAGTCCTAGGGGAGACCAAATCCATTACCAGAGATGTGTAGGTGAGTCTGAGGCCAGAAAAAGTTCTACACCCTGAATCTGAAATCTATAAAGTGCAAACAATGCATTAAACTTTTACATTTAAATAGTTTAATATGACAGCCAACTAAGAAAATAATTTTCGATGAAGTGGTTTGTTAAACAGAGTGTAATAATTATTGTAGTAAATCTTGTAGTAATTATTACTTTCTCTGTAACATGACTGTAGCTTCTGAACATACAGTATTTACCCTCACCCCCACCCCCACCCTCAACCTCATCAGACCCAAAATTACGGGCATTTCCTACTTACAAGCACCCCTTGGTCCCATTCTGCCCGGATAAGGGAGGTTTGACTGTACTTCTATAAGATTTTCCAAGTGCACAAAACACATGTTCACTGGTTGGGCAATTTCCCATGAACCCTCCAGTATCCTTGTGAGGATATAGAGTGGATCCCGCGTTCCTTGCCCAGAACAGAAACTGCATTGTTCAGCAGCTCTCCATCCATGCTGTAAACAGCATCGGTAAAGTCAGTTGACAGTTCAGCTCCTCTCTTCACATGAGTCCAAAACATGCTTGCACAGATCCGGCAATACGAATACAAAATTGATCATCAAACTTCAGCCTAGGGTTCTCTGGTGCCAAGTGCACTTATGTTTGATATTAAGACTGTGGTTAGTACAGAATTAATTGTGCTAACTGATCACCGCTCGGATTCCGATTGGGCAGGCTATTCTTCACAATCACACCCTTCCATCACACACATGAAAGGATCAGGCTGAAGCCCCAGACCGAATGCTTCAGGAGAAATGTCATGACTTCACGGGCACAGAGCGGGGAAGCAGCGCAGGACACGGGGTTTAATCAGAGATAACTCACTCAGGAACATGAAATGACTTCACACTGTCATACTCAAACGCAGACTTAAATAGACAGGATTACTTAACACAACTAGAAACAGATGTGAACACAGGGAATCTACATGAGATAATGAGGGTTGTGTGGCACACAGGAGGATCGACACGACGGGGGCATGACAGAACCCCTCCCAAATGCGCGCACTCCAGGCACGCCTAAAGGGACCGGAGGGACAAAACCAGGGACTCCACAGGGCAGACCAGGACAGCCCCTGGGGAAACAAAAGCAAAAAACATCAATGGGGCAAAGGAAACAGCACAGATGAGTCACCACAGGGGGAACCGCAAGTGACCACCACGCAGGGCGGATGGGACCCAACCCCGGTGCAGGTGTCCTCTCCCACCGAAAGACAGGATCCTAGCCGGGATCTGCTATGACAGGGTCGTGACCCACCGGAGGGGTTCAAGCAGCACGAGCGGGGCATAACAAGCTTTTATCCACATGACAAGACTTCTCAACAACAGCACATAATGGATAATCAACAACTACACTCATTCACACTAACTCTCTCTCTCTCCTTGATTGTCTCCCATTCTTATATCACCTCCACATGCATTTTGCACACTCATCTATTTTTTGTTGCACACTTGCACCCACTATTACAAAAGTGTTGTTGTTTTTATTATATTATAAAATGATGTTTGTACATCCAGTTGTCACGATCCGTCCGTTCCAGCCTCATGTATGCCATGCCCCTGCTCCTCATGTGCACCTCCCAATGGAAATCACCTGTTGTGCGTTTAGTCTGATTGAGTTTCCCTGTTGTCTTGTTAACTCCTGGCTAGTCCTTTGTATTTAGTCCGCGTCTGAGTCCGTGTCAGTAGATCGGTCATTGTGGTGTTTCGTGGTGTTAACCCTTCTGTGTTGGAGAATAAACCCCGTTTCTCCGTGATTTCCTGCCTGAATGTCTTGCCTACCCGTCACCACCCGCACCCAGGCACGGTCCTCCCATTGGAATGTGACACCAGTGGTAAATGCAGATGCCTCCATCTTGCCTCCCACTCTCACAAGCATCTGAAGATGTGCATTCTATACCCATTCCTTCTCCATTTTATCAAAATGATTAGGTTAGCAGTCATTATAACATTCACACGGTTTACAGGCTTCAGGGACACTGAATTGCTTTATTAATTAATTATCAATTGATTGATTCACATTTGTATAAGCCCCAAATTTTAATCATTAAAGATAGTAATTCTTAAAAATGTAACTGAGCTCTGATTATGAGTCCTTCTAAATGTAATTTACTCTAATTACAAATACTTGATTTTTGTAATCCTATTATGTAATCCAGATTTCATGTGACCCCTTACTACACCACACTGGATGTCGCCGGCACCATATCCGGATCAAAAGCAGCTGACCTGAACTTGGCCTTGAGCTGCTTCACTGCTTCTATCTGCTCTGTATCTAGGGCAACCCACTGCCATGAGGAGAGAAGAAGGAGGCCAGAATCCTTCCTTCAGTGTGATGGATTGCAGCCCACATCCCAGACGGGTTTCTCATACTTATTTTTATGTGTGCGTCTTTGGTGCTGCTGGATGATCTTCAGATCCTACCACGGATAAAAATCAAGGCCCTAAACTTGATGCAGACCCACCTTCAACACAGCCAGTCTGTCCTTATTCATAAAATGTATAAATATATATAAAATGTCAACTTCAAAATGTCATTTTCAAAACATTCAGCTCTAACTACCCACCTAATCAACCTGTTTTTTTATTCCTAATTAACCTGTTTTTTTGTGATAAATGAATTACTATTCAACTCTTCACATGAGTGACAATAAACACACAAAACCCTAGAGCCACTTTGCTTCATTTAGATGCTCAAATATATAAAAAAAAACTCCTGTATTCATTTAAAAGATTAAGCAACACTTTGGAGCTAAGTGTGGTATAAACTGTGCACAGGGATCCCAGAGGTTTCTCTGAATTGTTTACACAAATTCTACACTAAACCACCTTGTTGATGATGATAGATGATTTGGAATAAATATTATCTCTAAACACTGGATATCTATAAAAACCGAAACACAAATCATGATAAAGGCTTGTAATTTAAGTGAATATTTGGTAAGAAATACAGCAAAATGAACAGACTGGTTAAGTCTGCAGTGACAGCTTTGTGACTATTTTGCGACAAGCAAATTGCAGAGACTCCATGTTAAAATTTCAACCTGAATCAGGGCACGTCAGAAAACATGTCCTCAGTAAGGCTGCAGGCCTTTTCACATGAGTCTGATTTTCTTCACATGAAAAAAAGTATACAACATTCTGAAACGAACAAACATATTTCTGTGTAGGTTTTCATACCAAGTCTGACAGATCTGTACTGGATGTATACGTCAGTTCCAGTCGAGAGAAAGCTGTGTGCGTTTTGGCTGCCGCTTCTCACTGGTGTTTATGATTCTTGTTTAGTGTTTGTCAGTCTAAACGTCGGGACTGCCACTCTCAACTTCAGAACTGCCACTGTTTGGTCGTACTCTCTCTCTCTCTCTCTCTCTCTCTCTCTCTCTCTCTCACTTCCTGTTAATTATTTCACCTACCCCATGAGATCTCTCCCTATTTGGTTCCCCCATGCCAGCATAGTCAGCCTCCACTTTCTCGTTTACTATGTTGATTGCTCAGTTGGGTGTAACGTGTGGGGTCTGGCTAACGTGGTGGTCATTGGAGCTCATCCAGAGGATAACCACCTCACTGCAACTTCATGCCTGGCGCACTCTCCTGGCTCAGAGAAACAATGTACACCTGGTGTAAGTAGCTTGGTATTGCCTGCTCACCGTGTACTCCCCACATCATCGTTTCCATATAAACTATATCTCCTCTGACGCAATTCTGACAATTTGGACTAAGGCCTCGTCCACACAGACGTTCGAAATGAACACCCTCCGAACGCCATATATGATCCTGTGTTTTGTAGCTGTGTTCGATTGGTGTTTCACTGGTGTTCGCTTAACACCAGCCTGATGCCCAATCTGTAGTTTCGTGTATTTTCCTGTGGGGGCAATAATTACTCTGTCCAGAGTGTTTACACGTGTGTCATCTTGGTTTATAGTTCTGCATTGAAAACATGGATCCCTATTCTTTATTAAAAACTCCTCCTCCGCCTCCATCCAGGAGGGAGGAGCGGTGGTCCGGCCATCGGGGACCTCCTCAGTGACAGAGACTGGGGCCACTGAAGCCGGGAACACAGGAGTGGGGTCAGGAACCTGAGGATCGGGAATGTGGGGAACTAAAACAAGGGGTTGGGAACCAGGGATTTCGAAGTCAAGGGATCAGGGACCAGGGGGACTGAGGCTGAGGGATCAAGGACCAGGGGGACTGAGGCTCTGGATCAAGGACCATGGGGACTGAGGCTGAGGGATCAAGGACCAGGGGGACTGATGCTGAGGGATCAAGGACCAGGGGGACTGAGGCTGAGGGATCAAGGACCATGGGGACTGAGGCTGAGGGATCAAGGACCAGGGGGACTGAGGCTGAGGGATCAAGGACCAGGGG
>JABFEB020000016.1:18570551-18594648 GCA_019775895.2 Stomatorhinus ivindoensis | reverse complement strand
TAAGGCCCCCCCCCCCCCCCCGGGCTGCTCAGACATCTGCAGTGCGCTGGCTACGATTTGTATAGCAGAATAGCTGGAGAGATCTGATAGTGAAGACCTACAGCACTGCGGGGAGCCCGCTGAAGAGCGCAACCCATGTGGACCCAGAACTCGGGCGGGCAGGATGCCTTAGGCAATCTGAAATCAAAACGCTCTGTATTTTCACTTACACTGATTTCAACTTACATTTTGCCTGTGGCGTACTGGGTAGAGAAGCGATGGTGAAGATGGAGTTATGATCAAAGTGCTGTTTATGTAAAACCTAGAGAGACTGCGCTTATATATTATCCAAGGATGCAGGATGGCATGCCAGTCCATCACAGCATACACACGTTAGAGACACTAATTCCCAAGGCCGCTGTGATGGCCAAACACTAGGCCACACTTAAGTAAACGCACACGCACCTTCATTTATCCTTTTATTTTGATTAGCAATAACCTTATTAATTGGTTTAAATACATTTGTTCTATTTGTAAGCACGCACATTTCGTTTACTGATTCATTTCTATCTTTTGCTGTGATTAATGTGAGTAATTCTTGTTTCTTATGCCGGATTATTTACCTGCTGTGATCTCGGGGAGTGGCTCAGAGCAGTTAACTGCCTGAAGATAATTGGACTGTACCACCAGTTCCTGTTTAGTCATTTTGATTTCTTCACTATATATATATATATAGTTTTGTTACTTTGACCTCTTTTATGAGCTCAACATTTAATATTTGTTAAATTATGTTTGGGTCGGAATAAAAAAAAAAACCCTATTTTTTCTAATTATTCCCGTGACTCCTCCTGCCTTTAGCGTTCGGTCCCTCACGGCCGCTTATCTAAATACTTCTAAAATATACAGGCAGTGACAGAAAGGAGAGAAATATCATTAAATGCCTTGAAACAGAGAAAAACGAATTATTCAAAAACAAGTCATGGAAAAAAGTTTTCCAACATGGAGTGAAGGTCTTTGGCAGGAGGATATTAATTGAATTAATATGTTAAAAGAATTACTTTATTGTTTTTTATCGTGCTACACCTGCTTACCAGTTTAGCTCCAAATACCAAACTGGTCACATTGGTTTCAGCAATCGTCAATGCAGTCGATATTTTTTTTATAACATATAATATTATATGTAAGCAAGAACTGTTATTGCTTGAGACAAAGCACTTTTTGACAAGATGATTTTATTTTAAAACTAGTGTGTCTGACGAACGTCTTGCACTCATAAGGTGTCATCCATACATCTTAAAAAAGATGAAAATGTTATGTACAGTTTACATCCAACTGAATGATACCCGTTTCCTGCACGCACGCCTTATTTTCATTTGATTTAGGCTATATACATTTTGTGTACATTCTTTAATACTCATCTTGTAATAACTTTGTTCTGTGGTCGAGTAACTTTTATAAAAACTGAGAATAGTCTATTATTCATACAAAGACCTCCCCGATTGTCGCTCTATCCTAATTTATATGCAAAATATATCTTTCATTCTTCGTTGATGCATTTAATTATTACAAACCCAAAGCGCCTTCATAAAAATGCGGATCACAGCAGAATATGCCCTCCCTTAACAGCTCAGATTGCTATGTCCTGATTCAATGTACCTCCACGTTACATTCCTTACAAAGCCTTACAAAGGGAAACAAACCAATGGCCGGCTGCGGGCAGAAGCGCCGGCAGAATATTGACGCCGCATCCTGCCCATTCATGCGAGCGGTAGTGAAACTCCAAAGCCCTGAATCGTGCATGTTTTGCATTCACCAAACTCTTATTGCATATGAATATAAAAGTCTTGTTTGGTAAAGTCTGGCAGGGAAAAAATAAGCAAACAAGCAAACAAATAAATAAATAGAAAGAAAGAAAGAAAGAAAGAAAAAGAAAGAAAGAAAGAAAGAAAGAAAGAAAGAAAACACAGTTACAATCGTTATCATGGTAATAATTTTTTCTTCACATTAAGCTTATCATAGTTGCATTTGGGAAAATGTGCTTAAAGTCATTAAAACCAAATTGGTGCGTATCTGTATATTTTAGAAAAAACAACTGGCAGCGTTTCGCAGGGCAGTGCTTGGAGGGCGCTTACATATTTGGCATTCCTCATAATAATGTATCAAAACTGCATACCTTTCCTTTTATTGCACACTTTCTCTCGGGAAACAAGGCATTATGATGCTTGACTTCCGTAAGGCTTGCACCATTTACTGGACTTTATATCACAGACACCTTGCACCCATCGACAACATTAGGCTAATAGGATTATATTAATTAATAGACTGCCTGCAGAAAACACGAATTCACTTCAATGCCATCTTTCATTTACATAAAATCGGCCACTTATGTCGAGTGATTATAATCACTAATGTCAATGAACCTGATGCGTTTTCTTGGACTTACGATACTGCGTATTGACTTAAAACTTTAGAATAAATCAATAACTCTTAACCATTAAGAAGCAATGCTTTAAACAAACATCAACATATCCGTCCCACGGATAAGCTACAGAGAGTTTTTCGTAGATCTATTATCACAATAATACGACATCACCATGTGCCTGTCATAACAACAA
This sequence comes from Stomatorhinus ivindoensis, assembly GCA_019775895.2. Taxonomy (NCBI): domain Eukaryota; kingdom Metazoa; phylum Chordata; class Actinopteri; order Osteoglossiformes; family Mormyridae; genus Stomatorhinus; species Stomatorhinus ivindoensis. The sequence goes on along the minus strand of JABFEB020000016.1, from coordinate 18,592,054 downwards.
CGTTAAATATAATAACTGGACAATATCATTTTACAAATGGTTTTGGACAATTAGCCTGCACAATTATTGTAAACCATTGGGAGTGAATGGTGTTATCCTGTCCAGAGAAATATCTGCATCACAGTCATCCAAGTCGCACACGGAATCGGTGGCAATTTCATTATGATGTGAGAACTGGGATATCCTATCGAAAGTGTCCTCGTTGTCAATACACTCCACCACGTTAGGGATCATGTTCACGTAGGCAGTCACGATTTCTTTATGAAACAAAGTGTCTTGATTGTAAGAAACGAGTTCATTACTTATATTCACAGTTTCGACGGGCGTGCTGGAACAGAGATGACGGCAACCCAGTAGATTGGCGAAGGCTTTTCGGAAGTCAGCGTTGAAAGCATAAATAACTGGATTCAGGGATGAATTAGTCCATCCGAACCACACGAAAACGTCAAAAGTCGTCTCGCTTACGCAGGGAAGACCGGCTTTCTTGTCGGCAGTTGGCCTGTCACAGAAGGGCACCATGCAATTTAAAATGAAAAACGGTAACCAGCAGCACACGAATACGCCCATTATCACTGATAAAGTTTTTAGGACTTTGGTTTCCCTCTTGATGGATGTTTTCAGTGTGTTGTGGTGCTGACACTCGAGTCTGTTGCTTCTGCAACTTTGCGCGTGCTCCGCTGCCCTCTCTAGAGATGCAATCCTCCGGATCTGGATCTGAGCTATACGGTATATTCTGGTATAAGTCACGATCATGATGGCCACAGGGATGTAAAAGCTTATCAAAGACGAGGAAATCGCGTACTCTCTGTTCAGGCTGGAGTCGCAGTTTTCCGCCTTTTCCACCGACTCGCTGTAATTAGTGCCGGCTACCCCATCTTTGGCTTTATGCCAGTTGAGTTGTACCGGTATGAATGAAATTAAAATGGACAGCGTCCATGTCACACTTATCATGACAAAGGCCACTCTTTGAGTCATTTTTCTCTCGTATCGGAAGGGGCTTGATATGGCCCAGTACCTGTCCACGCTGATGATGCAGAGGTTGAGGATAGAAGCGGTGGAGCACATAATGTCAAAAGCGACCCAAATGTTGCAGAAACTGCCGAAGGGCCAGTAGCCCGCGATCTCAGCGACAGCCTTCCAGGGCATGACGAGCACGGCGACAAACAGATCCGACACAGCGAGAGAGACAATGAAAATGTTGGTAACTTTAGTTCGCAAGTGCCTGAACTTGATCACCGCCGAGCAGACCAAAATGTTCCCCAGCAGCGTCCACAGTATGAGGAGGGAGAGTAAAGACCCAGTCAGCGTCCGTATTATCAGCTGTTTTTTGTCATCCGATGTCGCCTCCAACTCGGTCGTGTTCCACATTATTTCTCCGAAAGAAAACGGAACGGACTGACTTTCGATGCACCTGATCAAGTTGTAAAGAGACACATTGTCCCATGCGGGCTTAGCAAATGGGGACGAACGACTTACCGCGTGCCGTATTCTCATCCTCTAACATAAAACTAAAAAGGCATATTTGCTTAAAAAAGCAAACCGTCCTTTCCCCTACAATCCTACCGGCGAACGCAAAGCCGGCGGGGGCAAGTTGCACGCCAAACAAATAAAGGCACCTTGTCAGGGAGGAGCGCATGGCGATGCTTTGCCTGTCCTGTGCCTAGCATTGCCGATATAACGCAGGATATCAGCAATGTATCTGTCCAAGTGAGCTATTTTTGAGACAACGGAAGGAAGGGCGGGGGGTCTGGAGCGTTTAAATCCCCCTCCCCCACCCTGCATCAGGATGCGCACCTAGACTTAACATTAAAATCAGGTAAAACAAGTAGCCTAATCCAAGTCATACATTTCTAAATCGAAATTTGTATAGCATATTACGATATGTATAATGTGCACAGAGTTCTTCGGGCCAGTATTTTGTAGTGTCTTTCATTTTTTTAAACCGTAACATATTTAAATCATGCTTTCGTTAGAAGGAATTACATAGAAATATATATTATAGGCTACAAGCTGACGAATGTGCAACACATTATTTTTAGCACATGCTTTCGGAAATTCTAGGAGCAAGGTATGATTTATCAACTTACGTCGAACAACTCAATTGAACTAGAAGCAATTTAATTAATAGGAGTCGTCCACTCCTGGACTCAAGCCTTGCTTGATAATACGAACAATACGTACAATACGCTTGTGATGCGCTGTTTTATATGGGAGGCGCTGTCACTGGTGCTGAACCACGTGGTTCGTTTTAAATAATGGCTGGTCTATAGGAGTCCTATGAACCAGCTGCAAAAATAAACATGTAAATTAATATAGTAGTATTATATATATTTTATTCGTGTTGGGTAATATTAAACATTCTGCAGGAATCGCACTTATTTATTATTAATAATAATAATAATAATAATAATAATAATAATAAGACAGGTACTGAATACGCTTCGGGATGGACGTACGCTCCACATTAAGAGTACTCAAATCTTACCAATATGTTATGTAACATACGCTTGTACTAAAAAGGATCACATATATTCCTGGGGAAGGCGAAAAAACTAATGTTCTTATTAAGCTGTTTAGACTATTGATAAGCGATATTCAGAAGCTTAACGAGACTTGATAAGTGAAATGAAAGGATTGACATTGAAAATCTTGCACGATTTTAACAAACCATCAAGGTGTCATAGGTTGACACGATTGAAATCAAACGGATTATCGATACACGATAAGCACATCGCCGCACAGGGGGAAGATTTTGAAAGAGGTGAGCAAATGCCGTGAGTGGCCTCTTGGGACATAGGAGTCGCATCATTAATTTATAATTGTTATTATTATTATTATTATTTTTTTGCCTTTTCCAAGCAACTGTGAAAATTGTGGATGCTCTGTAGCGATCCATAGGTTTATTCCGGAAAAACCTGGTACTCTGGATAATAAATTTTTGACGTAGAGAAACTTTCCTGTCTGCTCCTGGCTGTTACGTTGCAGTTTGCAGCTCCCTACCATGAGGGGAATGGAAATGGGGATCAGCTCAAGTGTACCCAAGTGAATGGAGGAGGCCTATTTTATCTAATTTCTTGGACAACAGTACTAAGAAATAAAAAAATCCAAGTCGTTATGAGTTGCCTTAACCTAAGGTCTTAACAAAGACACCAATGGAAAGTGGCATATCTGGAGTTCAAAGCCTGAATCCACCTATTAAACAAACAGGCCTACTTTATGGCATATGAATACATGCAGGTCATTGATACATTTTTAAGATAATACACTTTGGTGTGTGTGTGTGGGGGGGGGAGCCAAGATGGAGGATTGCTGTACAATCATTCCTAAAATCTTATCAATATCTACGGGGCCATGGAGCAACTTGGCGTGTACTCTCCAAGCATGGCATGGAATAACCAAGAACGGAATGGCAAAACAGCACCGAACCCTCAAGCATGTTTTTGGACTGTGGAGGATACTGGAGTATCCAGAGGGAACCCCCCCCAAAGACAAAGAGAGAACATGCAAACTTCACACATACTGAGCCAGGGCAGAGACTTCACCCCCAGTCCTAGAGCTAGGAATCAACAGTATTTACCACTACGCCACCACATCACCTCTCTAAGGCTATATATTTTAATGAATACTATTGTGTATGTATTAAAATGTATTATGTAAACTTCACGAGAGTCTTGCAGCTGAGCGTGATCTGAATGTTCTGCCAATACATTTCAAGGTCATGGTGATGTGCTTGTGATGGGATATAACATTGTGAAATGTCCTGGAAGTTTCTACTACTTGTACTTTATTAAATAGCAGAGTATCTGGCTGAAATTACTTGCACAGCAGTGCCACCACATCTGAGGGTGTTTTTACAGGCCTTCCAAATTGCAAAGCTCAATAAGAAGAGCACAAATCCATGACTCCACCTAGTGGTGAAAACAATCATCTGCGAGAAAGAAGACAATTGTCCAGGACTGCTTTTGATTGTATGAAATTCTCAGGTTCTTACACTTTGGTGTTGTTTATGAGGGCATGTAATGTGCCTTTACTAAAGGAGGTAAAGAGACATTTTGACAATTGTGACATTTGATATTTGAGCATGGTCCAAGATGTCTTCAATAGGCATTTCTAGGCTCAATGCATATCATTGCGAACATAGAAGATAAATGTTTTTCATTGATGAATAAAACATCTTTTCCTCAGACACGTAGCATACAGCACAGAGGCTGTATATAACCCTTCATATAACGTTTACGATTGAATAGCTTAAATTATTTTTATTTCTGTGTAGCTGTGACTGGGATCACTGGCCCCAAACAGAAACCACTTAAACCAGAATTAGGAAATAATATACCAGAGAGAGAATCAGGAGGGATAAACTAGCGTGGAGTGGGTGCACTGCTCTGTGAATTATGTGAAATGAGCCAGGAGTTAATCAGAAACCCAAATGCCCCTAAATTAGAATAAGTTCAAACAGAGGATTCATGTACAACCAATATGACAAATCTCGAAATCTAATGTTTTATTCAAACGTCCAATATATCACTGGACTGTCAAATTACTTGTCAGAGAAGTAAAGTAAGTGAATAATCAGTAAAACAGAAATTGAGAAAAATAAAACCATTGCAGTGAGAGAAGGCTAATATTAAGAACATAAAGTCTCACAAGGATAATACCATCAGATTAGGGTTGTAATATATTTTTCAAAACCTCGATGAACCAAATAAAGCAGTAGCGACACCAATATTCATCATTTCATTGCAAAATCAACGGAACATCTCCTCGGCCCAAGCCGGTCGATGCATATGGAGCTTCACAGGCACTCAGTGGTGGAGAGAAGACCGCAAGGAGATGGGATGTAACTATCTGTAGTGGAAATATGGCCGTGGGAATGTCCACAGTGGGCTCTGGAAACAAGAGTTCTGCTGGTTCTCTGCTCTGACGGGGGCTCACAGCTGAAGCTCACAAAGTGGGCTTGGACGTGAGGCAGCCTTCCTCTTGGAAAACGGGGCAACGGGGTGTTCCCCGCAGGCGGGGCCCCAAATGTGTGTCTAAAGGACTGTCAGCTGCTTGTGAGGAGCCCTGCATTGGTGTGAATTCGAGAGAGTTACATGCCAGGCTACAGTGAAACATCCAGATGGCCAAGCGGGGTTTAAAACCAACAGGAGAACCATGATCTTTGGTGGGAGATTGGAATAGAGCTCAATCCCCCAACCCCCTCTAAATGATGAGATTTCAGCTTGACCAAGCTATTCTTCTCCAAGATGCTGTGGTCAGATAAAACCAAATCCCCACCCACCCTCCATTTAGTCCGTTGTGGTTAAAGGAAGATACATGACTACAATGAGAGAGATGGTATGCAAAGGCTGGACTGACAGTGGACGAAACTCATCTCCTCAGAAACAGCAGAGCACAAACCAACCGTTCAATGACATTCTAACAGAAAATAACGACATGACCATAAAACACTATGTAAAAAATAAACAGGCAAAATGATTCTTATCAAAGACAACATGTATGTAACAAGAGTACACATCTCATTGGTCGGCCACAGGCTTCAAGTGTCCCACAGGTTTACGTATTCAGTTCTAAGTCGCTATGTTCCAAACATCCTCACGATAAAAGATTACATAAAAAATAATGATGGCGGTACTATGCTAGTATTAACAGGTAAAATTTGCGATGTGTACTTTCCAATACATCTTCATCAGCACAGAATTACAAGTTCACAAAAAATTGACAAGTGACTCGTTTTCGGTTTAGTCACTATTGAGTAAATAAAAAGTAGGGACTTTGTAAAAACAATGGTTTAGTTCAGTTGAGTTATGATAGTCCTTTATTTAGATATGATTTACTGTTAATTTATATTATACACAATATACATATATGCCTTTTTAAGTTCTCACTTGAAGCCTTTGTCAGTGCGAGTTGGTAAGTTAGGTATCATGATCATAAAGCTGTCATACATGCTTCATAAATGTTCTCTGACAGTACATAAAATTTAAAGCAACCACGACGATTAAATTGCATCTTCATCGCAACAAAACCCGGCCAGGACTTCTCTCCGATATTTGGAACTCACGCTATTTTAAAAATATCTTGTTAAACATCCATCATTTTTTTTTGGTTTCTTGTTGTCGTCCATATGTGAAGGCACTGTGCGTTAAAACAGCAAAAAAAATCTACATAATTGGGATCTCATGCAAAACATCACTTATTAAAATGTGAATCAAAGGTGACCGAGTGAAAAGAAATTCAAGTATATAACTTTACAGTCCAATCTACCATTTTCTGTTATTTTTTTGGTGGTGTTTCAGCGACTTGTGCAGAAAAGAGAGCACCAAATGTGATGTCCGTTTGAGACCGGCACACCTTCACTTCTCACCCTACGTGGTTTTCTACACTCTATACTGGACTGAGACAACAGCATGGCGTGTAGAATACCTTGATTCTTGACAGGACATGCTGCGGCAGGAGTGGTCCTCCTTATGGTTCACACCCTAATATAGACATCAAAGAGGGCCCCGACGGAGTGCATGCGGTAGAAGAGGTTCACAGGCATGGCAATGTTCACCAAAGTGGTCCACAACTCAAAGCCAAAGGTTTCTTGCTCCAGCTCATTATCATACTGGGGTCGGCAGCCAAATGCTGGCATTAGCCACAGCTACAGAGACCATGGGGAAAGACAGAAGAACACAATTAGCATTTATGCAAATACGGACACCAAACAATTCATTCGCAAACATCCTGAAAGAGTCTAGAAGAAAACTGCTGTGAAAATATAATTCAGTCTCAAAGATTTGGAAGATTAGAACGCACAAGGCTGTGTGTGAAATTAGAGAGAGGATATTTTATCAGTGCAGTTAAGCTGACATGACTGTAGAGCGCCGTGCCGCAAAGCAGGAACTTACAGAGACGTTGCAGAGAAGCAAGAAGATGGAGACGTTCTTCAGGGCCTCTTGTTTTACTTTCTGGAACTCAGCAGAAGGATGTCCTATATAGGGGCGTGGTTTTCGGGGAGGAGGGTGGTGCCCGTCATGTCCATCGGATGCACCATGGTCTGCACCATGGCCTGCACCATGAGCTGCACCATGGGCTGCACCATGGGCTACAGCATGGGCTGCATCTGCCTCTTGCTCTTCAAAGGCAGGATTCACAGCTCCATTATGGGATGCATCTGGGGTGGTCACTGAGAAGACCTGTGAGGGAGGCTCAGAATCATCACTCCCCCCAGAACGCCAGAGTGCCTCGATGATGAAGAGGTTCTGCACATACTTCTGAAGAACCATCAGAAGGGAGTATGTAAAGTTAGTCCAGCGGTAGCTCTCGTAAGTCGGGTTAGCCAAAATAGCCACGATACTGCACCAGGACAAAAGCCAGGCTCCCATGGATGTGGCAAAAAGTAGATGTGCATCCAGCCCTCTTGGGGTGATCTGTAAGTTGTCCAATTCTGTATGGTCCATCCGGTAGAACAGGAGGCCCACTATTGCCGCTACGCTCATGGAAAAGAGCATGATAATGCCGTAGATGTAAAACATTGAGATGGCCCAATCTCGTGTTTCCGTGTTTCCACCCATCTTGGAGAGGTAAAGCACCAAGACTGCGATGGTGCTGAAAAGGGCAAGCATGCCCAGAAATGGGCCTATGATCATTGACACAGCCCTGACTTTGGTTGTTCCTCGAGGAGTCTGGTGTTCAAGGACCTGGCCGATGTTCATCCACATGCAAAAAAGTATGGCGGATACTATTACGTGGTATTCAACGTTGAACGGGTACAGATAGTAGACACTTTTAGTGTATGCAATGCAGATGCCAGCACTGCAGTTACACTCAGGTGCATGGGAATCTGGTAAGAGAAAAAATCAAAACATTATGTCAACTATTTAATCTCTACTGATTATACACATGCATATATATACACAGCCAAGATCCATTTATTTATGAACACCAAACAATAAAATAAATGTATTCAAAATATGCGGATGTAATCAATAAAAAAAAACATTTAGTTTCTTTAATCATTGTTCTGTGAATGGATATTAACCGGAAAACAAAATACAGTCGGCCCTTGTTTATCGCGGTTAATCAATTCCAGACTCTACCGCGATAAGTGGATTTCTGCAAAGTAGGATTCTTTATTTATAAATTAAATATTTTCGTAGTTAGAGCATAGAAGACCTGTTTACGCCCTTCTAAATAAGTTTTTTAACATTATTAGAGCCCTCTAGATATGAAATTACACCCTCTAGTCACCATTACTGTTATGATTTCTGGACACAAAATCAGGATCGAAGGGTTTATTTGGAATCACTCCAAATGCAGGACGCAGGAGCATGTAACATCGAAACGTCACTGACAGACCTGGGGCTACAGCCTCTGACGTGAACTTAAATACACCGGACGAATCAAAATGACAAAAAACAGCTGGTCACAATCGGGGTTAAACACGTGGTTAATAAGGGGGCGTGGCACACAAGCGGATCATACAGGCCGGTCATGACAATTACTCTCGTATTACCCAATATATTAGACAAAATTGGAGAAAATAACACATATTACACATTACAAATATCACATTATTATTATTGTACATTTAATTACGAAGAGCAAAGATGCTTCCGATGCGTAGCGATGTATCATTTTCACTGCCTCGATCAACTTTTTAAGGAATATACAAAAAACCGTGATAGAGTAAAGCCGCAAGAGTCGAAGCGTGAAGGGACAGCTGTACTAGCTGATTTTATTTACAAACATTTTGAACTAAAAACTTAATAGTGAAAGAGGAAACGCATATTCATCAATGTGCTTGTTCTCCAAGCACAACCATTCCAGCATCACATTTTTCAAGAATATTACACTTTATTTTGTATATCCTGTGAATGATTTGTAAATGTCACTTTGTACTTGATTCATATATATATACATATATACACATTTGGTTAGAGATAAAGGAAAAGAGAATATACACATAGATGAGCCCACTCAGAGAATGAGGATCACTCCTGGAAACACAGGATCGTGTGAAGTTCAGCCAGTAAGCAGAGGTCCTAAAGTTTATACAAGTTCAGAGAGCCTGAGGTCTAAGAGCCTTTGATCAGTCTCAAGGACATTTGACCTGGGACCCAATGTGGTGTGGGTGTGTGTGTGTGGTGGGGGGGGGGGGGGGGTGTGGTGCGCTGAACCAGCCACATTCAGGTAAAGGGTTGATCAATGACCATCCTGTCTTCTCTGAGCAAGAATAGCCCTTAATCCTGATTTAAAGTTTAAAACATTACTTTATTGTCAAATCCCAGTATATAGGGACCCAAAATCAAGATAAGGTCGCCTTGCTATGTATCTAATATGAAAGCTAAAGCTAACTATAAGGTGAGATTTACTTGGATATTGCTCTAAAGCAAAGACACTGTTCCTTCCTCTCTTGGGACTCCCAGCCTGTAGAAGAAAGTCCCCTTTGTCCCTTACAAAGGTAAATTTAACCTTTAGTTAACTTTTGTACATCCATACCTAACCACAGCTGAGCTGAAAAAGGTGATTTTCTTACAGGTGAATGCATTACAATGAGGCCCTTTGCAAAACATTGCTCCGTTTTTTACATAGTCATTACAAAGTCATAGTCATTACATAGTCATAGTCATTACAAAGTCATAGTCATAGTCATTACAAAGTCATAGTCATTACATAGTCATAGTCATTACATAGTCATAGACATTACATAGTCATAGTCATTCAGGTTTACACCCCAATATGCTGAGAAGGCTACTTTCTAAATTTTTATGAAGTTATGCATGTTCTGAAAAAGCTGCTTTTCATGCCTCTGCATTGTTACGCTCTCCTGGGCTGTAGGACCAGTAGGACAACTTGGTGCCAGCTTGCCCATTGGAGAACAGTCCCTCAAACTTCACAGACTTGAAGACAGCCCTCAATATGTATTTTTTTCAGGTTCGTGTCCTATCCTGCTCGCCTCCACCCCTCTGGCATTGCTGCTGTTAGTTAATGCTTCCCAGTGGTGAAATCCCCCTGTCCCCCCCCCCAATGGCCCTTTCTATGCACACAACACAGTGGGCCTCTCTTCAGCCTAAGCTGGCCTCACTGGGAATCATGTGGAAGGTAACTCACTTCCTTCTGTGAGATAACCCCGCCTACTCCTCTGTTAATTAACAGGATAAAAATAAATAATAAAATACGGCAAGCTAAGCGGAGACAGACACTAGTGGATGTGAGAGTATCAGTTACATCAGCAGAATCCCCTCCTGCTGGGGACCCCTAACACAAATCTGCCCTGATGGAGTCACTGGAAGCCAACAATCGCATTGTGTGAAACCCAAGAGGGGCGGCCGCTCGCAAATTATCACAGCACCCCCAACCCCCCGCCCCCTTCACCATTCACACACATATGCCCAGACATACTCCCACACACCTACACAGCACACGCTTGTCCACATGCTCTGCTCCCTGCCCCATGCAGACATGCACACACACACACACACACACACATACACACAGCCACACAGCTGGGCCAATTGCAAAGCAAACTCATCTACTAGATCCGGCTCTGAGAAAGCGAGTGCCTTACCTACGGTGAAGTTGACAAAAGCCAGTGCTAAGTCCAGGTAGTGGTCAGACTCTACCATAACACCATTGCCCCAAACAATAAGGTTGGTGAAGATAGCGTGCATCACACCAAACCTGAGGAACATCAATACACAACATGACAGGATTAGCCAACCATACAAGCACACATGACGCTTGTCAGCTTTATAAGGATCAGTGACTAATGGAAAGACTAGATTCATAAATCATTCATAGCCTGCAAAAAGCTATCAAAATAAATATGAAGAATAATCTTTATATGGCATAAGTAAAATACTTATACTAAACTTCTGTTCTGTTAGTCATTTTAACTTATTGTACACATCAGCTGGAAACCTGGATCTTATCAAGGATCATAGCTTATTTCTGAATACATCTTCATACCTTTCGAAAGTCTCTAAGCCCATGACGACATCACATACGTGAAACCAAAGGAAATAGATCTAAAACAAAATCAACTTCAAAACATGAAAAGTGCAAAGACATTTCAAAGTGATATCCCTTCATACATTCTTGCCTAGTCAATTTTGAGATGTTATATAGACATATAAGAGATTTAATGTCCAGATATTGGGATATAAGCGATGCATCTCACCCATGTATTGACAGGTGACAGGTGAATTTAAGCCTGTTTTATATTTCAAAGCAGTCAGACAATCAGAAGCTTATTATAGGCCATGCAACTGTTTGATCCCACTAAACAAAGCATGCATTATTCTCAGTGGAAACCATCCTTTAACGAGCTTAAAGAAGGCACAGTTTACTGACAAATGGAAAGGCGCTGCAGACTTTTATGCTTACCTGTGAAGCTGTGTGAAAAAAATGAACGAATGCGAAGAGGCCAAAGCGGGTGTCAAGGCAAACTCTGTGGCCGATGTAGTAACCGACTCGCAAAACATCCAAGCAAAAGGAAAGCAGCGCCAGAACTGTTAAGCCAGCTGGGATGGGGGCGACAAAAATAAACACTTTTTTCCCTTTATTTTTAGCTCGTTTTCAATCATAACGAACATTCCTGCTAAAGCGAGTCGCTTAACTTTTGACCGCGCTCATAGATGAGCAAGTGAATCAGCAACAGAATTTCATGTTCATTCAAGTTTATAAATGAAACAATTCAAATTGAATAGCAGGTCAATAGGTAAATAAATGCATAGAGAAATTGCAAGAAATTCATTGCGGAGTATAAGTCTATGATTTAAGTAGAGTATGCAATCTCTTTGTATTGACTTTTATAGCGACTCGGAAACTTTTTGCCACAAGGCATAAAAGTATGGTTTTCATATCTGAAATGCAGTGTACATCGCACATATTTTAATGTGTCCCGTCAGAGTTATTCTCAATGAGCCACACATTTTACACATGATTTTATGAGGTTCCTGGGCGTGATCGTACCTCTTATGTACCATGGGCCGGCGTGCACATCGATATCTTGCCGGACGCCTCTCTGGATTGTAACCCTTTTCATGGCATACCAAAACATCCAGAGCAGCTGGATGATCATGACACCCGACATGAAGACCATGATGTGCTCCTCATGGATAGGGGTGCCCTCACGTGAGAAGGCTAGCATCAAGGAGGACCCCATCATGAACAGATTGAGACCATACTGGGCGCTAAGCAGTCTGGAGGTCCTCTCCGGGTAATCACCCCAGCCCTTAATAAATACATCTTTAACCTTGGCTGGAGGACGAGGAGCAGGACCAGACGTGTACTTGTTCAGGGAGGTAATATCCATACCGTTGTTCCCCAGTAAAATCCAAGTAAAAACTACTTTTAGTCACTCTTTACAGCATAACTGAGAAAAATAAAGACTGCGGCACCTTCATATCAGGCTATATAAGTCCCAGGTCAGGAGGAAATGTTGGTTTTTTTTCTTTTTTCTTTTTCTTCCGGTTCCGATCTCAATAAAAAGGTCCAGACTGATGCTGATACAAATGTCCTGTTGTTTTCGTGTAACAATGAACTAAAATTACTTCATAGCCCGTGCCTTTATACCTCCTTGCTGAGTCACGGAGATTAGGCTGTATAGATAGGGTTTCAGTTGTCCTCTCTCCCAGTTCGCATCACTGGAGCCGCTATAGGTTTTCCTGAAATCGATGGATAAAATGAGCTCTTGCCTTAATCTTTAAAAAAGTTTTTTTCCCTGATGAGATGAAAAACTAAATGTCAAGTTGATAAATCGGTGCACACAGATGCACACTGTCACGCGTTTAAAAACATGCCATCCATGTCCATGATGCACTTCTTGTATAGATTGGTATGCAAAGCTCAATAAACGACTGCCTGATCTGCAAGTAACGCTCAGCCCCTCCAGCGTACACCTTTCAGAAAGACCCAATCAGGCTGCTATCTGTGCAATTATCCTGCCCGTTGCTGCCTTCATCATAATCTGTTTACCTTTGTAAACATACCATCGAATACTGACAACCAGGCTCCTATTTCCAAATCTAAATACGCTGCTTTTTAAATGACACATAGACATATAAGCGACCGAAATGCGGGAAATGCGGGAGAGAATCGATCATTATTTTAATTCAATGTTATTTATATGCAATTGTATTATTCTATAATTTTATTGTTGTTCTAGCATTAAGCGAATAATAGTGATTTCACTACAGTACCGTAATAAAATGAACCAAAACGTACGGGTTTGTGGAATATGTGGAAGAATGGATCGAAGAACTACAGGACAAATTAAAAATAGTATACTTAATTTTTTCGTTTTTATATGTATGGTTTTAAACTTGTCGTCAGTTGCAATGCCAACGTGTGGCAAATTACAGACTGCAGTGTAATTTAGTGAAACTGATGCCGGTACACCTTCTCAATAGATCCCATTCTCTTTCACCTCCGGGAAAACGTGAACAAAATGAACAACCTAAAGTCAGTCTATTGATTCCAGCCCAAGTCCTTCCGTGTGTAAAAACCAGTAGTTTCAGATGAATTGTTTAAGTAAAATCTGTTGCATGAATTTTAAAAAAGTGTTTTCTGAGGAAGGGAGTTGATAGTGCAAATAATTTAAATTTTTTAAGAAATCCCAGACTTAGTGACTATTCAAATCCTTGTCACATCATTAATTCAGATTCTATCTTCAGATGGGAGGGGGTAACATGCAATTAATCTAGGCACCCTGGCTTGAAAAGTTTTAAACTGCTCACCTGTCCCAGATAGCTGGTAGTTTTTGGTGGGCAAGGATAAGTTCATTTTAATAATTATCCCACTAAATGTGTTGTATCAATATTCTCTGATTGGCCAAAACAAGAATATTTTTTATGAGTTTAAGTGTTATAGAGGATGCTGGCTCACCTTTCTCCAGTCTTCTTAAACCACTTTATTGGTGTCTTTTACTGATAAAACAGCAATGCAAAGACATCGTTATCTGCATTACATCATTGCTTTCTGTAAACTACAGGTTCATTAGATAACGAAGTACGTTTTATTTTCAATTGCATCTGAATGACATAAAAATCACACACAAAAAAGTCTGAGCAGTGTATGAAGATAAATTTCAACAAAAAATATAAAGCGCCAAGAACGTGTCGTGAAATGCAAATGTGAGAAATTGGCTATGCACAGGATATCTATAAAATACAGATGTTCGCAAGCAGGGATACAATACAAATACAATATTAGTTTTTTTTTTTAAGAAGGATTACTACTGCATAAGTACGCAAATCTAATATATAATTCAATTTCTCTCAAAACTACTGATAGATTGCAAATGACTAAAATTATTGTGAAAAGCTTTACTTATGTCATCTCAGACTATATGAAAATCTGTGCCAAAAATAAGCTGTACACCTGAGCCCTCAATTTATAAGCAGATGTAAAGCTATGAATGCAACTAAACAGAGAAAATGAGCAGTTCCAATTGCCATTGTATGCGTGAAAATGACCATAGATCACACAAAAAGATATTGAATTCAGCAACTAAGACCAAGTGAATGTGTTGTGTGCAAGGTTAAAATGTAACTGTCCTACTGGTTAGGTAAAATTAATTATCTTAACAATGGGGAGTTTGTCACTAAGGTCACGTAACGTGTGACTTTCTCATTTGCACAGGCTATTCATCAAGGTGACGCAGTGGAATAGCTGAAAAACCACCACACAGAAACCCGCGTTGAGATACAGAATGAGTAATGGTGGACAGCTTAGTACGAAATCACATACGTTTAGCGTTTACTCCTGGGGTTGTTATAGTGACCTGCCATCATGTTACACCAAGCACTGTAATGAATCAACAGGATCAGTGTCTTAATTAGCATGAAGTTGCTTAAACGTCCACAAGGTGGCTACTACAAAATGTGGAGCATGATTTTTTCATTATGGTTTTGTCATGGCAATTTCAGAGCCCTTTCCAAAACTATGATACCTTCCATTGAATGACAACACCTACAAACAAACAATATTGCTTGCACGACATTAGGTAATCCTATTCATGTACAGCAAGCTACACCCAATTCTGAGAAACGTACTGAACGTTATGCTTATGGAAATGTTGTGTTGAACAGTATTGCAATGATGTTAGGGCATTCATATTGTACTAGAAACAGCAGCAAAACCACAAAAAAAACCCAAATGCACTTGCAGCACTGCTGCTTACAGCAAGCCTGTCTTTCATGGAAGCGCTGCAAGTAACTAGCTGTCTAAAACGGATATGCCCGCCCCAGAAATCTATACAGAATCATCCTACAAATCAATAAAGTCGGGTCTTTTGAGTAGCAGATACAAAATAAGTGACAGGTTAAAGCAATACAGAATATATACATTTTGACATTGTAAAAACATTTTTCAAGTTGATCTTGAGTTCAGTGGTATGTGCTTCTTCAGAAGAGCCCTGCATAACAGAAAGACAAGAGAAATAATTACATTTTATTTAAACTAAACAGATACCTAGTTTCTTAAAAGGCTACCGCCACCTTTTCATACAATGGTAGCAACAGTATTTTATGCACAGTGTGTTTTCCACATATGAACAAGCCACAGACCCTTCTGGAATAGTGCTCATCAAACCTTTTTTGAATCCTGCTAAACTATGATCTAGATGATATGATAAATCCCACTTTACATCATGGAGCCTCAATAAATTGACACTGACTGGACCTCACATAATAGTAAGAATATTCAATCATTAGCATCAGTAAATCATTAAGATATGTAATTATTTTATGAATCTCTTTACATTATGACATCATAATAATAATATGAAGCAAAAGGACATGAAACCACAGCAATAGCCACTTCAGACAGAAAAATGAGCATAAAATATGACTGACTGAGGATCCAGGGACAGAGCATTCAGCTTGCAATAGGTTTGGGCGGGGTCTATTTTTTCATACTATCAAACCTTCTAGACATTTGACCCCGGTATATGATATATGCTGTTATTTAATTAGAAAAAAATAAATTATGTAGGCTACTGTAAACTCCAGAACCAGAGCGCCTAAATGGACTCATCAGTGTGCAACGTGAGTGGCAGGGAAACCGGAAGACAACTCCTTGTTGAAGAGTTAAAAAGATCACCCTTCACGTATCGACACCACTGTCATTGCGCGATATGCAGCTGCATGCGCACTTGGTTTCAGATACGCTGCTCGTGCTCCAACAGTGCCGCATCTCTGCATCAGTTTAATAGACACATCAGCGTCTGTTTTTTTTCACAGTATTAAAAGTAATACCTTTAGGACTTCTAAATACCAGGGTATACCATAATACCAACATATCGCCCAAGTTTAGCTTGCAGAGTCCTCGCTGTGGGACTTGAGCAAGGTAACTCTAGTTGGATCACTAGACACATCCAGTTGGCTAAAGGGTTGAGGGCAACACATAACTTATGTCAACTGCTTCGGATAAAGGCACCTAATGAACAACGAGACCAAATATAAAAAAGAAACCATGCTGAAGGTTTCTGTTTGTCAGCTTGTCATTAAACTGCTGAAGGTTCCCGGACTGGTTTACTTCTGAACCAACAGAATGGTTCACATCACCATGTCCTGCAACAAAGATTGTCCTTACCTTCATATGTCAGCCAAGTAGAGAGATGAACATCACGATTCCCATGAACTGGGTGAAGAGGATAACGGGAGTGCAGATTGACCACACGGGCCAAAGTGCTATATTGAAGCTAAAGGAGTGGGGACAGTAGTGTTAATTCAGGGGTCACAAAAATCATACGGGCCCTCCGCTAAGTGATTAATACTGAATTTTCAAAACTAAAACTGGAATTAGCAACTGTTACGGGCCTATTCAGAAAATGTATTCTTAAATTATACTTAATGCTCACACCTTCTTCTGATGTTTCCAAAAACACCCATAAACACCCCGACCTTCCCCAGTGGTTCATCTACACGCCGCCCCCCTAGGGTGAGCTCACCTGCAAGAGGAGGCGATGAAGGCGGCAGTGGTCACGGGTGCGATGGCGGGGTACTGGACGTCATACTGCCGCACCCCCCGGAACCAGTCGAGGTAGACGATGCTGAAGAGCGCCATCGCCAGGCTCGCTCCCAGCAGGGCCACACCCACGTTGAACCACCAGCTGGCGGAGATAGAGACGGGCAGTGGGGTGGACAAAGCGGCCACACAGTGGGGATGGGGATGGGGATGGTGCAGGCTGATGTCATGATGAAATGAATCTCCCCTTTCAGAGATGAATGATTAATGATAAGAACATACTAAAACAATAGGGGTGACAGACTCTGCCTCCACTATGTGGCACCATTCGTGGGATTTCACTATGACAGCACATACATGGGCTCTATGACACAGCAGCACTTTGCAGGTAGGTTAATTAACAGAGGGATGATTAGACTGTCCAGTAAGGCCAAAATGGGATCAGACCTAGGAAGGTGTGGGGTGTTAGCTAAAGCCGGACAGGCACCTATTTTGAGACAAATTGAATCATTTATGGCAAGATCTGCTTTTTCCCTGCATGCTGAACATAGAGTCAGATATTGAGACAAGACATGTGGGAAAAACCATGAATCAAGAAGGCTGATTCACAATTACCATAAAAATATGACCTACTACCCACTGAACTTCACAGACTTTCATGAGCAACATTACCCTGCTTAATTACCCAGCACAGAAATGGTAGCCACAATTATTTATTCCTTAGAACTGGTCTCCAAGAGGAGCATGACGACACTGGCAACTTCTTAAAAGGGCAACACTGTTTCTCCCCTGACAATGCAATGAAGGAGGAAGTTCAGAACCTTGCTTAATTATCAGTATTCCTTCTCAAGCTTTCAAGACAAGAGTTCATGAAGCATGACGCAACAATTTTACCTTTTAATGTTCTCGTCTTTCATAAGGACAGAGAAGAAATCAGTGTAGTAAGTCAGCCCGATGGAAGCCACAATCCAGAAGATGGAGTGACGGTTAAAGCGAGGGAGAGGTTTTGCATCTTTGTCCTCCGGACCTGAAACACACAACACACTTTCACTCTTAAGTTCGTCCATCTCTCATGGATAATAAACAAAACAGCATGTCAGAGGGGGAATTCCCTCAAACTCCATCCACTTCCGGTATCAGCCAATCAAAGAACTATTAATCACCAATGAATAACAGTCTGACTGCTTGCATCCCAAAAGTGCAAAATGGGGGGGGGGGCTCCAGACAGTCCATGTTTTTCCTCCGTCATAGTTTCCTACTGGGAGCCCGGCCCCCAAGGACCAGTTTGAAAAACAGCGTATTAAACATGGGTTTAACTTTGTGTGGAGGCTTCTGATCGACCTCATTTCCGTGTGCGAATGTGGCAGCGGAAGGTTCTGGAAACATGGTGATAAACATGGGCAGCAGGGAAAGCCTGTCCAAAAATGGCTTAAAAAGGCACTAATTGCAGATGTTAGGACAGAATTCCCGCCGGTGCTCAGGCTCCATTTGTCACCTTAGCAGTAGCTACAGGGCTCAGGACACTGACAATGTCAGACGAAGTCAGCTTCTTCGAAAAAGGCCAACAAGACAAACTTCATCTGACTGTGCCATCTTCCGTTAACAGGAAACAGTGACGCGTTCCAGCCACACCCTGAAAACCCATTCCAGGAAGCAGTCACAAAATTCAGTGTATCCTGTGACAGCCAACGATGGCCCTATTGAAACACAGCTGCGGGCCGGCAACCAGCCAACACTGTACTGATCATTAGAGGGTCGGAGCGACGCAGGCCAGGCAGAACAATCAGCAGTATGGCACTGTGCCCAACTCTGCCCTCAAAGTACAACTAAACACTATCTACACCAACAGAGAGCCATTTAACGGCCCCACACACTCTTACCGGTACCAGCTTAACACTTGTATATATAAGAAACCATTCAAGGAAACAAACACGTCTCATAGCCTTTTATTATAGCATGCAATGAATATATTGTTGGAGATTTGCAGCCACTTTACTCTGTCACTAGAAACTTAATTCTTGGTGTTCCAATTATATTAGAGCCACAAACTGTGACTGACATCAATTGAAGACAAACATGAATTTTTGCAATGTAATTGGACCGTATTGGGCTGGATACTGAAAGAGTACTGGGGGAAGATCTCCAATGTGATGTCAATCTGTAGAAAGGGCTGCTGCACAAAGTACTCATAGTATGTGTTTTATGATTCCTGTAGGGCAAGGAGGAGCCTTGGAGGCTGAGCATGCCTGATGTCAGCACACGAAAGTCATTCCAAGCGCTTACCCGCATACCATGATGCAGTAACCCGTGTCCAGACCTCAAGCCCCAAAGCCCTCAAGTCCCCTGTTTTGAAAGCCACCTAGGAAGGCTCTCTGAACTGGCACGAACAGCAGGACATCAATAGTGCCAGCTTCCTGAAAAGCAGGCGGCTTCAGTCCATCACAAATCATTCCTTCACTGCTTCGAAATGGGACCCATAACCCTGAGTTAGTTCATTTTCTTTGCATAGTAAGGGTGCATTACAATTGGTTATTGAAAGTGACGTCTGAACCAAAAACAGGTCTTGCACGCTGGAGACTTAAGCGATTAGTTAAAAATTAGTTAATAACGCTGCAAATTATTACTAATCTGCAATTGCTTGGTAATAAAAGGACTATTAAGGTCCCGTGAACACAACTGCAGCATGCTAATGAGGCCACCGAAAAGCCCACAAATCACCATTGCAAGGTACTTTATCAGAACTGGCAATGACTTTGTATTGCAAGCCAGCTGGGCAGGGAGAAAAATAGATTAGATACATATTTAAACTTAATCGAGTTTCCTCTAACCAGACACCAGGGGCCTGTACTACGAAGCGGTTTATCGGGGTAACTTGTCGGATTTAAGGTAGTCTGGGCAAAATGTAAGTGAACGCATATGAAGTCCATTTAAACTGTGGTACCTTAAATCCGACAAGTTACCCCCGATAAGCCAGTAACCTCGCTTTACGTAGTACAGGCCACTGAAATTTTACTTTTAGTAATCATTCAGCGGTTCAGCAGTCCGTGTTATTTATTTTTTTGTTTGTATTTGAATGAATATTAATTTATGTGTTGATACGGAGGGTTTTCCAACCAACATATAATAGGCTCACACTTACTCTTCTCTCCAGTGTCATTTTCAGAAACCCCGCGCAAAACAAACTCAGCATCTTTTTTGAAACGATTCCGAAGACTTTGCAGCTCGCTGTTTGCTAATGCATCCGCCATGTTGCTCGTGAAGGACGCCGACTTCCGGCTTCCTGTCGAACGCCGTTGCGCGGTAACCTTAAAGCTATATCGTGCGAATTACAAGACTGCGTTTAGTCTACTGTTCACACCATACGTAGGAGCAACGAGTGTTGGAAATGGTTTTATAAATTTGAGAAAGGTGTTATAAAGTACAAACAGAAATAACTAGTAGATTTTCTTTATTTTTTGTAGTATTAAACTTGTGTGGTGTGCATGGGTCAACAGCCAGGCACTCCTTTTATCCATCCATGCATCCATCCATTATCCACCGCTCATCCGAGGTCGGGTCGCGGGGGCAGCAGTCTAAGCAGGGAAACCCAGACTTCCCTCTTAACTAAAATTTAACGAAAAACACAGCTTTTTTAGAGTCAATGAGCACCAAGTGACAGAGTGCGAGTTGCTTAATGAGCGGTCAGTGAGTGAGCAATGAGGGTGAAAAGATTAGAAGGACGGGGGATTGTCTTGATGCAGGAAATGACAGATGCCAGGTAGAGAGGAACGGGACAAGTTCATGTACGAAAGTCCCGTGAGGCAACTGTGGAAGTACATGAGATGCTGTCTCTCAGTGTTTATCTACTGTGAGACCACAGCTCAACTTCAGCTTTATACTATGGGAACAGTTTGTTACTCGTACATATCCATACACTCATGTTATGTTCCATTTGTATAATTCAAGGTGTCATTAGTATCACCTCAAAATGCCGCATTTATAAATTTTAAACTTGAGATGCTGTTGCCATCACCGAAGTCTATATTTTGCCATTTAGCCTGATATGTCACTGGCACTGTAATCTTTTTTATATATAAACCAAATCCTGTTTTAGCTGCCATTTCTAGCCTTTCAATTCATAGTAAGTTGTATTGTTACCCATCGCCGCTTCATACATCTGCCAGCTGCTTACCCTGTATAGTTGGGGTCACGCACAAACTGGTAGCACTTAGTATGGCTCAGTTCCCATGAAGTAGTGCTCAGTGTCCAAAAGGTTGGTGACCCCTGGTGTAGAGGGTCACAGTAGGGTCTGAACCACAGGGTACAATGGAAGGATATGCGCCACGTGTTGTCACAGGAGGACACCTGCATGCAGGGGGTGTTGCTATGCCCTATGAAGACATATCATATTGGACCTCCAGTCCAGACCAATCCAGTTATTTTCCAGTCCAATCCAGGTATTCAGTTACTTATTGGAATCCCTGCTTTACGGTGCCCCTGCATGTATGAGATGTGGCGACAGTACCAGTACCCACCAGCCAACATACCACCCTGCAATAATAATT
>JABFEB020000016.1:18557945-18568482 GCA_019775895.2 Stomatorhinus ivindoensis | reverse complement strand
GCTCAAAGAGCAGGTCAGCTTCAGCATAAGCACTCAGATACATATATAAGTAAAAAACTGACCGGCAGATGCTGTACATGCTTTTCAGATATCAGCCTTTCCACTGGAGTGTATCCAATGATGTTAACCTGTACACCACTGTACATCTCCAAAGATTACCCCGCCATTTTACTCCAAAGATATCCCTGGCTATTTTACTCCAAAGATATCCCCGCCATTTTACTCCAAAAATATCCCTGCCATTTTACTCCAAAGATATCTCCACCATTTTACTCCAAATATATCCCTGCCACTTTACTCCAAAGATATCCCCACCATGTTACTCCAAAGATATCCCCGGCCATTATTCTCCAATGATATCCCTGGCCATTTTACTCCTAAGATATCCCCACCATTTTATCCATGTGTTCATGCCTTCAACTTTCCTCGTTCCCTTTGTGTCTTAACGGCACCTCTTGCTCAAGCCAGTGTGCCATAAGACAGGTCAGCGCTCCTTTAAGAATGGTTACATGAAAACATAGTAACATAAATGGTGCAGAAGGGCAGAAATAATGAGCGGAAAGGCTGGGATATGAGGTTCAGAGAGGTGAAGCTGCAGGTAAGTCAGGTGTATCTGAATCTGTGATGGCCCTGGGGAGTGTTTAGCCCAGAAGTGCCCCCCTTCTGCCCAGCTCTATGAACGACTTACAAAGATGCTGAAGGCCCGTTTCTGCCAAATAATTACTTACAAATAATCCTCTTTGTGATTTTAATCCTCTCTCAGCATTTGGATGTTCTCAGACAGAGACGTTACATCATTAAGTGACGAGCCGGAAAGTCACAATCCAGTTGATGTTCTGACCTCTATCATGTAACATGTCAATGTGTACATCACCCCTCCCCCACCCCCCAATAAACAGGTCATTCAAAGTCTCCTGGGCACTTCAGACTGCAGATCTCACGGGATTTACACACTCCTCGTCTAGCCTGGGTCCATGTAGAAACACCACACTCACAACACCGTGCTACCTTTGAGCTCATTGTACTGCCGGTGATTCAGAGAATTCATACAATGGCCTGCCATGCCCCTACTGGTCAGGAGGGTCAATGCTCAAAAGGGTTTACTCTACTGGGGACAATCAAGACCAGTGGTCACCAACCTTCTCCAAGTTGGATGTTGTGTTTTCTTCATATTTAACCCAGGGTCCAGTTACACCTAATTCAATTTAGATATTGATTTAAAATCTTACAGTTGTTATATAAATATAAATGAGATTTTATTATTGAAAACTACTTAAGTTTAAATGAGACAGGTACACCAGAGATTATTTGCTTTAATAAATATCCCAGCAAAGTTCCTGGATCCGCAAAAAATGGACCAGGACAAAACTATTTTCCTGGTGTTCTGAGTGTCTTGTGAGGGTCCTGTAAATAGGTTAATGTGTATCGGAAGATAAGATTAACTTTTACCTGACAGACAGTCAATATGGGGTGGGATCGCTTTACTACCCTGGAAGTCCAGCATACATTAATACCAGGGCTTAAAACCTCATTTCAACCAGAAAACACAACTTTAATACCAATGAACACAAGTCACAGCCTCTCTAATACTGAAGGTATGTGATATATAATTACAGGTAAGCACCAGGACGAATAAAGACCAGAATGAGACCCAGAGGATTAGCAGGACTTTATGAAGAAGGAGATATCTCCTCCAGCATCCGTCCAAAGCGCGTATGTCTATCTGTGCGGGTGTGTGCGAGTGGGTATACCTATTCTTATGGGGACACAATGTCCCCATAACGTGATAAATATCTGTTTTTTTTCTCTGGTCCCCATAAGGGAAAACTCTATATTATAAAAATTGGTGACTGCTACGAAAAAGGGAAAACTCTTGTATTTTGTTTGGTTACTTATGGTTATGGTTACGGCTGGGTAGAGGTTAAGGTTGTCATAGATAGCGTTAGCATTTTTCCCATTGAAATGAATGAGCGGTCCCCATAAGGATATGTTTACCCTACATGTGCCCGTGTGTGTGTGTGTGTGTGACCAAAAAGGAAGGGTCAGCCGGTACTGAAATGGAACAGGAGGCCCACACCAGGGACTTGCCTCTATGGGTCTTCTGTGTCCGTGGCCAAAGAAACCTTGATCTAGGCACAGAGGAATGTCCATTAGCCTGCACTGTGCAAGAGTCAAATTCACCCCTGTGCCCCACCTCACCAATAATTAATCCCTGAAGATACGTAGTCAGTTTCCCGGCAGCCAGAGCACTGAGCACTGAGGAGCTGTAGGGCTGCAAGTTGCTGATGTGGCCGAAAAATCAACGCGAAATGACGGATGGATGACAGTCTGTGGTTTTCTACTATGAATGTTTTTGTGTGACGGTGTTGGTCTTCAGCTGCCTTTCACTCAGGCTAGAATATGAGGACAGTGAGCACAGAAGATGGTGTCCAGCGCTGCTGGCTGACTGGCTCAATAAGTCCGAAATGCTGCGTGTGGGATGAGATGAACCCAACGCTTCATGAAGCCAGACTGCTGTTCCAGATTGTGAAACCTTCGCGCTGCTTCTCGTACCAGGTTATACACTGCCTTACAAATGCTATTTCCTCCACACTGACAGGTCAGTGAGGCTGCGGAAGTTGTAGGTAAAACACCCTGAAGCTTCTACAAAGCATGGATCTTCTTCCAGAGACTCATAAGACGCTTTCCCACTGAAGTTCAAGAGCCTGGTTCTGTTCCGAGTTTCTCGACCAGAAACTTTTGTTGTTCTGTGTCGCTTCCCGACCACACAGTAACTGTGCCCTTTATGCTAAATATACATGGGAGATGCAAAAAGCTCACAGGTTAAACTTCATACGCAATTTTAATTGAAACTATACTGCCACGTCAAATCAATGGAGGATGACCAAGTTGTTTTCCTAGTTATTTGTTAGGTATTATGGGGATTGATCACATGGTCCAAAAATATGGTGTCCCACTATAATACAGAGGAGACAAGGAAACCGGTCAAGTGAAGTCATCTTAATTTATGTAGCACACTTAAAAGACAGCAAATGTCAACCAAAATGCCGCACAATAAAATCACCTAATGTAAACATTTAAACAATTTAAGAGAGTAAGTAATGTAAAACTGAGATTTAAAAAATTATACCTAATGTATAACTAAGAGTAAAAGCCAAAGCTATAAGAAATGTAAAAATGTAGGTAAAATAAACAACTACCAGATTAAATGAAATTAAAAAAACATAAACAAATGACACCAAGACAGAAAAGACAGCCGACTTCAATCTTTAGAGTGGCAGAACCATTTGGGAAAATAAATAGGCTTTAAAAATATCTATTGTCGGGGATAATTTTATGGAGAAAGGAAGATTGTTCCAGAGTCTTTGAGCAGCTACCAAAAAGACCCAATCACCTTTAAACTTCAAGTGAGAACGTGGAGCATCTAAAAACATCTGGTTAGAGGATTGTAGGGCTTGAGCATTAGAATGGAGACTGATAAGGTCAGAGATGTAGCCATGCTATGAAGAACTTTAAAACAAATAATTAAACTTTAAATTCACCTTTATATTTGCCCGGCAGCCTCTACATGGATATGAGCACTGCGAGTAATGCTCCATTCGGGAGTAATGCTTTGTGTGGGAGTAATGCTCTATACAGGAGCAATGCTCTATACGGGAGTAATGCTCTATACGGGAGTAATGCTTTATGCGGGAGTAATGGTCTATACTGGAGTAATGCTTTATGTGGAAGTAATGCTCCATACTGGAGTAATGCTTTATGCGGGAGTACTGCTCCATACGGGAGTAATGCTTTATGCGGGAGTAATGCTCTATATGGGAGTAATGCTTTATGCGGGAGTAATGCTCTATATGGGAGTAATGCTTTATGCGGGAGTAATGCTTTATGCGGGAGTAATGCTCTATATGGGAGTAATGCTTTATGCGGGAGTAATGTTCTATACTGGAGTAATGCTTTATGCGGGAGTAATGTTTTAAGTGTGTGTAATGGTCTATACAGGACTAATGCTTTATACAGGAGCAATGCTCTATACGGGAGTAATGCTTTATGTGGGAGTAATGCCCTCTACGGGAATAATGCTTTATGCAGGAGCAATGCTCTATGCGGATGAAATGCTCTCTCTATTTTGTTAGGAATCTCACAGCTGCATTCTGGATGTGCCAAGCTTGAATGACAGCTTCCCAAGTAACCATGTAACCAAGATTTTTACATGGTTGTAAAAATTAGCTGACGGCAGGCCCAAGTCACTTGCTCTAACTCTGACAACATCAAGTGTCCCAAAGATAATAATATCAGTTTTGTCTTAAGTTTGAAATTGTTTGACATCCAGCACTACACATGCCTTAGACAATTAGAGATAAGCTGAAGTGCTGAAGTGCGCCACTATATACAAAAAACACTTTTACATTGAATTGTGGTGATCAAATATTTCAGAGCAGAAGTATGGAGAGGACACGTCCATCAACACATGTAATGTAGCCCTGGTTCCTCCTGACCCCATCAAAGTGTCCTTCAGCAAGACACTGAACCCCCAATTGCTCCCGGTATGCAGGTTGGCACCTTGCATGGCAGCCTCTGCTACCGGTGTGTGAATGGGTGTATGAATGGGTGAATGAGAGGCATAATGTAAAGCGCTTTGGAATAAAGCGCTGTATAAATGCAGTCCACTTACCATTTACCATGTAACTAAAATATAAAAATAATTCCATCTGCTCCATTTTCACTGCACTACTTCTATCTCTTTCCCCCGTAGCTTTGAAGTTGGAGTTGGTACTTCTGGTCAGCTAACCAAGTTGATCACTGTAAGTCCCACCCCAGGAGTGACTGATCAACGAATAATACCTACCCAAGCGTAAGGACTACGAAACAGGTTCAGGAACTACCCCCCAGGAACTACACATGCCAAGTCCCTATAGGGTGAATATAACAAAAGTTTCTGCAAAAAATCCTGTAATGGGAAAGGACCTTTATTGGGAATCAAGATCTTCACCTGCTGAAGACCCTCCTTAACCCTTTGTATAGTTGTACATCTAACTGCCGTCAGGTAAGGTCAAATATCTTCCCGTGTGGCGTGTTTCCCTCCAGGTTTAACACCTATCAGGTTACATATCAAAAGAAAGGCAGCCCCATTATTCCGCGTCACTGAGAAAGAGTTCCAGCCCAGGGGCCAAGAATAACGACCCTCATTGATCACACGAGGGGGAAATGCTCCATGCCGGGAGACAGAGGTTCTGAAGACAATTATGATGCCACAAAAGGCAGCAGAAATCTACAGCTGGGGTAGTGTGTAGCTTGGAGTGTCGGTGCTCTGTGACTATGCCAGCTGGGCATGGGTGCAAGTCTCATGGCTGGCAACTTAATCATACAACTGCTAGGCCCTTAATCCAACAATAATTTATTTATCGAATGCATTAAACCAAAGTGGCATACAACTAAAAGCAGGGTCAGTCAACCAGCTCCTGGAGAGATTGGGGGTTAGGGGGGTTGCTCAAGGATCCAAGAGCGAAATCCCTCTGCCAACTACAGGATTTGAACCAGCACCCTTTCAATCACAGGCACAGCATCCTAAACCCAGTTTGCCACCCAAAGTCTACATTCCGGAGATGGATACTTTCAGATCCTTGCCTGCTTTGATTAAAACATCCAAGTAAACAAATGTGAATGAAAGTCCAGAAGCGGTTCACCGAGGACCCGAAATGATTTCCCAGTCCATGCTTAGTAAGGAAATCACAGCAGGAACTACCGAAGGCACGGCTTGTCATCACACTAAGGCTGGAATTCATGCCGATCTGGACCCGTGCTTGGAATGGAGCATCAGCGTTTGACTTTTTGAGTGCGGATGAGGTGCAGAAGCCCTCAACCCATCATTAACCTGCAAGCATAATGTCTCTAAGGGCAGAGGACACAAACCGCATGCCACCATGAAGGAGCCCCCACCTGCTTCGCCGGTCGCAGAGTTTTGGCAGGTCTCCCAGCCTTTTTGGATACCATCTCTGCTGACCAGGGTCTGACCTGAGGCGACTTGGACACAGAAGCCCCCAGGAAAATTGCAGTGCAGTAGATCAGGACCATCCGGATGAGTGAAAGCAACCCGATGTGAAAAGGCTATTTTAATGAGATTAACCAGAAACAAGAGGACACAGAAAGAGCGCCCCCACAAAATCTCAGTTTGCCCCCCACTAAAAGAAATCTCAGTTTGTTGGAAAATTTATTTAAAAACACAGCTAATGACAGCATGTACTAAGGCAGAATGTGTAGGTTGGTCTACAGTCATCTCCACGGGCAGGTATCAGGGGAATCATTTCACAAGTCTGACTTTGTCTTTAAGGACTCGAAACTTGGGGTTATTGTTGACTTTCTTGTTGAAGAGTGATATCAGCTCTTCCTCGGACCTGAAGTTCCCCTCTCCGGTGAAGGTGTAATATTCCGCGAGTACCTTCAAGATAAACGATACAAAAATCACAAAAATCAGATGACCTACACTTGATCTTGTGATAAACCCATTGATCTATTCAAGCCTAGATACTGTTCACACCCACAGACGCCCCTGTAAATGGCAAAATTGATCAAAATATTTTACAATAAAGAGTGGTTACAGACCCAATGTGCTACCGTACCTTTTTTTTCAGTTTCTTTATTGATATTCCTTCCTCTGGGGACTGTCTCAGAATGGCTTTCATGGTTCCCTTCCAATTAAATTTACCTTAGGAGATGAAATTGATAAAATGCTATCAGTACAAGGATTTAATCCAGCCTTCAGATGGCCCAGTAAACTGTATTCCTGGGCAAGCAGGGTGTTTGGCCTGAAATATCCTCCTTTGATGTTCCCTGAAAAGGGGTGTTAATGTGCTTCTTTGAAAACTTCACCCCAAAGAAAAACCAGAAACACGAACCCCCCACAATGACCTTCCGTATTTCCATAAATAAGGATATTGTAGTGTGTTGCATATAAAGACAAATGTTCGACAGGATTAATTGAATACCTGTGAGGGTTTTGTGATGCAAATTATGGCCAATGTGACTAATTCTAAACCATGAAACAGTGCATTCTGGTTCAATTTGTTGTGACATGCCATAAACCTCAAGAGTATCAACACCCCTGAGTGAAGGGGGCTGCTCTGGCATGGGGGTCCAAAAATCACCAGCAGCACCCCTGACTGTATAGGTCTCTGTCACATATAAAAGCAAGATGTGATACAGAAAAGCCAAAGAATTTCCAAGGACCTGTACAAATGGCAAGTAAAACCATCTTGAAGTGGAATCATCTCGGCGGACTGATGCTGCACTGCCATCTAGTGGCAGCTGCCAACATACAGCTGCAATGCCACCAGGCCTGGCCCACCCAATCATGACAGCTGGCTCAATCCAATGCTGAGCAAACGCCAACCAGTCACAGACCTGGTCTAACGATACGTAAATAAGAACTGGAACACTATAGAGCCCCTTCAGGGAAGCAAGCGTCCCCTCATATTACAGAGCTGGATCCAGGCCTGGCTACATCCATGTGTATGAGGCTGATATGCAGGAAATGTTGGCACCCATAGGTGCTGTGGTATGCTGGGATGGCAGAAATAATTTCTGAGTGCCATAGCCATCATATATTAGTCATAAAAGGAATAAAGATGTGAAGCTATATAACAGTAAATTAAGATCCAATATAAAGCATATAGACAGTACCTCTGCTACTGGGCT
Source organism: Stomatorhinus ivindoensis (assembly GCA_019775895.2). Classification (NCBI taxonomy): domain Eukaryota; kingdom Metazoa; phylum Chordata; class Actinopteri; order Osteoglossiformes; family Mormyridae; genus Stomatorhinus; species Stomatorhinus ivindoensis. The sequence goes on along the minus strand of JABFEB020000016.1, from coordinate 18,560,790 downwards.
GGCCTTCATCCTCTTCAGCTTTCTCCTCATCCTCAGCACCCAAGAGGTTCTCTGATGGAGAGGAAGATGAACCCCGGGTCAGTGAGCAGCATCGTTCATCGTCCCCCCCTCTGGGTCAGTGAGCAGCATCGTCCATCGTCGTCCCCCCCCACCCCCACCCTTGGGGATTCGCACGCAAGAACACAGCCGAACAATAATGATGGGAACTGGGACGACAAAGAAGACATTTATATGCAACACAGCAACAGCACAGAAGCCCATGTTGCCCGCGCATGAAGGCGTCACACAGGGACCCAGGCCAAGATGGACGTCAGGGCTTCTCAAAGCTCTGCTAGATCTCTAATTCAGTGTCCTCCTACAGAGTAAACTGACACCAGGCAGTACAACATGTCCCCTCACATTCAACTTATTTCAGTGTAAGATTTATGGATCTAAAGTATGTATAGATCAGACAATCTTACCCTTGCGGCACTGGGATTCATCTTCTGGAAAAACATCCATTCGTAGATGGACACACTGTTTGTCTACATGTCCTGTGACATTCACTTGTTGCTCTACATTGATCTAGGGACCTGGACTGGACCGTGGAATTACACCCAACCCCCTCAAATCACTGCCAGCAGCCTGCCATGTCGTCACATGGAAAGATGGGCCTTCTGCTGACTGAACAACATCTCAGACCCCTTTCACCTCAGCGGTCACCCAGCCTGCCCCCTGGCTGTATGTCTTTCAGAACGAGGTCCATCACAGATATGTGCTGGACACCTCGGAGCTGGAAGAACCCTGCAGTGTTACAGTTCTGCTTCAAGCGACTTAGACTAGTTTGCATCACTCTTTATCCTACACTTATACAATCCACATATCAGTAGCCTGCAGCCTTATAAATCCTTATTTTACTCCCCTTCTTCTACAGTGACTGAAGAGCATTCAACAATGAATGGTCGTTCACTGTTAGTAAGTTAATGAGCATGGATTTTTTTTTACCCAGTCGCCCCCCACATCCCCAAACCCCCCCATCACCCCAAGCACCCATCTGCTTCCTCTCCTACCTCCTGTCCCACTTTGTTTGTGCTTCTTTCGTTTTTTGGTTTGTCCTTCTCCCTCAGCAGCATTGCTGTTTTCTCTTCTATCCTCCCATGACTCCTCCTCGCCCCTCTTCCTCTTCTTCTTCTTCGTCCTCCCAGTGGAATCGCCCCCATCCTCCGCCTCCACACCCACACCATAAAGGCCGGATCGTTGCCGTCTGTCCTCCCTGTGCTCCCGTTTGCTCTTCTTTTGCAACGGGGCTGCAGCCCCATTGCCGTTCTGCCGCACCTTGGGGACCTTGTCCTGGGCCAACCGCTGTGACTCGCCCTCCTGTTGTGACTCCCTCTCCCACTGTGACTCGCACTCAGGCTGCGAGCCACTGGCTTCTGAGAAGATCTCCCACACTTGCTCTTGTAAGGCAGCACTGTGGATCTTCAAACTGTTCTTCATCCAGTTCTGGAATAGGAAAAGCAGAAACATTCAAATAAAATTCTTAACCAGACTATATACGCAGATACACCCTTAGAAAAAATATGTCAAAATACATACAAAATGATAATGCATGAATTTTCAATTAGTAAGTATTCAGTCACTATGTCACTATCATTCATTAAAAGTAAAATAAATGTTTGGTGCTCAGCATTTGAAGATCCAATTCATTTTTAATTTTCTTGTTAGCAATTACAGTTTAGTAATTTAGCAACAGAAAAGACAGTGAAATTTTTATTATAGGGCTGTGAGGCTATATGGGCGTGCAGATTTCCTAACTGGGTAAACAGATTCCCTTTAAATAAACTATACTTAAGGTTCAAGATGTCCCAAGTTCCTGTTCAATCTAAATGAGGCAGACAGAAAACAGGAAACAGACTGAAAAATAGAAGGAGCAGCTTAGGATTCTGGTTGGACCTGAGAGAGACTTGTGGAAGCCCAAGGGGACCACAGGGAAGAAGCTCACCTGAAACTTTGCCTTCTTCCTTGGCACATTCTCGTAGGAGCTGACTTGATTAAGAACATCCTTCAGCTTTGGATTAATGTCTGGTTTATTCATTGCCTCATGAATTCTCTGCATTGAAATATCAGCACCTTTGTTTTCAAAGCATGATAGGCCAACCAGACAGAGAAAGACCTCTAGCAGAGGTTAAAAAAAATACACACACACACACACACAGTACTGTGCAAAAGTCTTAGGCAGGCAAAGAAAATGGTGTTTAGATTATCCTCATGTTGGTGTAAAACTACGATATTATCCCTGTCAGAGTGTGCCCGCTTCGCCGTTTCAGAACCACTACTAAAATCACCCCAGTATTTGCAGCGACCGTCCAGTGCAGCCGTGTATTTTTTGACTTGGCCACTAGCAGACCTCATACAGCTTATCAATCTGTCACTGACTTTTTATTTATTTAAATAATTAATTTAATTATTTAATTGAGCTGTTGGTGAAATTTAACAAAATCATTGAACGGCTGAGGTGCCCCTGAGGAGAGGTTTGCGAACTGAAGTGGTGTTTATCTAGCCATCCAACTAGATATCAGTAACTTTTTAGAAAACAGAAGAAATTATTACTAGTATTTATTGCGGCACTTTTAATTTTTGTTCTAAGCCAAAGTACACTTGCCACCCAGATAAACAGCTGTAAACATTTCTTTGGACTGCCTAAGACTTTTGCACGGTTCTGTGTGTGTGTGTGTGTGTGTGTGTGTGTATGTATGTATGTATGTATGTATGTAGGTGTGTGTGTGTTTGTGTATACAGTGATCCCTCGCTACTTCGCGGTTCACTTATCGCGGATTCACGACTTCGCGGGTTTTTAAATATACAG
>JABFEB020000016.1:18538067-18557845 GCA_019775895.2 Stomatorhinus ivindoensis | reverse complement strand
ACAATACAGGGAGGGTTTAAAAACATCCAAATACACGTTAAATAATTAACTAAAAATGGCGTCCCTACTTCGCGGAAGTTCAGTTATCGCGGTCGGCCTTGGAACCTATCTCCTGCGATAACTGAGGGATTACTGTATGTATATATATATATATATATATATATATATATGTGTGTGTGTGTGTGTGTGTGTGAAGAGCTCTTTTCAAAAAAGCAATAAACGCCAAATAATTTTAAAAAAAAAAGAGTTTGTCATGCCAATTTGCTGTGCACTGAACCTATTCACCTACAGTTGGAGGTAGAAAACGTCAACTGGACAAAGAAAACCACAAAAAAAACAAAAAAAATAAGGCTTGTCACTCAGCTGGTGTCTTAACACCTATTATGGGATGTCAACACAAGGCTGCTGCGACCGGTTTCTGTCAAGCTGAGAAGCTCTAACCGGATTATTTGTTTCATGTGGTGGACGATATTGAAACGTGAAAATGCCAATATTTATCTTATTTTACTATTTAGTTTATGTTACTATTTATTTTATTTACTTAATGCATTTGTACTTATTCTGATTTATATTCATTTATTGTCCCTGATGTCATATGTTGCATGTTCACACATAACACACATAAACAATCAACTTTTAGGAAATAAATGGATGGATTTATAGTGTTTTGCAAAAAAACAAACTGAATTTATAATCAACAATACTGTGGTTTGATTTAAAAATCATTGTTCAACATGTTCAGACTGAGCCAACAAACCAGTTTAACAGGATAAATTAAATATTAACAAGATGTGTATGTAAAAAAAAGTCATTTTCCTGAAAACTATCATGATGGATTTAAGCCGTTTTGGAAAAGAGCTCTTCATATATATGGTGATGCAGTTCCAGAAAACTACTGACCAACTTTTACTGGAGTTAAAACAAACTCACTTGAATCCACTGCTGCTGTTTCACGTCTCCCTTCTTTGACTTGGCCTCGTATGCCTTACCACCATACTTCTGGTCTTCACTGATGCACTGCGTGTGACTTTTATAATCATCTCCCCTGTAGTGTTAGGAAACAGAAACAGAAATATTAACACTAACATAAAAAAACTAACTAACTCATGCTCTGGCTGAAGGTACATATTTGCGGGTGTTTGTGTGAAAAATTTATCCATGGTTACTATACAGTACAGCATGAGATTCTCCTATGATATTCATGTTATAACTGCAATAATTAAATCTATTATATTACTACTATATTATATTATTATATTTCTACGGCAGTGAAATTTTGCTTGACTACTCTAGTCTAACCTCGAAACGATTAACACCGGTCACCCCTTGAAGCCCTATAAAAAGCTATAAACTAATTGCTAGGTAAGGGTTTTAATACTTACCAGAAATCCTTCCCGCAGTCAATACACGATAAAACCTCACAGCCCTTGCAGATGAACACGTGTTTGTCCACCTGGGCTTTCTTCAGCGACTCGCCACATGCGTTGCACGTGAAGAACACCATCGCGACACGAAAGCGACACTTTACTAACTCTGTGGAGTTATCTCAAGCCCCCGATATTACAAAGATCTCGTAGTAAATAACAAAAAGATTTGCACTCTCGCACCCCACTGTACTGAGGTTAGCAACGTGAAATAGTGGCGAGTGCAGATCCGATCTATAGACTAAACCGGTCTGCCACACAGTGTCGTACACACGGAAACCGGGTGGTTTTAACTAACATTGTGCCAAATGCATTTTTAAAACACTATGGTGCACGGTTTGGAAGGATGATGACGTGAACTCTCCACTCCGGTTTTCGGTGAACTTTTGCACAAGCCGTAAAGTCACGTTGGACCCCCTAAACGCAGGAAGTTTCACGTTGTTTACGTTCCGCGGGGAGAAACATTTCAACGACAAGGTTCCGGAATGGTTTTGTCTGTTTGGTTGCATTCATTCAATGCCATTACTTTGCGGTAAAATATGCATTATATACGTGTAATTACAATGCACATTTAATGGATTTACTTATTACTGTGAGCTCGCTATTGTTGTCCATGAAGTGTGTCAAAATGGATAAACCCTTAAACGGGAAGCCACAGGTAGAAACAATGTGATGGACGTACTAGCCAGTGAACACTAGACTTCTATTAAATGCATGTAATCTACACTGTATACAGAATTATTAGACAGGTGTGTATTTTGCTTCTATCTTCACAGCAAAATGTTCATTATTTGGTCTGAGTACTTCCTGTTTGGATAGACCTAGACACTTTCCCGTGCAGAATTATTACTATTAAAATGGGCTAAAGAGGACCTTACAGAGAGCAGGAAAAAGCAAAATTGTAAAGTACCAGTCAGAGGACTGCAAAACGATCGAGACTGTTCAGTATTTGGTCTGAGTACTTTCTGTTTGGATAGACCTAGACACTTTCCCGTGCAGAATTATTACTATTAAAATGGGCTAAAGAGGACCTTACAGAGAGCAGGAAAAAGCAAAAGAGTAAAGTGCCAGTCAGAGGACTGCAAAACGATCGAGACTGTCAGAGCTTTGTAACGTGATCACTCTACAATCAAGTGTTTTGTTGCCAACAGCCAATGAGGACTGAAGGGGCTTGTAGAGAGAAGATGACACACATAAACTACTAAAGTTCTGGGTCAAATTAAAGGGGAGACTACCAGAAACTCTTGAGCATCAAATGCTCTCATTTTCAAAAACTGCAATCTGGTATAATATTCACTCAATAAGGTATAATATTAAGAATGGGCATGGACTCGTCTTAAGACTGCTGGTACAAAGGTTTTGGGGACAGATGGGAAGAAAGTGACTCCTGATGGAGCAGATAGATGGGCCAGTGGATGGAGGTCCTCCTCAAGCACCAACTAGGTGGTGGAGGAGAGATGACGTGGACTGCAATTGTCAGTTATGAACGTGTCATACCTTTCTGACTTGCAGATTGTTTAAAAATTAATCACAAGATGTACTCCCAATTTCAAGAAGATACCTTCTTCAAACACAGGCACAAGAAGAAGTCAGCAGCTTTCTAAATGGTTATGATATTCCTGCAGGACAATGCCCCTTCCTATGCATCAAAGTATTTCATAGATTAGCCTAGAAAGGCTTGAAACGTGATTAAATTATGACCTGCCTTCCTTCTTTGCCTGAATCAATCCTGTTGAGTGTGAGATTTACCAACGTAGCAAGACGTAACTTTCTAGGAGCAATGTCTCTGAGGTGGTCCTAGCTGGCTCAGCTAATATAGGACAGGATCAAATGAAAAACCAGCTTGGTTCAGTGGGTAACAGGCTCATGGTGGTCATTGAGGAGAAAGTTTTCTATACTGGACTTTAAACTTGGTGAAGTGTGCTGCATAGATCAAATGACTGAAAGCTTGTTATTCCTGATATATACACTTAATAACAGGAAAATGTTTCTTATTATTATGTCTGTTGATGATGAAGAGAGATAATCCAGCTAGTTTCTGATTGCCTAATCATTCAGCACACTGATAATTAAGCGTTTTTCTTTTATTCTTGTTTGCGAAAGTGAAATGTTACATTTTCTCTATAAATAAATTCACTTGGTGCACAAGAATACTTCTGAATTCCTTTTTATAAGTCTACCCAACGTCTGCTAAAAATTATCTCCAGGAATAATACTTTGCCTAATAATTCTGCACACAGTATATGATAGAATTGGTAAATCAAGCACAGGATTAAAGGACTCATAAGTGTACAGGCTAAAATTTATTAATAAATCGTATGCAATGTGTATACAAATTTTGCTCAAACTGCTCATCTTAATGATTCTATCACCACAACAATTTGCTACTGATTTTAACGATAAATAGTTGTGTTCCTTATCCCTAATGCTATAACTAACGAATATATGACCGGTGCATTTTCTATCATTTTTTTGAAAAATGTATTTTTGTTTTTAAATTACAGTTATTTTTAATACACCAGACACATGGCCATATATTCAGAAATACTTTTCAACGGTAGATGACGCTGTTCACAACACTATCGTCAACTATACCGGAAGTGACATAAGCGTTGGCGACTATTTGGTGACTGATCATCCACATAAAACTGGTGAGATCGTATATTAGCAGACAACTACTTGAAATACTCATTACATTGACTGTTTCTGTACGTTTATGACAGTTATACATTTCGCCGTCTTTTAAACGCGTCGTATCGGGGAGCACTTTGTAAATCACGTAGTGTCGTTAGGTGGTGATCTTCCTAGATCATATGATCCTGCTGGATCCTGAGTCCAATTTTGTCCTGGCTGGTCTCTGCATGGGAGCCCGAAGGTGCCCGCTGGCTTCTGATGACAGATGCACGTTTTCCCCCATTGGCTTCCCGCTTTGAGCAGGATCGCATAATGGCTGCTTTCTTAATGAGGTTATGTGCAGCTTATTTATGTCGTATAGCTGCTGAAATTATTTACAACGTGCTTGCATGTATCATCTCGCCAGTGCACGAGACATTGGGCTGGTTTCACTGTCGCTTCAGTAGTTCTGGCACCTATGCTTGTACGAGTCCCGGGTAAAGGATAAGTGCATCGCGTCAATATTTTGATCACAACGCAAATTAAGCGTAAGAGAAGCCTCCCAGGGTGAAGGTGTTTACCTTTGAAGGTCCGGGCGGTCTTTACCATTTTTACGCATCCAGCCGTGTCCTTTTGGGATTTAAATGCTCTGCGCAATAGATCTGACAGATTATGGGGGAAAAAACCCTTACAGTACATTAGTTTTTATTGACGTTAGGAACATTCTATGTGTGTTTAATAGTATTAATAATTAGCCTATCAAAAAGAACTGGCCAGTCTTTATTCAATGAACTCTAATTAAGTTTATCTCCTGTACTTCTTCCCAGCCGTGATGTCTCTAAGTCCCTGCCATCTGCCGTGAGCAGGTCATGGACTCCGTGTCCAGTCACAGCTCATACCTCCTCCAGCAGCTGCAGGAGCAGCGTATCCAGGGCCTGCTGTGTGACTGCATGCTGGTGGTGAAAGGCGTGTGTTTCAAGGCCCACAAGAATGTCCTGGCTGCCTTCAGTTCCTATTTCAGGTGGGAGATGAGTATGCTCCCAATGAGTTGCAGTTTGTTTGTTAGATTAATTTGTCGCTGTGGAGATCAATAGCGAGCGGGTGCTCTCCCTAATACTCTCATACTTGTGACTTGGCAGATGTTCAGACTGGTCAGGTGCTCTGCGACACCCTGTTTGTGGTCCACCCTCCAGGTCCTTGTTCCAGAACTCCCCCGGTCAGAAGAACGATGTTTTCCACCTTGTCATTCAAGATGTGAGTGGAATCGGGCAGATCCTGGACTACATGTACACCTCGCACCTGGAGGTGAACCAGGACAACGTGCAGGCGCTGCTGGACATCGCCCAATGCCTCCAGGTGCCCAACATCCTGGGCCTGTGCAATGGCTTCTTGAAGCCATGTGTTCCTGCCAGCGAGCCGTCCTTCGCGTTACCGGGCACGCTGACCTCCGACCCCGAATGCGCGCTGACGTCGATCATCCCCCCAGATGGCGACCCCCATGGCCCAACCTCTGAGGTTCTGCACAAGCTGTCCTGCAGCGACCCAGACCTGGAGCTTCCCCGGAAGCCGCCTGCCACGCTGCCCCCAGGTCATACCTTTGAGGCCCCTGGGGCCACTTCCAGCGCCCCAGAGAAGCAGCTAAATCATAGGTACAAGCTGCGTAACTATTACAGTAAGCAGTACTTCAAACAGAACACCTCCCTGAGTGGGAACCCAGCACTGGCCTCCAGCCCTCTGGTCGTGGTGGAGGAACCCTTCCCTCCAACTGTCACAGAGCCTGGAGCTCCTCTAGATGTTGGCACATGTCCGGGGGCGGATCAGACCTCGTCTCCGGCTCCGGCCATCCTGGCTGATGTGGAATTTGCGACTCCCTGCAAGGAGACTTCAACCAGGCAGCCAAGTCCAGCGGCGAAAGGGTCTCCAGTGAGCAGGCAGCTCCGGCCGAAGAAGACTGTCTACCTGAAGAAGTACAACTACTTGAGGTCTCAGAAGGCCCTGGAAGACATGGCGGTGGGTGATGACGACGTCTCGGGGACTTGTCACGTAGAGACCAGCCATGGGGGGGCTCCAGGCAGCCCAGCAAACCCCTCTGTCATTGGAGAGGCAACGGAGGCAGAGCCAGAAGCTGAGCTTGCAGGAGGTAGCCACGCTCCTAGTCCCCCATCAGCCAATCCAGAGGAGGCTCACCAGAAGACCTCCAGCGATCCAGTACAGCAGACCCAGATGAAGCAGTACTGCTGTGAGATGTGTGGCAAAACCTTCAAGCACCCCAGTAACCTGGAGCTCCACAAACGCTCACACACAGGTACGTCGTGCCCAATCGCCATTGCATGCACTGCTCACAAGGGGGCGCCAGGGCTCTGCATGCCTGTCTCCCTCACTCTCACGCAACACCTCTGTGTGTTTTCTCTTCTCTGCTCCTGACAGGTGAGAAGCCTTTCCAGTGCAACATTTGTGGGAAGAACTTCTCTCAGGTATTCACCGCTACCTTTTACTTCCGTTCGCTCAGTCTCTCGCTTTTGTGGGGGAAAAATGGTGATAATTTGAGCTTATTTTTGAACAGGCTGGAAATCTGCAAACCCATTTGCGTCGACATTCGGGGGAGAAGCCGTACATCTGTGAGATCTGTGGGAAAAGGTGAACGCCCCATTGTGCACATGGATCTGTCACTCATGGAACATGGCATTTATCTTCTCCTGGGGGGAGTAACAGGGCTGTTTACTAACACTGCTCCCTCCCCCCAAGTTTTGCAGCCTCTGGGGATGTTCAGCGCCACATTGTGATCCATACCGGCGAGAGGCCGCACTTGTGTGATATCTGCGGGCGAGGTGAGCTCAGTTTGTCTGGAGATACTTGCAGGAGGACAGAAACTCAGTGGATAGGGGTGTGTGTGTGTGTGTGTGTGTGTGTGTGTGTGTTGACTGTTAAACTGTTAAATGCCAGTAGGTTTGTTTGCCCTGGTTTGCCTTTTGCTCCACAAATACCAAAAGCTTTTAGTCTGCCATCTTTATATGCCACACTCTGCACTTTACTTGAATTTACTGTGGTAAATTGTAAGGCACTAAGGTAAGAACATCGGCTCAGCGCAGGAGAGACACTCAGCTTTGGTGCTGTTTTCTGTTGAGATTAGTGCATTGCTGGAGAATATTAGCTTTTAATTTGTAAAATAATTTTGCTAGTTAAAACCCAGGTGGCATTTAAATCTAAAATGGAAGAAAGACTTAAAATGATTAATCAGAAGAGGGCAGATTTATGTCTGCCTATGCTGGTGATAATTGCCTCCCACGGTTAACAACCCCCCCAGGCTTCAGCAACTTCAGTAACCTGAAAGAGCACAAGAAGACTCACACAACCGACAAGGTGTTCACATGTGACCAGTGTGGCAAGTCTTTCAACATGCAGCGGAAGCTGCTGAAGCACAGGGTGCGGCACTCCGGGGAGAGACCCTACAGCTGCCAGACGTGTGGTGAGCCCTGAAACCAGCCCTAAGTTCAGTCAGACTTCAGCGTGACTGGTCCTCCTGACCACCAGGGGGCGCACAGAGAAGCTTGCATATGGGAATTGTAGTGGTGATGAGCTTTTTTTGTGGAGGATCTTCAGTTGATTGCCAGTGTTTTTTCAGGTAAGAGCTTTGCTGGGTCAGGTGACCTGCGGAGGCACGTACGGACGCACACAGGAGAGAGACCGTACACCTGCGACACCTGTGGGAAGTGCTTCACACGCTCCGCCGTGCTCAGGCGTCACCGCGGCACACACTGCCGGGCCGGGGCCCAGAGCCCGGCTGGAGAGGATTCAGAACCAGATCAGGGCGAAGGAGCGCAGGACGCGGAGCCATTCTCCGGTCTGCTGCCCCCCGGGCCTGACAAGCCACCCCCCCGGCACAGCAGTGCCTCACCCACTGTCCCCCTCAGCCCCTCCTCCTCGCCATCCTTCTCAGAGCTGCGGGCTCTGGGTCCTCATCACCTGATCCCCTGTCAGCAGGAGATGTGCACCCAGCCAGACCCAGTGAAGCTCCATAAAACTCACCTCCATCACGACTCCTTCAACTACGCCGAGGAGAACAGCCAGGCAGGGGAGGAGACCCTCCAGGGACCTGGGGCCTCCATGATGCGTCCTACAATGTCGGTACTCGACAATCACTGTGGACACCCGCTAGGCAACCGGTCCAACAGCACCCCCTATAGGAACAATGAGGGACCATTCTTCTCCAGCGTTACACTCTGGGGTCTGGCTATGAAGACCCTGCAGAATGACAATGACATGGAACAGTGATCCCTGCCAGATCCCATAGACACAAAACCATTTATAAGGCCTATTTTTATATATGAATTTCATCACAGAGAAAAAAAATTGCTTTTTGTTTTGGATGACAAAAAATTATGTAGAGATTTATTAGTCACATTTGTGGAAATAAATTATCAGCATATGAAAATTGTTTGCAGTCTTATATTTGTTATTTTTATTGATCAAAATTGCAAGTGAAAAATACATAAATTGAAATGAATTGGATAGATTCATTCAATTACAAACACCACAAGACCTTTACTAGCTTAATTCTAGATTGAAAGCTAGCTTGTTTTATGTGTCAATTTAAAAGCTGTCTGGAAATCAGCATCTTGATGTGTGAGTTTCCAAAGTAACATGAAGTAACAGACAGACTAAAGAGCTAGGGCCTTTGGTATATAAAAATGTAAAATGTGCCGCGAGGAACAGTGTCAGAGCTTGGTGGGATATTTGTGCTCTTAACAGTATAGTTGCTAACTACCACAAAAATGGCCTCAGAGATGACCACAGGTCCGATTCAGCACCTCTGCATCCGGTTGCTACTTTGAAATCGCTTGTAAGACCAAAGCAAGAATAACACAAAGCAGTGAGCAGATAACTTGGACCCCTCCTGTAATCTATGTATGAGCTTACATTTGATCAGGGGAGAGCAGGATAGGGGTGGGCTAGCATTGGAGCATAGGAAAGGGCTGTCTGGAGCTAGATTAATGCTAGCTGCAGCTCATTGGACTGGTAGAACGATGTCCATTGTTTGTCAGTCGATGAAGGGGCCCTGCGATCCCGTGCATGAAGCGCTGGTGGTAGGAGGCCAAGCCCCAAAAGCTGCTCAGCTTGGTTTCAGACTGTGGGATGGACCTTCTCAGGGTCAGCAGTGATGGCCTGTTCGCGGACCTCATGGCCTAGAAACTTCGCTGACCACTGGGGGAGGCTGCACTTAGTCAGGTTTAAGCGCAGTTTAGCGTGACGGATGGCAAGGAAGTCTTTGCGCGGGATAGTCGGCATACTCTTGAAGCTGGACACTTGGAGTAGCAGGTCGTCCAAGAAGATAACGTGATGTCTCTCCGGAATCCTGGCCTGCACCTGCTCCTTTATCATAGGGGAGAACTTAAAGGTCATCTTGCATGGGCTCTAGGGAAGTGAGGGTAACCCCACCACGCTGCGACACGGCTCAGGAGCTGGGAGCCCCAGCTTCTCTCTGACCCAGCTGCAGTTGCAGAAAAGGGTCTATTCCCTCATCTCGCCAAACATTTGGCTGAGGGTGGTTTTCAAGGGGGAGGCGATCTTCGAGGGAATGTCGAGGAGAGTTTGGAGATCCCCCACTATGAGCAAGAGGCCTCGGCTGTGGCTTCCCTGTGCCAACAAGCCAAGCTTGACCTTCCAGAGCTCTCAGGGCTGCGGGAACTCCCAGCTGAAGCTGATGGAGGGTGTTGCTCAGCGATATGGGACTAGCACCTCTTTGCCCTTTTAATCAAAATATGGGCTAACATTAGGTCACTAGCTATAGGGGAAGGGCACTCAATAGGGAATTCAAATGAGCTGATGCATGCAGGTTGGGAGATGCTACTAGCCAGAGGCAGAACCTGCAGGGCTGTAACTTGCAGCAGGAGGTGTGTCTGGTACTTTTTTAAATCGCATGATAAAATATCGAACTCGTTTAGGTCTTCGCTTTCTGTAGGTCTACACCCTGTAGACTAGGCTAACTAACTCAACTCAGCCATAAAGACTGGTTATTTATCTAGCGTATTGGTTAGCTCGTTCATCGTATTTTATTTTTTCAGTTCTATTTTATCGGATAAAGTCTACTGGATTCTGCTCACACATCGAAGTAATTAACAGTCCGGCCACTAGGAAACACCCAGCATTACAATATGAACTAAGCATCGGCTTTAACAAGAGTGGCATGAAGTCATTTCCTTTTTTACCTTGGTGTCGAACTTGGTTGAATTATTAGTAAGTGGTAATGGTCTCTGTGTGGAAGAGAGCTGCTGCATGTCATTTAAAGAACATGCTGAAAACACTATGGGCCGGTTTCCCAGACGGAGATTAAATCTGGTCCTAGATTTAAACAACCTTTTAATTCAGACTAACAGAAATCTTCTGTCAGCCAAGGTACAAAACAGTACTAGACTAAGCCTATTCCTGAATAAACTAAGCTTGTTTCCTGAAGTAAGATTAGTCCAGGAATAAATTGAGGTTTAAATAAAACCTCCGAGCATGCAGATTTAACTTCAGATTGATGATGTTTACTGAAGAAGATGCATGGATTGCTTAGAGTTTGTCAATGATGATCAATGAGTACGACCTGCTAGTACGACCTGCTAGACAAATTCTTGTTGACAGAAGTGACCCACTGCAATCTTTTGATGAAATCAGTTTTCGAGATTGTTTTCAAATGCACAAAGTAAATGTTGTGGAGATCATTTCTCTTTTGGAATCCAGTCTTTCATCTGTTACCCACAGAGGACGGCCTGCTCCAGTCAGTCTGCAGGTCTTCATAACTCCGTAACTTTTTCTTTTGGTATGTGGCACCTTTCACAGAGAAACTGGGGATTTATGTGGGGTCAGTGAACTAACAGTGTGTAAGTTCTTCAGAGAACAGTATGTAAGGCCATACGTGTATTGAGAAGACATAAACTTCCCAGATGCTGCAACCCAAGTTAATTACAAGGTACAATTCTATGAATATGGGAACTTTCATAGGCTGCATCGGCGGAATCCTTATTCCCGTAAAACATCCCTCCACCGCAGGTGCTGAGGAATACAGGAATTGCAAGAACTGGTTTTCCATTAATGTCCAAGATGTTTCCGCTCCCCAGTTACAGTTTTCGAAAATTGTTCCAGGTTGGAAAGGTGGCAGTCATGATTCCCGGATTTTACTTAATTCATCACTGTATGTTCAGTTTGAAAGAGGAGATCATAATGGAATATTGCTTGGTGACAGTGGATATACTCAAAGTATTTTTTTTTGTTTACACCATACTCAGACCCAATTACACCTGAGCAAAGGTGCTACAACCAAGCTCATATGCGCACTAGGGGTCCAGTGGAGTGCATGTTTGGTGTTTGGAAGAGTCGTTTTCAGTGCCTTTGGAAAACACTTCAATTCACTCCAAGAAGATGCTGCAGTCATTATTGCAACAACTGTTCCTCATAACTACCTGAAACAGCATGGATGTCCAGTCCCTCGGATACTAGAAGATTGGAATCAAGATGTACCTTCAACTCCAACAAACCACAGAGGAGGACTTGCATTCAGAGAGGCTTTTGTATTGTGGCACTTTAAATAGATATTTAACATTATTTACCTTTTCATTTTTCCAGTGGAATATTCATTCCAGTTTATTGCTTCCCTAAAAGCTAATGATAAAACTGAAAAAATCACTGAATACAGACATGGATGTTCATCAGTAATTATCGGAAGACAATTGTCTTTAGAAAGAAGACATTATTTGTATGGGACAGGCTCTCCGTTTCAGCCGTATATTCGGATTTTCCCTAGTTAATACTGTAGTTAGATAGAATTATAAAATTTACAGGAGATATTACATGTTTAGCATAACAGCATGATATTGGAGCTAATTGTGGGAGTGTAACGGTCAATGTGAGAGAGTTGGCTGCCCTGTAGCTTGTTACACCGTAACACTTGCTGACTCCCAGCATCCTACTTCTTTGTAGTTGTGTATACTCTTAATGTTGAATAACGACTTACGAACATTTCAAGTTATGAACGGCCATTCGGAACGTATCTCATTTGTAAGTAGAGGAGTACAAGTTGTACAGGATCTGTACAACTGAGCGAGAAACTTGTGCAGAAATTCGCAAAAGCAGTGACAAATTATATAGTTATCATCTACAGACCCTTGGTTGAAAACCCTTGCTTAGGGGGTGCAAAGCCATCTGTTTTCCTTTACGAGTCACAAGTGTTTAGGTGTCGTAACAACCGTGTATTTACCTGATTGCTCATCTGTATGTCGTATTATGTGTGTCATAAGATATAGTTATAGGAAATGTTTATGGAGCACTTGTGGCAGGTGAAATGGGCCAAGGCTGGTTTATGAATACCTGTGACTCAGGCTCAGACGCAACCATGCACCTCTTTTCTTAATAAGCCTGGATGGACCATAGAGATGTGTCAGGAAAATGCAATTTTCACAGAAACGGTCGATTTGTTTCTTTCCTTGCGGTCTGATTGACCTTTATGTCGGGCACATCGTGTAAAAATGGAAACCCTGCCCCCCTCAATATGCGACCACGCACCAGTCTGCACACCACTGCTCTGCTTTTCCTATAATAACTCCTCTGATGCTCAATCATCAGATCTCAAACAAATCAGTGTTTTTCTTGCACCTGGAATAATATAGTGCTGAGCCTTATCGCTCAAAGCCTTGAGTGCGTTTGTGTTAAATTCCATAGTGTTGCTCTAAAGTCGAGTTCCATCCATTTTGTGATGTGAGGGCAGAACAGAGGACACAGGAGCAGGCATGAGGGTAAAAGGGGTTTTATTAACTAAACCAGAACAGACAAACAAAACGCCTCATCGGGGATCAAGAGGGGAGGCTAGCACAAGACTAAAAGGATTACACAACTGGGGATCACAAGCCTGAGAAGCACTTAAATAATGGAATAACAAGGGTTTCAACGAGAGGCAGCTGGTGTGGATCACAAGAGGGCAGGAATATGCGGTAAGGCTAACAAGGGACAGGTGTGGGAGGAGACAGGCGGATCGGGCAGAGCAGGATAGGACACATTTTCTGTACCCACTTATGCTATTCAGGGTTGTGAGGGTCCGCAATGCAGAGAATAACCCCGGATGGGGTGCCAAGCCATCACAGGGCACACTCCCTCACTAGCCACACACAATTCCCACCTACAGGCAGTTTGGCAACTACAATTAACATCAGCATGTTCGTGTTTTACTTTTTAATTTATCCACAGTGGGGAGACATTTCATCTCTGATCTTCCTTTATGTTTAATACTCCTTGTGACTTTGGTAACCCAAATGGCAGGACCGCAAGTTTGGGGTTTAAGCCTGAAATGTGACGGGTTTGACATATTAAACACAGAGAAATGAAACACGGTATTCATTTTCCAGTGGCTGTCATGTCTGTGTTAATACAATACCATCATCCTGATCGCATGAGTGAAGTGATACTGAATATCAATGGCAAACTCTTCACTGCAGCCTTCCCATCTAGGACGAGATGACAGCTTATTATGACCGCGGGCATCGCACCCCCCCTTCAATCGTCCCAGCTGCAGGGTGCCGCCCCTCTTATCTCCACAAAGCAGGGCATGGTGGATATGCACCCTGACTACTGCTGTTAAAGCCAAGCCTCCAGCGGTGATGGTAGCCTAGCAACCGACTGAAAATAGGATAATTACTAAGCATACAGTTCAATTAATGGATACTGATATCCGCCCCTGGTTTAAAGAGGTTCAGCAATATAATTCCTTCTAGATAAGATAAGCTGGTGTATGGATGCTTCTGCAATGCTCTATAGGCCTAATTAAAATAACTCATATCTGACTACCAAGTACAATCCCACGTCCGGGTCTATATTTATTGCGATTCACCGTAAAAACATCATGGGGTTAAGAAGAATCCACATTATTAATTTCTTTGCATTTGACAAAGAATAAAACCAAGCTGATTTATTAATAAAACTGCATAAATTACATGGGCAATAGATTCATAGGATAGGAACTCTGATAAATAAACAGGAATAAAGCGATTACAAGACGTATCAAGCAGATGCACTCCACGCCGCCCGAGAACCAATCTCATTAAAAAGCTTTATTACTGTCGCTTTCATAACCACCGTGCTGGCTGCTTTTAGGGGTTACCATCTCTGCTTATTCCCCACGCCTGTCCTTATGTATAATCTAAAATGACACTGGACCGCAGGTGGCACCAACCAAATTACGTTAGAATCCTCAAAACAGGGAACACCAACAGGTCTCCACCGTGGTGAATTCAAACAGGGAAATAGAGGGTTGCAAAGGAACGTTCAATAGCTAACTGGTTGTGAAAAATTACCATCGAAAATATGTAATGCACAACAAAAAATGCGTCATATAATAATATAATATAATATAAATAATATGCTCTTGAACTTTTACCTTAATAAACTCATAATACAAACCACAAGGATTTTGTGTGTCTGATCCATAAAGAATGCTTCAGGGAACTGAGAGTCATGTGCATTGTGCACATTACTTTAAACATACATCGGTGCGATTTTACTGCGGTTATTGCACGTGCGGGCGGCGAAGCCGGCTTTCGCACCGGGCCCATCCGCCGCCGTTACATCACCGTTAAACAGCGCTGCCCCGCTCCGAAGTCCGCAGAAGCGCCCCTCGCAGCATCAAATCAGCTGCGTCATCCCTGGACCGCTGGCACAGGATTAACACGTTCAATTGGCTTCATTAAGGGCTCCACATCGCCGTCGTGCCCTCCTCGCTTTACCTTTGCCTTTCATTGCTAAGGTAAGTCTTTTGATCTAAGGGTTATATATGATTTATGTGGCCCGTGTGGTGTCTCCTCATTGACTGCAACTGTACTGCGACTACAGAGCGATTTTTTGTAACCGCATTTTATGTAACTGAAAAAATAATGTATTGTACTACTAGGTGAGACCAAATTCAACATCACAACTGAAACAATAACGACGCGCGTATCGTCTTATTATTAGGCTAAACCTTTGTTAGATATGACTGTACCTCAGGTGTGTCTGTGATGTGCATAGCAATCGGATGGATAATATGCAGTCGAAATGTTTCACCCTTTCATTTTCCTGTATATGAGTGAAATATAATAAACGATTCCAGTTATTCACATGTGAGAGGACCGCATGCTCGCTATCTGTGAACGTGCCGCACGCCCCCGTCCTGCTTAAAGCGCATTTACCAATTTTTTGTTTCTCTAACAGTTTGGGAAATAATTTCAGAAGAAAATGGTGAAACTGGGAAACAATTTTTGCGAAAAAAATAATGCGAAACCCGTCTCGGAAGACGGATTCGACACCATTCCTCTCATAACACCTCTGGACGTCAATCAACTGCAATTTCCTCCGCCCAACAAGGCAAGATGTATTATTTTAATTAACACTCGGTAAATATTGCGGAAGGTTGCCGTAGCATACCGTATTGCACTCAATTTGGATTAAGACATCGGTACTGGTACAGTAAGTTTCCGAATGCTGCATGATGTGTTCACGTTTAAACCTGGATGGTGGTGTTTTTTTTTCTTATGATTTCCGCGATTCCTGTATCTGATTTGGTTTCGAGTCGTTAAGACATGATATCTGCATCCGTCTTAAGTAATTCCCCACTCAGCAGTTAGATATAAAAAGCTGTACCCGGTTATCAAAATGTGCAACGCTTTGCAAATGTGCGAAATGTGCTTTGACTATAAAACGTATAGGCGCACAAGGACATTGCACATTTCGGGTTCCCGTGATCGCGGAGGGTCTTGGTCGCGCACACTGCAGTAGCCCTCCGTTTGCAGCGCCAAGGACACCACGGTGCACGGTTTTCAACTCCCACTTCAGCGTCGAAGAGGATGTGTGTTTGCAAAGCAGCAGAAATGAACAGAACCACGATGATGCTATTGACATTTGACTCTGCCCTCTTTCCTGTAGGTGGTGGTGAAAACCAAGACAGACTATGATGGTACCCACAAGAAAGGCAAATTTCGTTCCCCCAAAATTGCCGAATTCACAATAAGCATCATCGAAGGCGTGTCTGAACGGCTTAAAGTAAGATATGATTGTGTTTTCAGAAATCAATGTTTCTTAACACTGGAACAATAGGCTTCAGAAATTAGTGAAGTAAAATCCTTGGGTGATTATCTTTATAGGAAATGTCAAAGACGCCAGGCAGTTTTCACAACGGTAGCGGGAAAATTGGTTGTGTATTTACTTGGATGCAAATACGGAGTTTCTTTTCCGATCCGTTGCACCAAACACGGGAACCCCTGCTGCTGGGTTGCTAGGTTGCGTTGCCAGGTAACCAAAGGAGCTGAGGCTTGTAAAGGAGGGGCTGGATGTCTGGAAGAGAGGTGGAAAAGGCAGGTCTTCCTCCTGGGCTTTGAGGAGGTGCTACTGGATGTCCCATCATGGAATCCTAGTGGGTATGATGGTGGGAGGGAGATTATGGGGGAGGTGGAGATGATGGGTGGGGCTGTGATTTGTCATTAGACACGTTTCACACAGCCATTACGGTGACAGCTGTGTCCCCTGCACCGTGATTATTGGCTTTTCAGGTTGAGCCTCTAATGAGCGGTGTCTAGAAATGCCGGACACCCACCTTCTCGCAGTACAACCTGCCACCTCTCCCACTCGGCGTCCGCAGTGGCGAGTCCTTCGCGCGGTAAAACGAACAGGCTTAGAATAAACTACACCCCCTCAGCGGCTGTGATCCTCCTTTGAATGGCCAAGCCAAGAACTGACCATCAGACTGTTCTCCAGTCTGATTTCTCGGCCCATTCAGCCCGCTCTGGACAATGATGTTTGCTGACCTTGCTGCCATGAGATTGGCGTCTGCTCTGCATTTGCTCCTCTTGGGACCAAACAAAAATAATGCTGCAGTTCAGCTCAAACGAGTGCACCTGCCTGACGTGTTAGTAGTTTTATGCAAGTTATTCTTGAAATTGATTTATTAAGCATTTCAGTGTACATTTAGGTGATATGTATCTCACCGAGACTGTTGTGGTGAATGTGATTTTGCAGAAGATTGGCTTACAGTAGCCTTGCATTTGTTTCTGGTTAAGATACCAGCAAGGCTGAGGAATGTGAGCCTTCCTGCAGATGGGACAAACAGGAGCTTCTCCTGGCATAGTGGCTAATTATCAGCCAGGCCTTGGTCAGGGCTGTGTGATCAGAGGAAATACTGCAGCCCCCGAGTCCATGCAGCAGTTCGCTTCACTGCCAGCGGTGATTTTCTAGGAAGGACATGGCTAATGTTGTGGGTCACTCTGTCTCCACCCACTTCCCCCTGAGAGCTTTTTATTGGAGGAGATGTTCAGGACACACCCCTTCCATCCCTCGCCCAGTTCCTACCAGCACACCATTGCTCATGGCAGGGAGAGTTCAAGGAGGATGCACCAGGAATTATCCCGTCAAACCCACCTGTCATTTTTGCTTTGGGCAACGGCTCTCAGGTGCCCCCAATGGGCAGGCAAACCCCAAACCGCTGTTTATTCCAGACAGATGTGGCTATCATCTCAAAAGGGAGCCATCAGATTACCATCTACTCACCTTCTGTGAGTCAGGAAGCGTCTGAAGCTGAGAGTGTTAGTAACAGTAAAAGGTAGTCATTTACTTTACAGGCATTAATATATTCACAGTGGCCTGGGGATTGCAGCAAAGTGAAGATCCAGAAGGAGAGATCTGTACCTGTCAAGTTAAACTAAAAGCATGTCTGACTGCCTTTTGTTCCCTGTTGGTTGTGTCAGCGGCTGAACAAGAATCAAGGAGAATCCCCTGTCTCTCTGTTCTGTTCCACAAGTAAGGGAGAAAAGCTGGCACAGGGTGACATGTCGAGGTTCCTCTGGTTATAGTCAGCAGCTGAGAATTCCAGCTGGAGCCTCAAATCTATGGGTGTTCATGTGAAAGACGTTACAGCTGATGCCTTTGGCAAAAGCAACCTACAGTAGAGGAAACACACGGTCAGCTGGCTGAGGGCTCAAGACATACCATTATCCTTACGGGATTAAAACCCACAGCCCGCTGAGCTGCACAACGCCGATGCAATGTATAACATGCTTGTGGTGGAACTGGTTGAGGCTACCTGTACATGTTAAACCTGGTCTGTAGGTCACTTGGGTAGTACATACCCAAGATCCAGGAGATGGTTAATCAGATAGTCACCCGATCCAGTTTATTCTGCAGTTTTTTTTTATTCAATCAAGGAATTAACAAAATGGATTAATGGGAACCTCCCATTCTGACATCGTTTTTCTAGTGAGTTTTTTTTTTCAAGCGGAGCAACACTTCATTTAGGTATGATGAGAACTGAAGGTGCCTTTTCCAGGTTAAACGCAGAGCTTAATACAGGGGCGCTCTCCCTGTGCGCATCAGTTTTTTTTTTGTGTTTTGTCCCAGATTATTTATTTGCTTAGTCAGTGCCTTTTGCTGGTGTTCTGACGAGTTGAGCTACCTATCGAGACGTACTATCGAGCCTTTTTGCGCCTGTGCAGTTCCACCGTTTGGGGGTTTTGGGTTAGGGTAAGAATTAGCCTTAGGGCTATCGATTAGCGCCACAGTAGCCTAACTCGACAAAGTAGCTCAACTCGACAGGTCACCAGCGTGCTAATAGCTCGACCATTTAATCCTGCTGGGTGTTGTAAGTACATTTAGATGGAGCTAAGCGTGCCGTCTGGGTCCTGATCAGTCCTTATCTCCGCAGCTCAGGATTCAGACTCTGTTCTGAATAAGCCCTGTAGGCAACCGCCGTGGAGCAGAATGGCAGCCTGGGCTCAAATTCACTATAAAAGTACGTTTACACGGGCGCTAGCAAACGATTGCTGCGCTGATCCGCGGAAGCATTTTTTTTTACAGTTCCTGCAATCGCCCCGAGTTTACGTAGGAATTGGGGAATAAGGACGAACGCACGGACAGAAGATTACAGTGGGATATACGGGATGGTGTTTGCCTGGGAATGAGACCGCAAACCCCGATCTTGCCAAACGAAAAATGCAGATGAAGCAAAAAGATACCCCAGACCCTTTTGTGCATGGAAACATGTTTATTGTTAACGGAAAAATGCTGATTTGTAATGTTCGCTTTCATGATAATGCTTATATCTATAAAGACAAGCTTCTTTACTGGTTTAAGTGTGTAATTACAGTCGCTTTCGTTAAGGCGGTATATTAACTCAGACCATTAGTATGATTATCCATAATTGTCTGGGTAAGCAGGCTCTTTTGCGAAGTGAGTGCATTTTAACAAAAACAGAAGCACTAAACATCAAAAACGGAAATATTCATCTGGAATCCCCTAATTTATGTCCACAAGCATCTTCTCACTGAATGTTGTTGTTTTTTTTTTTTAAGAATTACATATACTAGGCTGTCATCCATCATGGCAATTTAATCATTGCTGCTGCAATCCAATCTAATGAAGTGTTGGCGCCATCTAGTGCTGCACACATGTTGCAGCCAGAAACCCTTTCTGTATTTCATTTATTTATTACATGTAATCTGTAAAGGCTGACGATTTTTTTCGTTTTCTCAAGTTTGAGTGCTAAATGGAATGGTTCCTTTGTGGGGGTGTGTTTCTGTGTCGCTGCCAGGTCACCCTGCTAGTGATCTGCGCGCTGGCGTTTCTGGTTTGCGTCGTGTTCCTGGTGGTGTACAAAGTGTACCAGTACGAGCAGCCGTGCCCTGAAGGATTCATGTACACGGTATGTACACCGCCGTTCTTCTTCAACACCTATGGGGGGGGGGGGGGGGGGGG
>JABFEB020000016.1:18487698-18497731 GCA_019775895.2 Stomatorhinus ivindoensis | reverse complement strand
CCCCCCCCCCCGCAGGGGCCACCATGAAAAGGGGCATGAAATATGACTTTCTTTTATTAGTGTCCTGACTATTGAGGCCTGTGGTTTCTCTGCTGTGATTGCATCTGTGTGCATGTATGTGTCCTGTGATGGATTGGCTTCACTTCCAGGCTGTACCCTGGCCCTGTGCCCTGTGCTGCACGGGATAGGTAGGCTCCGGGGAGAACACGCAAGCTGATGGGGGAGACCCGGGTGACACGGGGAGAACACGCAAACCCTAGAGGTCTGATATTATCCCAAAATCTCATATTATTTACCAGTCAATCAAAATGGTCAAAATGGTTAAAAGAGTAATACTTTGATTGAAGACAAAGATCCTTTTATTCCACTGTATACTGTGTTTTTTTTATTTGGAGTGATACAGATAAACCGCGTGTTTCATGGTTAAACTTTTACTTTTGCTTGTTGCCGTTTTGTTTGCATGCTGTAGATGGAAAATTGTTCTCATGAGCACAAAAATCCATGATACCAATCAAATTACTTCTGTTTTTGCTTTATTTATGTGTTACTATAGGTTACACATGTATTACAGGGAGATGTCACTGGACTTAACCAACATCTGTCGTAATATAAAATGTTCCAGGGCTGACTTATCC
Source organism: Stomatorhinus ivindoensis (assembly GCA_019775895.2). Classification (NCBI taxonomy): domain Eukaryota; kingdom Metazoa; phylum Chordata; class Actinopteri; order Osteoglossiformes; family Mormyridae; genus Stomatorhinus; species Stomatorhinus ivindoensis. The sequence goes on along the minus strand of JABFEB020000016.1, from coordinate 18,497,096 downwards.
AAAACTGGAGTTTTCCTCAACACTCTATGTAAAAACCTAATGGTTCAAGTAGTAATTTAACAGTAGAACACATTCCTAAAAAAAATATGTCCAGTCGTTTCCATTCACTTCCATTCACTTGTGTTATTCAGAGCGCTCGGAGAAAAGATTTCGATTACGCCCCAGAGTCAAGTTGCAGTTGATACAACCTGAAGTTTGGCCAACAAAGCGGACAGGAATTATTCTCCCGTGAAACAGAATCCTCCACGTAATTAAACCATAAAGAAAATTGCATTTATTTTTCGCATGATTTCCCTTTGCATACCTATATAATAATGTTGTCGTTTATACCTTTGAAGTCTTTCTGACGGTTCTAAATTATGGCTTTCGTCAGACAATCATCAGAGAAAGCACAGATGAAGAGAGAGAGGGAGATGGGATACTCAATAGAGAGAAAGAATGAGAGAGCAGTTTTTCAATTTTTTGCCTTCTATAGTAACATAGACTTAAGCTCTAATCCACCTTGTTACTTGTAATAAAGAAAACATTGAAAGTAGCTGGAAGAGTCTATTCCTATCAATATAACAATAATAATTATTCTTGTTATTCATTTACCTGGGAATAGGCTTCAGACCCGCTGCAGGCTGCTTGTGGCTAAATTCTTGGAAGGAAAGCTATTATTGAACTGTGGCTTCACACCGTTTAGGATTCAAATCCCACTTATGCTGTGTGTTTGTTCCCTATCACATCAGACATTTTTCCACAGTCCAAAGACATGTATTCAGGCTGACTGGAGTCTCTAAATCAGGATTCTCTGCTCAAACACTATACCTGGTAAATAGCTGATTGAGATGTGTTTGAGCAGGAAAACCTATATTGGATTTGGGCATCCAGGCATGAAATCGGAGACCACTGCTCTAAATTGACCAATATAATGTATATTTGTGCATACAACCTGGCCTTGTGCCCTGTGCTTCCAGAATTTGACTCCCAGAAACTCAGAACAGGATGAATGTTTGGAAGATTGATGGATTATCAAAAATTTTATAAGGATCTCAGCAAATATAGTCCTGCTCTTTGTCAGAATGTATTCTTGTGGAAAGTATTATCATACTTTTAAATGGCCACTATGGGGACATTATTTGCATTATGTTTCTCCTTGATTAATCTGCCTTTTTTTTCCAGCTCCGGTGTGTCAACAGTGGCTGTTCCCAGACCACAGAAGCCTTCGCCATACAACGTCGATCCGTCACAAGGCAGTTCCCTGGGATGACGCTGCGCAAGATTATTCCATAACCTCACCGTAAGGGCAAAAATCATGGGTTTAATTTGGATACATAGCGAACGTCTTTTTGGAAAGAGCCGCCAAGGGAGCTTCGAGAGAGGCAGCGGAGTAATTCAGTGTGTTGAAACATCACAGATGTTGGCCGTATACGTCAGACAATGTCCAGACAAAAGAAAATCAAACAGGTCAGTAAGAACATTGTGTCATGTGCTTAAAATGAAGCTGCCGACGTTCTATGTCACCCCACAACCCTAGAGGGCGCAGAATGTTGTGGATGCAGCAGACCCACATACAGAGTGCAAGCCAACACATTTTAATGGAAATGTGAGTCATTTTAATACAGCAGATGATGGATCTTAAAATAGAAGTCAATTTCTTTAGTAACAGCCACTATTGGTTTAATACCAGCAGTGGCACAGATAGGGAGGTCAACAATCTACATGACACTCATGGTTACACATTAACGAAACACACATTCCATGGGAAGTATTACACAGTTTACTGCTATGGATACACATACTAATTTATACTATTTAAAGATACGCACTGCTTAATTAGTCATGTCAGCCAATCGTGGACAGCGGGCGGGATGAAAACAAAGGACAATTTGGCCTTAGGGACCCTGCGGAGGTGGCGCACCGAAATGGTGATCACTGTGGTGATTACGCATCGTACTGCATCGTATTGCCAAAATGACATCCATTCCATTGATTTCATCTTAAGAATTCTGGGCCATGAGACCTTGTGAGATGGGTGACAATGACGCACTCGTGAGACACAACAACCGAATTCATTCATTCCATAAGCTTAGCTAGATATACCGTGATCAGACTGGTGCTCGCAAAATGGGGGTAACCAGAGCGATCATTACCCTCTAAAACACACAAAACACATATCATTCCAAAAATCTGCATTTATCTATAACTGAGTGTTTTTTTTTTTCTTGAAACTTCTCAGGGTGTAATGGGGCTTATTTTTCTTCACAGCGTTTAAGAAGTCAAACATATAAAACCAAACTGCAGAACATTTATATAACTCCGCGGTGCAACACTTAAAATTTTTGTTTGTTTAATCATCCAAACTTGAGTCGTATGACTATGAATATCATGTTTGTACTAAAGCTTTTCTGTCTTAGTATCATCTTTTGGTGGTTTCCATTATATTGAGCTGCATACTTAGGACGGATCTTCTCAGTGTATGAGAGCAATTGAGATTTAATTTTTTCCTTCATGTTTTTTTCATTTTTTAAGGCAAACACATGACTGAAACCATATGTCGTGCGGAGAGTGAGTCGCCTTGCGACAGCGGAGCTCCTCCGCTGCTCTCCAGCGAGTTCTGATGTCAAAGGCACTCGCCAGAGACGGCGTAACTGGAGAAGGTCAATCCGTGGGTAAGCGGAGAACAAAGTCACTGTGATTTGCAGTGCATGCTGGATCTAAGGGGGAAATGGCTTTACCGCCAAACAGCCAATTAGACGTAATTACAATAATTCAACCTTGGAAGCTGGTTTATTCCATTTTTTATGAGGTTTTTCCTTTCATAAGGCTAACCGTCCCTGTTGGGGTGGTTTACAAACAACGCGTGGTACAACGCGAAATGGATACTGTCCCCCTTCTCGGCCCTTAATCCTTCGATGACTTCTCCATAGATTTGGCCTTGCTGTCTATTTCATCCCCTCATTCTTCCTGCCTCCTCTTCCTGGCACTTGGGAAACCATAATGTGACGCTGAGCGTCCCTCAGACCCGCGTCTCGTGGCACCACAGGGGTCCACTGGTTAGAAACTCTTTGAACTTCCAGGACAAGGACGCAGAATGTTTGTATGACAGCTTCCAAAAAAAACACAGTCCAGTTGTTCTTAATATGGAGATGGACATGGGGGAGAATAAAACTGATTGAAATCATGGTAGGATAAACTAGGTCTTGAAGTTGTTGCCTGGTATTTACTGTCCAGTTGATTGGTAATTTGATTTGTTCCACTGAGAAGTCCCCCAAATAGTAATTAACCTTTCAAAATCACTACTATTTAATGCCATTTAGAGAGTATTATAACAGATAATCTGCTCATTAATCTGACAATGTTCTCTTATAGATCCTTTCATATAGAAACCTTTCATATGAAGAGCTTTCACCAACTTATGCATATCAGAGTCAATGTGATGTTTTGTATTGGGGGGAAGGCTTTGAAAACTGCTTAATAAGCCTTTTAGGATAATAGTAAAAGTCTGCATGCTCAGTGTGAGTCGGTGTTGTGTTTAACAGGATGGTTTCCTGTTGATAGGCGCACTTGTGCAGTTCAGGGTTGTATTGGGGCACCATGCTACATCTGACTCAGTATCCAATGGTTGTGGCTTAAGTTCCAAAGGAAATTAGGGAAGGAACGAATGAAAATATCATGTCAGTACCAAGAAAACATCGTATGGTTCACAATCAAGAAAGTTAGACACGGTACAGCGGCCCAGAATCTCCCATGAATGGGCTTTTCATCGCTACTGATTCTGCTGCCTCTTAGCTTTCAAGTGGATTTTTTTTCTGTCGATCGCTCGTCTGAGACTCCGGGGGTCCTTTCACTCTGATCCCTGCGACTGGCCGCTCTGTTCCCGGGCGATGAGCCACCGAAAGCCCAGCGTCGGATGGGCCGCGAGGTAACGATGGCTTTGCCGGTCTGCTAACCGCGTGCCCCTCCAGTGGATGAGGGACGACGCCTGAGCCAGGGTTCAGCCGGACGGGTCCGAAGCCAAAGTGCCGGCAGCTTGTGTTCATTAGCTTCGGCCGTGCGTCTAGACAGAAACCGGGTCTCTGATTTTACGTGACAGCCGTCTCCTTGGTCTGGAGGCAGCGGGGAGCGAGGGGACCCCAACTCTGGAACCGGTCAGCAGCCCCAGGTTATTAAAACCTGAAACCCGCTATCCTGTCTCCAGATGAAAATATATCTTTAGTAACAGGGTAGTGAGACAGCATGTCCCCTTTCCAGGGACAAAACCAGACGTCTCGTAATATACAAACAAACAAATGTGTACATGGTGGGGTGTAACTAGCCATTAAAATGCATCCCTTAATCCCTGAAATGTGTCATAAGCTCAGTATAAAAAGACAAATTAGGTGTTTATCTGAGTTAGACTACAGATGTTACAGAAGGTTTTCCTAAGAGAAGTTAGCTAAGAAACTTCAGACCGCAAGTTCTGTTCCTTGACTGGTTGAAGCCGTTTGGGTTTGATTTTGACATCCTGAATGTCTGTGTGTACTGCAGGCTCAGTCACAGTATCCCACTTGCCATGTTTGCTTTAGCTATTGTGCTGCCAAAGCGCAGTGAGAGAGCGAGGCTCATGGGAGCCCATCAGCCCGTATTGCAAACAGTCGGCGTCACAAAGCCGCCTGACTGGGAACTGGCCACTGAAGGACGCATGAAATCCTGAGAGAGATGACATCAACAAGCCTCAACGGGTCCCGGGGATGTTCTCTCTGCTCACGGGCACCTCCTGAGGGAGGGATGCCGCATCTCCACCAGCCTTTGTGAATTACTGACTGGAGGATTGTACTGGCTTCACTAATCAGGCCCAGGAAAGTCATTTGCTGGACAAGAAAAGTTCATGACCTTGACAGATATTGAGGTTTGCATGAGTTTTCCAACAATGTGGGCTGCCTAGAGGTCTCCATTGGTAAGTGAATAATAATATTAATAACAGCTCCTATTATCATCCTGGACTGTCATCCTGTGAATTAAATCCATCCATCTTTTAACCACTTCTCCAGACAGGGGTCACGCTGAGCATGGATCCGATCCACAGAAGCAGGACGTAGGCGGGAAGGGCGGGGCAGGATGCAGACCAATCACAGGGCTCACCCTCACTCAGCAAGGGCACCTTATAGACACATAGCAGATGATGGGAGGCAACACAAGCAAACACCGGAAGAACATGTAAGCACCACACACACACACCCAGACATGCACACACACACACACACACACACACAAACACACATACACACCCAGACATGCACACACACACACACACACACACACGCGCACACACACACAAACATACACACGCACACAGACATGCACATGTACACACACACGCACAGTACACACACAGACACGCATATGCACATGTACACACACACACACACACACATGCACTGACACACACACATGCATATGTACACACACAGACACACACACATTCACGGACACGCACATGCACACACACGTTTATATATATATATATATATATTATATAATCATGATCCCAATATGATTACCTTAACCCCTTCCTAGCTCTAACCTTAACCATAAGTAACCAAACTAAATGCAAGACTTTTAATTTTTTTTACTGCACTCACAGGTCTTACTGGGGACCTGAAAAATGGTCTCCACAACATAAAAATAACAGGTCTTAAACACATTGTGGGGAACACTTGGTACCCACAATGTAATATAAAAATATTCCATGCACACACACATACACAAAGCCCAGGATTGTATTGGATGGTGCTGTCTATCAAATAAGTCTCTCAAAGGAAAATCACATGTTAGAAATTATATACATTAAAATGGGTGAACACTATTAGCTGATAAATTCATCAGTTTTTTAGATTATTATAAGACTGTTTAATTTTAGTTGTTTAGTGAGCTTTATTTTTGTAGGTTTTGCCTGTATTTTCCACACAATCATCTGGAGATCCGGAAGCCCGCTTTCAGCCGTGGGTCTGGGCCAGGCCAGTCTCAGAGGTGCGCTCCATTATGCGCCTGGAAATTCTGCATAAGCAGCCATAAACAACCATCTTTGGAGTCTCTGTGAAGGAAAATATACCCCAATTACATGCTGTCAGCAGAGGTTCATTACAACCTGCTCTTTTCACTTCATAAACCTCGTCCTAGCAGAGCTGACAGCTGCTGTATGTTCGGTTCAAACTCTGTGGACAAGGAGTGACATGATTCTGGGGCTGGTGCAAGGCTGCAGCTGTCCTGATTTCCTCTTCTTACATATTTTTGACACTGAATGTTTTCAGATATTCTATGAAGATCTAAAATCTGAGTGCACAAGCAGCACATTTTTTTACGTATTTATTTAGTTACACCAATTACCTCTGTGTGAAAAAGTTATTACCCCGAAGTTAAATCAACCCAATTATGGGTGATAGGTGAAAGCAACTATGCATGATTACAGCTTGGTCTGCTCAATAGAAATCCCTCTTATTTTGATCCTGAAATCAGAGTGAAGTTCCCATTGTAAAGCTTCAATAAGTACGTTCAGCATGATCAAAGGAAATTCCTGAAGGAATTCAAAGTTGTTGTTATCTATCATTCTGGAAGGGGTTACAGAGCCATTTCTAAGGCTCCTGGGTTCTGCCAAACTACACCAAGAGATATAATCGAGTGAATCTTCCCAGGAGTGGCTGGTCTGCCACAATCTCTCCAAAAGTGCGGCGTACAATCTTGCAGGAAGTCACCAGGAATCCTAAAATAACATCGACAGAACTGCAGGATTCTCATGCTGCAAATAAAGTGAATGTTCATGTCTCCAAAATCAGAAGGAGACTAAGCAAAGAAAGATTCCTGGGAGAGTAGGCAAAGTGGAAACCACTGCTCACTAGGAAGAACGTGAATGCTGATCCCAAGCCTGTCAAGAAGCACCTGGATGATTCTCCAAGACTTTTATAAGAATGTTCCACAGACGTAATCCTATATAGACAAAGGTGGACTTCTTGGGATACCATTGGTCCCATGATGTGTCTTTACCCATTAAGAAGCCAACAGCAGCAGCCACACATGGAGGTTTCGGATGCTTTGCTGCCCTGGTACCATGGAATCATTGATGGAATCATTAATTTTGTTCTTTATCCTGGAATTCTAAAGGAGAATGTAACGTCATCCATCAAAAATCTGAAGCTGAATCATAACTGGGTCACAGAGCTAGACAATGATCCAAAGCAGACAAGCAAACCTACATCAGAATGTATAAAAAAACGTTTATATTTTGGAACGGCTTAGTCAAGTCCCAACTTAAACCCAACTGTGATGCTGGCAAGACCTAAAATGGGCAGTTCTGCTCAAAAGTGCTGCTAAATTAGGGTGGTTCTTCTTGTACATGAAGGCTGAAAATCACCCACAGCAAACTAAAATACCGATAAATTATTGTGAGAAACTTCTAGCTGTGACCATTGTAGCTACAAGGGATCCCGACCATTATGGAGCGCAAAGGGGGGTCCTCACTGACCGTGGGGCATCTTAGGGGTATAAAGCTCTCCATCATCATTCGGATGTTTTTCATTATTACTTGAGAGTCAATTTATTTAGATATAAAGCATATAGAGCATTCTGACTGTCCCCTAATGCAGATAGAGCCCTGATAGCCTGGTTACTACTCCTATCTGAGCTAAGCTACTGATTAGTTATACCTGGGGTCCTGCAGGGCCCTGCAGTCAGAGGAAGGCAGCTTAAACGGGTTAAGGTGTCTCGCGGTAGTGCCGGGCACTTCCATTCGGTGCTTTTACACTGAGAACTGAGCCGTACCCGAGCCGTACCCCGAAGTGACGGTTTTCCACTGTAAAGTATGCGAGCAGTGCCAGTACCCCGGGCTGCACTCGCACCGACATGACCGTGCTAGCAGGGCCGAAAGTGTGTCCAAACTAAGATGGTTGCATCACCACCATCGGAAAATGCTTATATGCTATATATGTTTCTTCATTAGTATTATCATACATTTTAATATATTGATGCATTCCTAATAACTTAGACTTTGAAAAGTTCTAACCTATTATTTAATAAGAATACTATAGAACAGCTGAACGGAATGGAACTGTGATGTAACTAGTCTCATGACGGTATGGCTTGGGAATGGCTCAGTTCCTGTTTTGCAGTGGAAAAGCATGAATAGTCAGCCAGGTGCCTGTGATCTGGTCTCCCTTCATTCCTGCTTAGCACTCCTGCGGATTGTGAGTGACAGTGGCCTCGGTCAGTGGCAGTGCTTGGGGTTGGTGACAAAAATGGGTCAAAGCCCATGTGGGGTTTTCGGCAAGCAGCAGCACTACAGAGGGTCCGGCCTGAGTGCTCCTAGGGCTGCGGGGGGTATGTGGAGCGTATACTGTCAGAGACACAGAGGAACTGCCTAGCTAAGGCAGCACCCCCTCAGAATATGCTGCCCTAGGCAGTGGCCTGTGCTGTGCAATGGGTTGACCAGCACTGTGTAGAATTGCATAGCATTCTTTGATTTCTGTGTAATGTAACAGAGGATATCCTGACCATAATTGACTGGTTTAATAATTAAACCCGGGCTGTCACATCCTTTCCAGACCTGGAGACTAACTGGCCGACTCTCGTCTCCAGGGACGCTGCAATTGCTTGCATGGCACAGGGAAATCAGTGGATATGCGCCTCCATAATTTATCGATTAAAGGGGTTTAGCTGCCCAGCCTCTGCTCTGCTTTTCTGCCTGTTCCTGCCTGGCAGCCAGGAGCCAGGAGGCTCTTTGAAAAGGTTTTCTGTCACCCCAAGGGAGCACAATGCAGCAGGAAGCCCTGGGGGCTTCTGTCCCCGCAAGAAACGGCCTTTCATGTCTCTAAAGGGCGAGTTGTACAAGAGTTTCCCTTTGGGTTCTCACATCCCTTTAAGAAAATCATAATTGTAATTAGTTAAAGGCAAAGATTAAATGGTAAATTTATCTAATACTGCAACTCCCCTTTAATAGAGAGTGATGAATAATCCTTGATTTTGAATTAAATATAGCAGTGTGGGCTGTTTTGAAAGCCAAAAGTGGTCGGCTCATTATTTTACAGGGGTGAAGCATCAGGGACATTAACGAGTACCCATGATTACGTGAAGACAAGCCCATGACTTTCAGAGGAGGGTCTCCACTATTTGATTGTTTTCTTTTTCTTCTCATCAGGCAGTAATAGCAATTAGAGCACAAAAAATATCAAGTTTCCAGCTCTTCTAAGCACTTCACTTACTTGGTAGTAAATACCAGCTGTTGGGGGTCTCTTTTGTCATTTGAACCAGGACGATGCTGTTCTTGTTTCAGGACACAGTCTATTTGGACAGTGCGAAGACCCCTGAAAAAAAAAAAATCCTAACAGAGTATTGTCGATGGTATACATAGTCTTGGTTTTATTGAGCTAGTATCGGGAGGAAAT
>JABFEB020000016.1:18414287-18430412 GCA_019775895.2 Stomatorhinus ivindoensis | reverse complement strand
CTTGAATCCAAATTTGAATTTGAACGACTAAAGAACAGATAAATAATAATAATAATAATAATAATAATAATAATAATTGTAGGTGACAAACGAAGAATAACATTAGCGACAGAAGCGACTGGAGAAGGATGTATATAAATCCATGATTTAATGACCGTCGTTCGCAGAGCGTAACTCTAGAGCTCTTGAAGCTGAAACGAAGCGGTTGCTTTCTGTAGCTTGTGTTCACAGGAGACAGCGAGAGACGCAGGACGCGGAAACCGCTGCATCCGCTGGAAAAGTTTCCCAGCTGCGTCGGACATAGGAAGAAATGCTTCATAGCCTATAGCATTATTATTATTATTATTATTAAAACATATTAAACAAGGATACAACAGATTAAAATATGAATTATTTATTGCTAATATATTTTAGGTTAGGATTATATGAGCCTTAGGAGAATACGTGAAGTTTATCTCTGAATAAATTTCAACAAATATCCACCTTACCTCTGCTATTTCATTAATATGATAAATAATGGTTGGTGTAACATCTTACGTTTCTGATTGGCTGCTGATACGTCTGCCTTGTTTGAGACTTATACTGGAGCAAAACACGAGTTTTAAAACATGGGTAATGCAGCACCACAACACTAAATACTGAATTTGGGTTGCAACAGAATTATATTTAGGTAATTTTGTTTTCTGTCCAATTAAATATATATTTCAATGCTTTTAAGTACAATCAAGACAAACTAAAGTTTGAGCTTCTAAGTTGTCCCTGAATCCTGAATAAGATTGATTGAATCTATGACTGAACAAGTCACCATTATACACAAGCCCTATTTATTATTATTATTATGAATAATAATAATAATAATAATAATAAATGGCGCAACAGTTACGTGGATTTTTCCTAAATCAAGTATTAAACGGACATTGTTTCAGCTGGACTTCCAAGGGCTCCTTGCAGGTCTTCACCTGTATACCATCCACATAAAAGCCCTCTATCTGTTTACTGGTTTTTCCCAAAAGCTGTACAATCACTGAAAAACCGGTATTTCCTTGAATAACAATGACGCACAGATACGTCTTCCGACATCGCTCGTTACAATCAACCTAAATGACCCTTTTAAAAAATCATATCTTTGGAAGCCTCATAGAAAATTCTGCAAGCTCAGTATTGTGGCTAGTGTAGCTTTCTTTTTAAACAAGCATGGTTTGAAATATATATATTTTAAAAATATGTTTAAATGAACGTTTTGCCTACAACATTGTTAAATATGTTGTGAGTGAAATCATCATGGATCTGTATACACACACCCTGGACATGTAAATATCACTTGCTTGTTGGTTTAACCGAATTTTATTAGTGATGGGACATGCGGAGGAGGTGCTCTTTCGGCCAGATATTTACTGGAGCTTGGTACATGAAAACGAATGTATGGGAAAGTCGTTTACTTTTTAATCAAATTTAAAGTAAGACAAATTAAATTTCAATGTGCCATGGTGTTTTGGAATTGGAAGGAAATTTAACATGGTAATAAAATACACAATTAGTAGAAGCATGTTTCTGCGCGTACGTCCCATTAACACGCGCACACTGACATACCTCGCTCTCCAGCAATGCTTGACAAGGTGAGATGCATTGACATTTGCAAACGTGAGTCTGTTAATCCCTGACACATGGCTCTGTTACTTCTTCACTAAACCGCGACTCCATTAATGTAACACTGACATGTCCATTGAGGGTTAAAGTATCGGGCGTTAACCTATGTGTAATGTCCACTAAAAACATTAAGGCACCAGTGACAGTGATCAAAGCGAGCGTTTCTCTTGTGTCAACTCCGTTTTCTCAGCAAAAAGAGCCCTAGCATTATAAACTCAATATTGACTGGCTAGCAGCATAATAACCCATATTATTAATTACAGCGAAATGTGCCAGTTAAAAACACCAAGCTTGTCACGGATCTACCACCAGAGCCAAGACTATAAGGCAAACAGAAGAGCCGTAGAGTCTGCATGACATCTTAAAGCTTAAATAACCGTAAGGCATTGTTACTCTCCGGCAGCAAAGTGCCTCGTTACGCCTGATTGGGCTAATTGCTTTGAAATAGGATATATTATCTATAATTATAGAGATCTTGAAGGAGACGACCGGCCCTACCTTTTATCTTTTGCAAGTGCATCAAAATGTCGCGATCAAATTAATTTCGGTCATTCAAAAAAAAAAAAGACGCATTCCTTTCAGAAATGCGCGTCATCATATTTTAAAGACAATAACAGAGTATTTATAAATTGCACACTTTAAATCCACGAGGCACAACTCTCTCTTTTTATCCGTCTACTTTTGTTATTATTAAATTCAATAAATTGTATATAATAAATAAATAGTACACACGATCAAGTCTGCACATCGCAAAAACAAACAAACAAACAAACAAATACATAAATAAATATCAGGCCTCTACATTTCATAAGACACATGTGTGTTCGACTGGTTGTTATGAAGTCATTTAGATTTCACTTTCACAGCGGGCAAACATCCCGGCCCGAAACTCCGTTTGATAGCCATCATGCCTTTTAAGTCTTTAAAGTCAAAATTGACAGACTTTGCATGAAAAGGGTTAAGACAACTTTCAGTGGGAGGACGACAAAGGGTCTTTGTCCTGCGTCCCTGCCTCCGGACTCCGTATCAAAGGTTGAGTTTATAAAGTTAAACAAAGCTCCGAAGTGGCTCCTTGTTGTTTCGTACCCTAGTTCAACCCTCATTTGTTGCCTTGAGATTAAAATAAAACGGTATGGTAATCGTCTTTTTCGTGGCACATTCATTACTTTAATAAAGGCAGTGTTTGGGATGCTAATTGCCCCCCATATTGTCCTCAAATGCCAATGTCCTTCTGGCCCCTACACACATAAAGTGAAGTAAACATGCTGTTTTCTCATACGGCCCAAAATGCACATCACGGGCAGGCTTCTCCCAATTTTCTTGAAATCTCACTACAGCCCCTTGCTTATTTGAACTGATTTTAATCGTGCACACCGCGCCAGACAGGCGTACATGTTAGGAGAGATGCAGACGCGTTAATGTGTTTCGTGTGTGCATATTTGTGTTTATGCGGACCATTTTACGAGTGCACGTCCGAAAATGCCTAAGTGCGAGCCGGCAGAAGCTCGTCGAGGGACTTACTTCAAACAGACCTGTTACTTACGAGATCTGCGCACATCAAAGGAAACGAGAGGGTGAACACACTGCTACTCATTTTATGTAATAGGCTCTAAGTGTTTCCAAACTTAATTGCAGATTTATTTCTTTTGAGTTCCGGATGTGAAATTAAGGAAATGCTAAATTACTGTTTGCGTGTCATTTTATATCAGTTACAAACCAATTACTGTTTACCCAAAGAGAAAAGAAAAAAGGGGTAAATAATGGTACACACCCTTCGGTTTATATGCATTCCAGTGCACTGTAAAATTTCAAGTTTAAAAGGCAGCCCGTCTTTAAAAATAACCGTGTAAATTTAAAAAAAATCTTTTTTTGAAACGGAATGTATATTTTGCATGTTTTTTATATGCCTTTGTTGTAAGACTGCCGTAGTTCACAAAGTAAATGCCAAGCGGTGCGTAACATAACATTGCATATCTGAGAGCACTGCCCCCGAGTTTGTTCCAAGGAATCTTTTTCTTTGAGGGCGCTCTCATGAAGACTAGTGGGGGGTACTGACCTTTTTCTTTGAGCATTATTAAACTAGTCCATATGAAAAAAAAAGTTGGAAAATGGCGTGCGATCGGCTGAGAAAGCTAATTTTTCAGGCTGAATAGCCTAATGTCCCAGGGCTAGGGCGGGCAGGGGGAGGCGGGTTGCGCTCTTGATGCGGGTTAAAGTTTTTCAATAGTCTCCCTGAAGTAGGACTCTTTGATCAAGCCGCTGCTGGCGCCTAAAACAACATAACTTGTCTGCCTATTAGAGGGACTGACTAATCGTGACAGATTGTTTATACTTAGCAATTAGCAATGCAGACGCTTCCCAGAGAAGGCATTAAAACCAATGCAAGTAGGAAATACTTGTTACATTTCCATACGACTAGGCAGGCTGAAATTTTAAGAGATATCATTCGAATAGAACCAAAAGGAAAATAATGCTGCAAATAATTCTCGCGTTTTTAAGGAGCAAGAAAAAACAACGTAGTATAAAAACAAGCACATTAAAATAAATGTACTATTTCTAAATTGTATTTGGATAAATATTCAACTTTTTAATTTTGTGTATTTTCCTGGAAACTCAACCCTTACAACTTGTTCATTAAACGAAAATTTCGCTTAAGCAAACGTGTTTCTGTTGCGATAACGGATAGGTTTGAAATACGCCTGTGACAAGCAGTTTAATATAGCGTTTGCCCCATGTTACCCCCGACCCCCTCTCGAATGCACATAATTTCTGATTTTAATGGATCTAGTCAAAGGAAGAAAATCCCGACGATCCTCCCCCAAGCCCGATAATTACCCTAAAACGACTTGAAGGCCCTGCGTGTTTCTATGTGATTACAGCCCTGCAGCTATCAATAAACTTTTCCCAGCAAGAGGCCGATTACATTAAAGAAAGCCGTATACGTTGTGCAACCTGCATGTGCAGAAGAGGTTTTCCTTTCTTTTTTAAGTGGTTATTGGGTAATAGGTAGAAGTAATCGCTATCCGGATAAAGCAAACCCTGTAAATAATGCTTCATAAAAAATACATGACGATATAGTCAATATATATAAACAGAAACAAGGATAATAACGGGAACCATGTCAATTAGCATAACGACAATAAAAATAATTCATTACAGTCACACCGTAGAAGTTTATATTCCCTCATCATCCTGCAGCCTCCGTCCTTTAGCCTCAAATTTCCTCCCCGCTATACACTATAGTGCTCTTATTTCTAACATACATTTTTGTTTATTCCCGGTTGTAATATTTAGTTTAATTGTTTACATTCGCAATGCCGACAAATAACCCCGCAGTACTAGTTTACTAGCAAAACCGTGCAAAAGCAAGCGGAATGACCACGCCTACCATTGCGCTGATTGGACGACGCTCTCCCTTGCCTGCCTTAATAAATGCCCTTCGCTCTAACTAAGGAGAAACGTGACTATGCTGTAAGTGCAGGAGGTCTTCAGCCTCTGTACCCAATTGCATTTCAAGCCCTGTAGTAGTAATTTCAGGCAAGATCGTCTCTGTATGGCCCCAAGTGTCGCTATGTCTACATTACCAATTGGCTTGAAAGCTGAAGATTCTTCACGCGGTGTCATCAGCGGCAGGAGCGAGATGCAGACCAATCTGAACATGTCAAGCGAAGATGAGACGGAGAAGCCAAAAGTTGCGATTCTTCCCTTTAGTGTCGAGGCCCTCATGGCTGATCGGAAACCCAGCAGGGACTTGTCAGCTTCTGATGGGACGCCTGTCGCGGGGACATCCCATGCCCTGAGTCCAAGAAGGGGATCGCTAAGTGGAACAGAAACTGCGGTTTCGCCGTTAGGTTTGGGCTCGCCATTTTCAGTGGGAGGAATGATGAAAATGCAGGAGGACGCACTTGTCAAATCAGAAAGTCCAGACAAACAAGACAGAACTTCTTGGATACAAAGTCCTCGGTTCTCGCCCCCTCCAGCAAGTAAGTTTGTTGCCGGTGTTTGTCAACTCTCAAAAATAGAATGGCTGATGTGAAAATAACACAAAACTTCTAAAATGGTGAATGCTATATTTAGACCGATTACAAAATTGTTTTAATACACGTCAAATAAATGCTATAGCTGACTGATGAGTATTACAAAAAAAGGTGTCCGGCGCATTGGTAAGTCATTCAAAGCAAATCACTGTCAATGTCAGATGATTGTAAATGTCACATTTAGGTTACTTTAAGCGATTCAGAATAACCCTTTATTACAAACACACATCTCACATCCATAGCACGAGCAATTTGTTTTGCATTTCACCCAAAGGAAATCTAATTAATTTTCTCTTTCTTTGCTTACTTTAGGAAGACTTAGCCCGCCCGCCTGCCCCTTAAGAAAACATAAAACTAATAGGAAACCGAGGACCCCCTTTACGACATCGCAGCTCTTGGCACTGGAGAGGAAGTTCCGACAGAAGCAGTACCTGTCCATCGCCGAGCGGGCTGAGTTCTCTAGTTCCTTGAACCTGACTGAAACCCAGGTCAAAATCTGGTTCCAGAACCGGCGGGCGAAAGCCAAACGCCTACAGGAGGCAGAACTGGAAAAGCTGAAAATGGCAGCCAAGCCGATGCTGCCCCCAGCATTTGGGATTTCGTTTCCCCTCGGTGCCCACGTCCCAGCATCATATGGAGCATCGCACCCCTTCCAGCGCCATTCCTTACCGGTGTCTCCCGTTGGACTGTATGCTGCACATGTTGGATACAGCATGTATCACCTGGCCTAAAGAACAAGGCCGCGCTTAATAAGAGCTCTTGCCGAAGATTTCAAACTCCGCCAGCAAACAGGAGTGCGTGGGGGAAAAAGACTCAGAAGTGTTTTATCACCAATGTGTAATTATCGGACCAGTAGTCTAATGCGGGAAAAAGTAATAGAAAGCGAGACTCATGTTGGCTCGAGCAGGTAATATATTTTGGCAATTGCACACCTGTACTAACGATGCCATGGCTGACCATGTCGTATCCGATCTTGTATCGAGAAAACACGGAAAAACAATTAAACTAGGAACCCGCAGGCGTCTTATACGGCTGACGTTTTATAATACCACTGTCTTGTCGTTGTGCCCGAACAGGCCTTAATCCCCCAAATAGATTGTGCTTTCACCACTAATTAAGGTAATTATTACACTCTAAATCTAGAAAGGGTCAAGCAATTTTATTTGCATTCTTAACATGCAAGAAAAAAGTGTGGGTTTCTGAATTTGATAAGCAGCTGTTTGCTCTTTCGTAAACCATAGCATTTTTAATTTAACAGCACTGTCTGTTTAATAACTGTTCCCTTCGAAAGGGATTTGTGTACTGTAATATACTGTATATTTGAAAATATCATCATTTATATTATGAATATATTTGTTAAATAAATTAACAATAAAATTTTTATTCTTTTTCATTATGGTAGTTGTCTATGTTGATTAAAAATCCTAACGTCTGTGCATTTCGACAAAATTCACATAACTAGTTTCTTTGTTACGCATCATTTACATGTACCTTAGCATTCACAATATCAACAGGAAGTGAACGACACCACACATCTCTGCGCTGCCTTTGCCTGCTTTTTAAGGGATGCGACTAAATTATGAAACTCACATTGTTTTCTTCGATATTGCCATCTTTAGTATAC
This sequence comes from Stomatorhinus ivindoensis, assembly GCA_019775895.2. NCBI lineage: Eukaryota > Metazoa > Chordata > Actinopteri > Osteoglossiformes > Mormyridae > Stomatorhinus > Stomatorhinus ivindoensis. The sequence goes on along the minus strand of JABFEB020000016.1, from coordinate 18,423,104 downwards.
CACTTACAATGACCTGAAGACAAAATTTTATATTAGCAAAGACTTGACACATTATTTTTTCTTTGTCCCCAGTGAGGAAAGTACAATTATGGATGTGAAACACGGATTATTAAGAATCTAAGTCAGCTTTGAATGAAATCGAAATGCAATAGACACATCTTTAACAAAAATGCAAATGTTCGGTTTCCCCAAAAATGCTAAAGCCTGCTTGCATGTTTGGAAAATTATAGAATTGCGTCTATTTTTAAAACATTTTAGCCATCTCCATTTCATTCTGCTTCCTTGTTGCAAAAGTAGCAAAAATGCAGGTTTTACTTATGGTTCCACGATTATCTTCCATTTATAGGGACTTCCAGGGTTGAAACAGTTGTTTTGTTACTCTAGATGTAATAACATAAAGATACAGTTATGTAATTAAGATAGCAAATTAAGAAATTTCTCAATACACACCCTTAATCGAAGTTTATTTATCGACTATACGCCGATTTGCATTTGACGTTTGGGGTTTATATATGCGAACCACCAGTCCACGATTTTAGCAGTTTAAATGTTACAGTGTGTATTTAAACTGTCACGTATCATTTCACTGAACAAAACCCGGAATGTATTTCTACAGCTGTTACCTATTGCTTTGAAATAACCCCCTTAGATTTTCTTGGCGCCGGGCAAGCTCAGAGGGACCTTACGAGTCAGTGGGGCTTCAAAAAACTTGGTTAAATTAGAGATTGGATCGAGGCCCGAATTATTAGGTTTGAGTCCCATTACACTGTCGTTTAGATATTATATTATACAGGTAGTATTCCTTGTGCTTTGCAAAGGCGGCTGAAAACCATTACACTCATGTCGTGGAACAGTGGAAACGATACAAGTACTGTATATTTCTGATTACAAAAATACTTCTGATGCTTAAAAATAAAAACAAGCTAATTAGGAATAATTACTCTGCAAGCTATGCATTAAATATTATTATTACTTTTACTAGGTAATTTTCGGACATTCCTAAAGTTTTGGGCTGAGGTTAATAGGGAACGAAATAATTGCTGTAATGAGCAAAGACTGTCTTCCGCAGACTCACGTTGGCTCCAGTTAGGCTATAGCTGCAGGCAAGGCGGAACTTTTATCATTTAGAAAATGTCAATGAGACTTTCGGCATCTGAGATGCGCAACAGTTCTCTCTCTCTCTCTCTCGCTCACTCACTCATTCGGAGCTTTTATACTACATACATGTCCCGAGCCTTTTTATTTAGGTGAATTAAAATTACAAATTGCGTGTGAAGTTACATGAACATGAATAAGTTATTATGAGAAAATATGCGACGAGTGTTAACCGGTATCGTTTATAGTACTGCTTTTTGGAACGAAGCCCGATCTATCACAGACAGCTGTCAAGTAGACATGGCTTTGCAACGTGACAGGTTTCGCTCTAGGCACCAGCTTGTCCTCCCTCTGGGGTAGAAGTCGCTCCTTGCTCAATTACACCCAGGAGGGAACAATTAATAAATAAGTAATGACAATAAGTTGAGAATCACACGGATGAGCGCTCGACCTGAAAAGAAAAGTTCACACAAAAGAGTAAAAAGATCTGTCGGTTCTTTTCAAGGGAATCCCCCTCCTTTTTCTTATTCCCCTCTTCTTGCCCGAGGCCGAAGAGAAAACAAAACTCACTTTTGTTTTTATCAACCAAAAGATCACAACGGGTAGTTAGCAGAGAGAATCACTATTTTCCTTTCTACTCGTGGTACTTGGCGCCACGTAGACCCACGGTTGGCGAGAGCCCCAACAGCAAGATAACGATCACACGTCGTTTACCGAACAGCAAAAATCGTGTATTCAGTTGCAAGTGGAATGACATATTCTGCGGGAGGACATGCAAAGGAAATTATTCCGTTTAGCGTGGCCTAGAAAAGGTCACCGGAACATCATGCTTAAAAAATCCGAAAAGCAAGCGATGTTTTCCTCGCAGTTTGTTAAATAGCAGAGTAGCCTTTATGGCGTAATGTAGATTCGTGTTTTAGGAGTTTCCATATAGCAAGGATAAATATCTAATATTTTCGCCCATGGGCACGTTTTTAATTGTTTTAATTAAAAATGCGACATTTAAACCGGGCAAAGCGACCCGTCTAATATGTATAATAGTAATAATAATAATAATGATGATGATGATAAAGATATAACTTAAAAATGATAAAGCCCTTTTCAAAAACCCAGATACACATTTATTCATATTTCAAATCCATATCCCAACCTGTTCGATCTGCAAGCCCATTTTTGTGTGTTTAGCTATGTAGTATACCATTGTAGGATTTTCTTCCTCTCAAAGCAGCACTTGGAGTGATTGGAATACATTTTACAGCAAATGATGTACCTTATTGTTATTTTATTAAAGTATCACCGAACGATTTATTTTTCACAAAAATACACATGTTTTTCATGTATAAAGAATGTAGCGTTCAGGTTAAAATTTACGAATTTACGGTCGATTTTATGTTTGACATGATATGTTGATATTTAAATCTATCGACGGATGAGCAAGGTTTTCATCCAACAATAACTGCAGCCTATATCAAATATGGAAAGGACTAGCGATTACGCATGGAGGGTGAAGATAACACAATAAAATAAAATAATAATAATAATAATAATAATAATAATAATAAACTCTGAAGAAACTGAACATCGTTGAGAGATTTTATACCGATAAAGGATCCGACAGGAGTGCTTCCTAAGCCCTGTGTATTCAGAATATATATTTTAATAATAATTCTGTTGTTTAATTAGGCCTAATCACGTTTAGGGCATGTAAATAACATTCCAACACATTCTACTTGAACAGAAAAATCATGTCTCGCATATATGATTTTCTTTCTTTTAAAAATTTCTTTTTAAACGTAGTTTTAAATTCTGCAATGGTCAAAGTTCGAAACAGCAAACGATCTAATGTTTTATTATTTTGAACGATTCAATCGCAGTAATCTGTCAATGCGTTCGTGAACGCACCTTGTCATAGAGAATTTTTTTCATATTTTTTTTAACGGGTTTGTTATTCATAACAGTTTTATATCAAATTTGTTTTTTAAATGTTTATACTCAATTCAACCGTGACTGCAGTTATCGGTATACAGAGAACTTAAAAACCCAGCACAGCACTGCGGAAGAATTAAATTATGATAGGAAACATCTTAGACTTTTAGATATTGAGGCAAATTGATTATAATAAATCTAACACTAAAAATATGTCATGTATTAAAAACTATTTTTAACATGCTACAACTACAGCGTCTGCCACAACAACAGCAATAATAATAATAATAATGTTTTAATACTGAGACGAATAATGGTGTTTGCACTTTAAAATGTAATGGATATGTATGAAAATACAGTGTTGGTTTTAAAAAGTGGGAACTAGTAAAAACTCATACGGCAGTAATATATATTCATCTATTTATCCTTTTTATTACTTAAAGGCAGGTGTTGGTGCGCGTGTATGTGCGATGTCCCTGGATGCGTGTCTGTGCGCGCTCGTGGAGTGCCGGGAAGGGTGGGGGTTGTTTTGTACAAATACGATGGCACCACCTTCTGTTGAAAACAGGAATCGGTCGGCAGACGTACTCAAAACGTAGACGAGCTGGCTCCGAAGTCAGCTCAGGACAATCTCTGAAGGAAAGCTTTCAATAATATTTAAAGGTGCAATGCACATGCTGAATAGTATTGTTTTCAATAGGTGATATTCAATTCATTGCTCCTTATGAATATGATGATCCGCATGAGGGTTATTGCCTCTTCCGCAGCCCCCCCCCAGTAATGTCGGATCTCACTGTAGGCCTATAGCTACCTAGTCTGGATTTTATGATGGATTATACATGCCCCATGTTGAAGGTAAGGTGGTAATTTTCTTTGCACAATTTATTCACAAACAAAAATGAGCTTCACTAATCATTGGGGTCCCTTATTAAGAAACCCTGTTATATACAATAGATGTTCATTACTGTGAGACAAACTAAATCAACAGTTATTCTTTCATAAAATGCTTTACAAGGGATTTGCAGTTTCATAGAATATTTACAGGTAACATCATGAGGTAATTTCCAGTGTCCCCCCATTAAACATTAATGGGACGTTACCATTGCGTTATTTTATCAGACATTGACGGGCCAGCTTCTGCAAACTGCTCCTCTGTCAACTGCTTCGGCTCCACGGGTGTACGGAGTTCCAGGGGACATGCGCGCTGCAAAGACATGGGAAAGACATGGCACAGGACTCACTGAATAGCGTGCAGCCTGTGTGTGATGGGTTGGACTGGCCTTGTGGAATTCTGGGCAATTTCCCAGCAGGCTGATGTGAATATGGGACATGACATTCATATTGGGGACCCCGTCTGCAAAATTTACTGTGGGGGGGACCTCAAATTCCTGGGTAGATTTTTAATAGAACAATAATCCAGTCCTGGTGAGCATTCAAAGATTTACTCACTGCGCTTAATTACAAAATGTCATAATGACAGTAGAAAAGCAACAGATATTTATGGTATAGCAAGTAAGCAAAAGTCTGCTAATGTGCATGCTAGCTTAATACATCCATCATAAACCCGCTCATCTAGTACAGAGTCATGGCAAGACAGGAGTCTATCTGGTGTGGCATCGGCACATGCACTATGGCCAAGTCAGAGACTCCAATTAGCCTAACTGCATATCTGTATACTGCTAAAAGAAGCCCAGACCAGAGGTGGACTTTACTGCCAATTTCAAAGAAGCTGAAATAATTACTTTAATAACCCTGCTCCCTCCATGCAGGAGTTTGTAATTATACCTGCAACATGTTTCTCAGCAGTTTATGTAACATTTCCAAAAAGTATTTCTAAAATAAGTAACTATTAGTCGCGTTAAGTTTGAGCTGTGTTACTAACAGGTCTTTATCCGTTGAGTAAACAAAAGCTATGAATGTGTTAATGGTGCACAAAGATTGATTGAGAGAATTTCACGGCTACAGCTGAAATATAACAGAAATGGGAGCAAAGCAGGCGGCACGGTAATGAGCGATATGTTAGCGTGGGATTAGATCCTATCTGATCCCCCTGAGAAACTCGTCCACCTTCTCCTGTTGACAGCTCATCACCGCAACATAATCGTGTGTCCATTTGAGGACGCCATCTCTATTCTGCATGTAAAACCAACAATAAAAAGTCATGATTTAAGCAAGGAAGAATCGTAGCTGTGGTTTTGCTCAAATAATTCAGCAAAGCCTGTTCAAGACTACATCCCAATTTAATTGACATATTAGATAGTCCCACATAGTCCCTATTCTTTCCAGCCACAATGTTATCACTCACTGGCCAAGATATTTATTCATGTCAGACGATTTTGTTGCTACAAATGTACGAGTTAATATTGTGAATTTAGAAATATACTACAGAGATCTCTGTGATGCAAGGCGTCTAAGCCGACAGCATAATGCAAACTCAATAACCTTCTCCAGAGGTTTCCAGTAAACCCTGCATGAAAACAGAAGGTCTATTCAACCAAAGTACATATAGTCATACATTTATGTCATTACAATTACAAACGCGTCAGACTGTGGAGTCTTCAGGCTGATTGTCCTGCATATTAAAGTGTAAGGGTGTTGCATGCCGTAGGTTTTCTTCCACAAAAATCCACCTTTTCCATGCTCTCCGCATAATTTTTTTGGTACTTTTAATACAAGCCAGCAAATGTTCTGCCGGACAAATGGAGCGTGTCATTTAATTCGGACATATGCAAACATGCAGTGTTTGTAAATTGGCCGTCATTAACAGCAAACTGACGTCTGTGATCCTTCTCAGGATAAGCGCACGGAACACCACTTCCTTGACCAGGCAGATGGATTTCCTTCACGAAGGAATCTAGTTTGACCTGAATGTATCCCTTGGCTGGTGCTCCGTTGTATTTACGCACCGTAATTGGCCTCCACACGCTTTAAATCCAATACTAACACTTTTGGTTTAATTAGATACACGTCCTGGAAACCAAGATCAACTCTCGGCAAACTAGATGCCTCTGAAGGTTCAGTCTGCGAAACGCCACTCGGTGCCCTGTCGTATTTTTCATCGCTGACAGTCCAGGCCATTCCCGTGTGTGTGTGTGTTTCTCAGAAATTTCTCTGGAACATGTTCAATGGAGTCATTGAGTCTCTAACATTGCACCAATTGATTGAGAGCAAAGTCGTCTTTCAATGGGCTTTCACTGCTGTGACCCAGATGTGGAAAGTCTGCCAGCTATGGGTTATCCTTCACTTTCAAAATAAAACTGGAATCAAATAAGAAGGAAGCTAAATTGTATTATAATAACCCCCACCCACCTCATGTTTCTAGTGTTACAGAAGGACCATAAGAACAGTCAATAACATACCCAGGTATGTTGGGTCTTGCTTATAACATATAGCTCAGCAAAGCACGCTGCAGAACTGGTTTAAATGATCTACATAAACAATAAGAGGCATTAATCTTCTTTTAATAAATGAATTTGCTGTCCATGGTATAGTACATCCCCTGAGAGACCCAGCAGCGAAAACCTGTGTATTTTTATGGGAAGGGTGCATATCACTTGGGATGTTTGTTATCTGAATGGACTTATAATGGTGCTTTTTCACAACTACCTATCAGCGGGGCTGTACGGCGTGGCTAATCACCGCCAAATCTGTTAGGTGTCATTACAACTTCTTAGGATTGTAGCTTAAGTTAAATCTAAGGGGAAATATTTTCTTAAGTGAGCTTACGAAGCAGTATTTTTATAGACACAATAAAGTGCTAAATGCGATGGAAAATTGCCTGAAACCCTCGTAAACGGCAACAATTAAAACATGATGCATAAATAAATATACATATATTCTGCTTCAGCACGCCTTTTAATAGGGGAATAAAAAGTTTTTTCTGATCTTTCTTTTATAGCCCGGTTTAATTTATCAAACGGAATTACTTCGGCCACCTGTGGGCGAAATGGTTGACTTTTACAGCGGAGTACTTTACATATTTCAGCGCAATGTCACAGAACATAAAAACACAAAACAGCTTGACCCCTACTGCTTAAATAGAGCGATCTGCATTTTTGGCTTTGTGACAGAGTTAAAAAAAAACTGGCCCCTAATGGTGATTGGTGATTAATCAGCAGTGTAATTACACCTAGCCAACTGGAGTACAAGCATGGCCAGCTGTAGGCGATTGGGGAGGAATTTCCATTTCTACACGCATGGTTGTGCGATTAAACTGAGCTTGATACTTTAGCAAAGAAACACGGACTATTAATTTGTAATAGTTTTAAGGCGACGCCAAGAGTCGTGGGTCTCTTGGATTAATAACCGGAAGACTTGACCGTGACATTTGGCTGAGAGAAGTGTTGTGGAGGATCTTGGACCTTCATATCCAGTTTTAGCAGTAGAAAACCTATTTAATAGAACCTGAACACCACCCCTCCCCCCCTCCAGTTTGTACCAGTACTTGCAGGGTGACTGCCTTTAGGGGGAGTCAGTACACAACCTTGCAATTGTGCAATTTAGCACCCAGAAGTCGCAGATCTCATTTTATACACACCAAAGGCATTTCTAAATTGCTTGTAGTGTACGGTCGTGTGGTGATGGGTTGGTGCCTCATCCTGCCTTACACTCATAGCTTATGGGATAGGCTACAGACTACTGTGAGCATGCATAGGACAAACAGGCATGGAGTGATGGATGGATGGATGGATGGATGTGTGACTGTGGATGTGCTCCATTATGGATTGATGTGCCACATTTGTGTGCTCTGTGCTGCTTGGGGTGGACTGCCAACGCTGAGCCTGACTGAGTGAAGTGGTTGGACACTGGATGATGCAATAGAAACGGAGCTCTTCAGCTGCCCCAAGTATAGTAAAATTAAGCTTAGGGTTACCATATTTGGTGAGACGAGATCAGAATTTGGGGATCAGAATATTAATGAGTTTTTACATTCACCGACCAATCAGGTAGCACTTCTCTTATGGATATTAACAAAGTTTTCCTAACCACCCTGTAAAACAAAAATTTAGTCTGGAGAAACTCTCATTTTACAGTCAACACACAATTGACACAGTATCTGTGAATAGAAGTGTTTTTCAGCAGAAGTTTCAAAATGATACGATAAAGTTTGTTAAACTTCAAGCAATCAATCTGATACACGTTCAAGTGAAAAGTACCAATGATTTTTGGAAACTGATGAGTGTGATGAGCAGGGACGTGCATAACATTTAATTTTATAGTAAACGTACATGAATCTTGCGATGGTACTGAGTGGGTGTTGTATATTGCTGCCTGTTCCTTCACTTGGTACTCCACTGTAATTTGCAACGGTGGGTCATATGAGTTGCAGTGCTAAACAAGGACAAACTGTTGATTTCTGAAAAACCACACGTATGCCCCAAAAAGAGGATGTGTCTGGGAAACCCAACTTTGGCTGCTCCCAACTACTCTCTGGATGCTCCCAAGCATAGTAAAATGAAGGGGTAATAGTTACTGCAAGCTATTCAGCTTCGACTTTAAAGTGCCGACAGCCATGGGTGCTGCTAGAGTTTTTGGGCCCTCAATACAATTATATTTGGAAATTTTTAGGGCGCCTGACCTCCAGATGCCCCCCTTATAGCACTCTGGCTAACAGATATTGTGGTTACTGTGAACTTATCTTACTGGCTATGAGTATAACTGCAACACACCAGAGTACTTCACCACAAACTCATTCAAACACTTAAGAGAAAATAAACAATCTGGGGTGCGTTTCCCGTACAACTATGTAGTTCTTTGCTTAACCACCATAGTACGATGCAACGTTGAAGAAACTAA
>JABFEB020000016.1:18376490-18396651 GCA_019775895.2 Stomatorhinus ivindoensis | reverse complement strand
GTGTTTGCAAAATGTCATTTGATATTATTCACCAAATTACCATTATTATTATTATTATTATTATTATTATTATTATTTAAGGTCAGCTTCACCATCAACCATCATACATCTTGCTGAGCTAAACTATCTAATTGACTTACAGTGACTGTGCCTTGGCCATGTTAACCATGGCAACGTCTATGCTTTCCCAGGGAATCTCTGTGAGCCACGTGGACCACAGGGGCACCACTGCTTGGTACATCATGGGTGTCTAGCAGAAACCCCATATTCTAATGCGGTTACCTTCTTTCATCCAAATATCCCCTACGTTGACATATCTGATGATTTTACTGATAGTAAGTGTTCTCATTAGGCTTATGATTGAAGCCAGGAGTAAAAGTCATGGCAGGAACTGTATGAGGAAGTGAATAAAATCAAGCATTCGGCCAGCAGTAGAGAAACAGAGCAGGCCCACTTTCAGTACCTCAAAGAAGCTTTTGAGGAGCTCCGTTAGAGCGAAGGTGTCCAGTCTCCACTGTGACAGCTGTGGTAACCATTGGGTACAAGCGAATACCTGTACTATGCCTCAGACCTACAGTACAGTAAGTATCTAATGACATTACGGAAGTTCCACTGAGTGCACTTATTTCACTAATGTTTCCCCAAATGCCTTGCAAGGGCCCAGCGTGCTCCTCTTGGCATCCCCTGATTAATGATCATTGATTTCTGGGAGGTTTCCAGGCTGACGAGCCCCGTTTTGGACAAAATGATATGGACTGGGATTTCTAAATTTGATGAGTTTTGTAAGGGGTTTTGGTGAGTTTAAATTGGCCCTGTAATTGTGTGAGTGTGAGTGTGGCTGTGTGAGTGTGTGTCTGTATGTGTGTGTGCACCCTGCGGTGTGTTGGCGGCTGCGCAGAGTTGATTCCTGTGCCCATTGTTCCCAGGATCGGATCCAGTCCCCCCGTGACCCCAGTTGGGATTAAGCAGTTTCAGAAACTGGATGGTTGGATGGATGGATGTATGGATGTAAGGAGTGTATTTAATGATTTTACCACCAGCAGAAAGTCACTGGTAATAAAAAACATTTATGGAAGATGTGTAGATCTTCTATCTATAGTTCTACTCGTGAAAAGAGCAAGGTTCTTTTGCTGTTCTGTATGGTTTTATCCTGGTACTCCAGTGTCCTTGTGCTTTCCTAAGACATGCAGATATCCTAATATGTGTCTCTAAATTGTCCATAGAGTATGATTTGTGTGTGTTGGTGTGTGCGCTCTGCGATGGACTGGCATCCTAGTCTTGTGCTTTATATTTATTATTGATTGATATATTGATATTAGTGATTGGAATAAAACGTTTTTACCGACATTTTCATTGTTTATTCCTACTTCGTGCCACCATGTGGAATTTTCATTTACATAATGCATGTAAATGTTTCTTATTTCCTGTGTACAAATATGGGAGGTTCTATTCATTTAACAGTAGGGAGGTGCTTATGTTTTATTAGGCAATGATATGTGAACCACAAAGACAGAAGCAGCAATAAAATACAAGAGTGTGGATTATAGAAAGCAGTTTAAAAATCACAGATGCGTGCATATAGGAGGGCTCCATTTTAAAATGCAATTATTAATTTGTTCAGCTTCATGAAATATGTCCTGTCTTTTAAAACAAAAAACAAAACATAAATTGCACTGCCAGCATCAGTGGCAAGGTTTGTATGAATATTAGCCTAAGCATTGTTTTAGCCGGTTACTAAGCTACTGAAAATCATTCTCTGGGAGGGTGCATATGGTTTGATGTTCTTGCCTGTTTTGGCCATTACAGTTGGACCACATGTCCTACAAAGACTGCTGCCAGCCAATCCAGATTGACCAGGAGACAGAGCCAATGGAGGCAGATCTCCAGAAATTTCAAGACTTCAATCTTGAAGATTGTCAGTGATTTTTAAAAATTGCGGCTGTCAGAATTAATGTATTAACGAGTAGGGTGACCAGACATGCCAGTTTGACTGAGTCTCGATTTTAGGCTATTTATCACGGTGTCCCAAGAAATCACTGAAATATTTGCCCGTCTGAAATCTTTTTTATGTGCAACAAGCACACCCAGCTAACACAACCTGCCGCATAAGTGCCCTGGTTCAGCACTTCGAAAGCACCGTGTCCGGTCATCTTACATTAGCAGTAACTTTAAAGTCACGATGCGATATTATTTCTTCAGTCGTGCTGACAATGCAGTATTTTAACAACCAAATGGGGGAATAGCGCGAGGAAAGATTACACAGAGACCTATAGTGTTCCTTCCTGGTTGTAAACAATGTGAGAGCTTAGCATCTCATGGGGAAGCTGATAGGCAGCAAGACAGGGTGTATATTGTATAAAAAACGTCCATCTTCTGTTTCGAGAGCAGTGATATAAACTGAGAATAACATGAGTCTGTTGGTGGACATAGTAGAGTGGAACACTTTCATTTCTTTGCAGCTTTACTACACTGATATAGGCACTATTTAGTTTTATCTTTATTTTGAGACTTCTCTGTGGATTAAATACATTTCTATACTGAATATTTCTTTTTTTGGATGAAATTTAACATGACTGTATTAGCAATTAATCACCAGGTTGTGTGCGTCCCCATAAAAATATATGAAAGAATGCTGTCAGGGGGAGCTATCTACAAATTGGTGTCAATCTCGACAGTAACTCTATCTTTCTTTCTGAATTCAAAATGTATCTAGCAGGCTGAACAGGTACTTTTTCAGGAGCGTGCGGCTCTCTGGTGATGTTTCTTGCAACCCCCGTTTCCTCGGAACACGCTGACATCTTCAGACTGTTATTTACTAGCTAGCCAGCTAACCAATGGATATTGTCCACTGCATGCAGGTAGGGTCACACCTGCACATGTCAGGATGAAGACTGCGAATTTCTAGTTTTAGCATAATATGTAACTATTATTTCTTTTGATAATCACATGTTATTTGCATATGTATCATGTACAGGTATGTGTATATTAACGTGTTGCGTTGGCATCGTTTAAACTGTAAAATAAAATGGCACTAATGCATAGCTTTTGCAGATTTTCATCATGGTATGCGATTATCCATAGCATGTATTAGGAATGCAGGGGAAGAGCCCTGTTTTGCCTTAAGAGCACTAGAGGGTGAAAGTACAATCAAAAGTGTTCGCAGGGTATTTGTATTTTAAATAGCGATTTTTGTAGAAGAGTTGGGTATAGTTGCTGATTTCTATAGTAGATATGAGAAGGGGTAATTTAGAACTTTTAAGCTGACAGCCAAGCCTCCATCAGCGACATGTGTGTCATGTAACTAGATAACATTCAGAGTAAAAGGCACGAGGGAGATATATATGAGGAATATTTAAGATGCTGCACAGAAGCATATTCACACATGGCCTGCTCACTGTAGCCTAGGCCTGGGTACCGATCTGCAGAGGGGCTTCTGTGTTGCTGAGCGTCTTACAAACCAGCATTGTCTCCATGACGGACTCATTTAGCACTCATGCAGTCACATTTCAGGAGTGACCTCCACCCCCAAATAAAGAAACTGAATGGGCAGAAGACTTCCAAAGAAGATTATAGGGAACACCCACCACTGCAGTACCTGACTTGAACCTGACTCAACCACCATAATGGCTGAGTGATTTCTTGTCTAATATTTTTATGTTCTGGTTGTTTTGCTATTTTTAAAGTTGCTTAATTTTTGTGGAATTCGAAAAATTAGGATATCAAACTAAATTGTTTTTTTTTCCTAATTAAACTTGCAGAAAATATATATCCCCCAAGGAACAGTATAATTAGGCAGTTTAACGACAAGAGGCACGAGCCTAATAGAGTAGAGGCATATTATCTTATGTGGCCTACAATGTGTATCAACTCAGAAGCAGCTAATTATCAACAGTAAAACGTATTTTTCTGATTCTATTTCAGATAAATTAATACAAAGAAAAAAAATAGGTTGTTTACATACTGGGAGAAACATTTGCTGTATCTGAAGTATATTTTAATAAAGCTAGTAAGTGGAAGTGTTCAGAAACTTTGCATCCTAAAATCGTTAAAAAATATTAAAAACCTCTAAAAAAATTTCGATAGATGTACACAGTTTCGCAGAATTATCTGAATTAACGAATCTTAACGTTGTAGAAACGTTAACTGGCAGCCCGGTGTCTTCAGGCAGAAATACATTTAAATTGCTTTAAATGACTCCTCTCTCTCCCAACCCCACATAAATGATCCATGCTTTATCAGATTTTTTTCTTTGCCTTAGGCTGGGGGCGGAGTGGGGTTTCCTGCAGACAGACGGAGAAATCGCGTTTGCAGGACCTGCCAGTAGGCTTTCCACTACATCCCTTTTTTCGACCTCTTTCCTTTTCATTTTCATTGACTATCAATCGTTTCGAAGTCCCCCGCACCGAAATAAAACCGAATTAGTCAGAAGCTGGATGCGATTGTTTTAAGGCGCAATGGATCGTCCCCATATACAGCTGGGATTTCTTTTTATTCTCGTCTAAGACATCGGCGCTTCTGTTTAGATCCTTGCAATTGGTAGTTAAAGAGAGATCAGTTTGTGAGCATGGACGAAATGGTGTCGGCTTCCACTTTGTTTGTGGCATAGTGAATAGGAGAAAGTCCAGATGAATTAGGAGATCGTATGGACTTCTGTTATCCCGGAAGAAAATACAATAACAACAATAATAAAAAAGCAGAAAAAATATTTTACTTTTCGTGGGATGCCCGTGACTGACTTATTGGACGACTCCCAGTGGGTTGTGGAGAAAAGCTCCGGAATATGGGCGCAAATCACTCCCACAAAACTCCCGTGTTTGATGAGGACGAAGACGGTAAGGAGCTGTCCAGCGTGCTGATTTTGGCTCGCAGGGTTCGGGTGATCCGTGTAGCGCATACATCCTCAACGATATACTCAAAAAGCGAAAGCCTGATCGTTTTTTGTGCCTAAAAAAATTGAAAGTTTTTTCTCTATACTGAGATGATTTATTATTTATACTCATCAAACATAAATGAATAACATTTTTTTTTCTACACATGCCATGATGGTTCCATACCGGCACTCTTCGATGTTTTGGTTGTAAATGTAGTAGCTACTTTAGCAAGACACCAGGATAATGCTAATACGACAATTTAGATCCATAAATGTAGTGTTCTACATGATATCTTTCAAAATTGATTTTGTCTTTGACTTTTCTGAGATTTATACTGAGATTGTATATATAGTGTGTGATTGTGAGAGTGCGTGTTTTGCTGCGATGGACTGGCATCCCGTCTCGGATGTCTCCCCTAAGCTGCCTGGGATACGATCCAGTGTCCCTATGACGCTGTGCTGGATAAATGGCTGGAAGAAGGATGAATGTATTATTTGTAGCATGGAGTTTTCTGAAATGTATGGGTATATGTCTGTATCACGGTGGATCTTGTGTTAGCAATGGTACCGTAATGGAAGGTGGAGGTTAAGGTAAGTGTTATTGAATTCTTGTGTATTTAGTCAGGTTTCAGTAACACAAGAACTGGAATTACTAGCCAACCTCTTCCATAGTGGGTCTCCTTAAGCAATAACAAACCTCTATCAGACTTTTCCTATTCTGCTGTAGACTTCGTCTGGTGTTAGGCTGCATTAAAACGTAACCATAAATTGAAAAAGGAGAAATTTGTCAGTGAAGGTAGTGTGTAAAATTCTTATTGTATTACTTCTGTCTTTGACACACACACACACACACACACACACACACACACTTCTCACCGGATCAAATCAAACTGGACTGTATTTGTAAGTCTATCAGTAAAGACAGATCTGTAAATCTGTAAGAAATCTCATTTTAATAAGTCGCCCACCATGGGCATAGAAAGATAACAACATATTTTTCAGAATTAATTAGGGATGAAAGCAGCAGCTGCAAAATATTGCAAAGGATGGCTAATACAGATAGCTTATTATCAAAGAATCACACAGGTTTATCAGCTGTATGTATGTAAGGGAACCAAATAAAAAATAAAAATAAAGTGACAAATGAGGCTGGCCTATTGGGAGCAGCGAGTTGGACAAGCTGTGCTGGTGCTTAATTTCCATGTGCTTCCTCCATCTCGTTGGCCTAGGTTTGGTGATCTTTGGGTCCTGTCTTTGATGCTTGTGGGTGCTTACTTCCCGATTGGGTTAGTCTGCAGTGACATGCTACTACAAAACCGCATCAGAGTGACAGAAGGATCCAGCTCCCTGTTCAGCCACAGTGGCGGAGCCTCATTCAATGGCAGTTCACATCAGAAATACCATTTTCATGTTTCTTAATGCTAAACATCCTTCTAATGCACTTTATGGAATCTCCTGTGTTTCTCTTTTAATTTGAACATTTGAACATCAGCTACTCTGATTATTATAATATTGCGTGATTAAATTATTCAGATCAACGTTGCTTATTAATCAACGCCCGTGGTCACCTGCATTGCAGATGGCCCCTTTAGTGCGTTCCTCAGTGAAGAAACAGCAAGGCACATCACACAACTGAGATCTAAGAGCATGTTTTAAAAGAATAAATTATTTATGCCACACACTGTCAGCTCTGAACGGCAGCAAACTAAATTAAGGATATGGCAACACTCTCAGCGTAAACGTGAAATGCAGCTATGTAAACCGGACGACAGAAGTAAAGCCACTGCAAATGCAGTAGATCTGGACTAAGACCTCATAATATTTATTGTTATACTGTTACTAGTTGGTTTAAAAATATACAGCAGTTTTAGTTAACCTTTTTTTTTGTTGGAATAACTCAAGTGTCTCTTTGAGAAACATCAGGCTTATAAATAACTGATCTTAATCAGTATCTATGTATAGGTGCATTGTTGTCATGTTTAAAAGGGCTAGCGTTAACGATTTACGATATGAAGCTAGCTGATTCAGTTCCCCGTTGGTACTGTATTTCTGTTTGCAATACTTCTGGACCAGGTAGCTAATTCACATGATTTGGCGAAGTTTCCCTTGTTATAAACGTGTACAAGTCCCATTGGATAAAAAGTGCTAAATACGCTGCTAAAATATATTACTAATGATTGATTTAACCTAAACCAGTCCGAGATTGTGTTGAGGCGATAAAATATGGTAAACAGTCACTGTTTGGTTAGTGACCCGGCAGTGGCTGGAATACTTTGGAGGACGGATACATTATTCATGGCTTCACCAGGCAGCTGTCCAAGGGAAAACTGGGCAGCGCTCCTGAACTCATGCTAATCAGCTAACCTACAGGTTATTTCCTTATCAGCTGTGGGAACAGGTGCTTACAGGTAGCTAGGGATTAGCAAACTCTACGCATATGTATAATGTAATAATATCACCTTTGCAATATTAGGAGTCTCCTGCAAGCATAGCAGAAGTACTAACTGTGTATGTGTGTGTAGGGTGTTGCCAGTTTGGCATTCATTTCTCAATTAGCATACATTCTGAGAGCGTGTTGTTTCCAGGTGAGAAGAAGAAGACTGGAGAAGCAACGGGAGAGTAAACAAACATGTGTGAACCCAAATCGACGCTTAAAAATGCCAAAATTTATTTTGCAATATTTGGAGATTAACTATAATGCAGGGATGGAGCACGAGTCTCCTTCACAGCAAACGAATGATCAGCCTTGTCAAGTTCATCATCTTGGAAAGTCCTCAACACAGAATCTCTTTTTTTAGGTCTTAGGGGAGCAGGGCAGGGAGAAATGTTCACTATGGATTCCTGCTGTTTTATTGTTTAAAATAAGGGCTAAACCTGAATTGCATAAGCAATCTACTGGTGTTTTAATGAATAAGGACAGCTGTCTTTATGCTTTAAATAATAATAATTAAATAATAATAAATTCAAATAATAATTATTATTGCCTAATTATTGCAATATTAGACAATCATTTTTCCATTTCTTACGGAAATAATATCATTTTCACCTTTGGTGAATGTAGCACCATAACCATAAGTAAATGCACTCACTCTTCACAGATTCCTGTGGAGGTGACAGTCACCTCTGCACGACACCCCCCACATGGGGGCCCTCTAGTTTTCTAGCTTCTCCGTCATTTCACAGTGACAGGATTTACAGACGCACACCATCATCAACTTAGTAGAAGGTAACTTTAAATGGTCTTTTCATGACACCGGTGACGTAGAGTACTTTAGTGTAAGGTGATCTTGTTGTGTCCACCCATGCCCCTGGCATCTCAGTGGCGACCCTCTATCCAATATAGGTCTAAATTAATGCTATGATCAAGCGCGCAGTGCACTTTGCAATTCACACCAATCAATGCCTATATAAACTAGCAAGTGTGGATGTGCCAGTGAACCTTAAATTAAGCATCTGTGGTTTGGTTTCTAGTATTGGTTGTTTTCACTATATTTGTGATAAGCAGTTGCAGACCCAAAATCCATTTATATAAGTTAAATTCAAGACTGGGGATGGGAAAACTCTTCATGGGAGATTGCTGGTTTTAAAATGCTTACATTTCCAACTCAAGTTTGGGTTGTAAGCCACGGATTGAGAATCACTGGCAAGTCAGAGTTTGGGGAGTCTTATTCTGATGAATCATTGAGCATACCTGTGCTGACCCCAACTAAGCAAACATAATATTCATTTTGTTCTAGATGTCTTTCACTTTGCGTTGCCTGGCTACTAATGACCAGATTATGCTTAAAGAGATGATGTTCTCACTCTTAGATCATTGGTTCTTGCATGTTATCTTGTAGCATTGGGATTTACAGAAGCTAACTGGCATAAGGTACGTAAACTTTGTTTTCTAGCTGATTTTTCTTCAGTATAACTTTAAGGAAGATTTCACTCACTGTAATTTTATGAATTGATTTGCACATTCTGTCATTTTCAGTTGGTCAGCTGTTCAAACAAACATTGTTTAGATGAAGACGTCTTTGGAAGAGTTTAACTGTCTGATTAACTAAGATTTGTTAGATAGCGGAACAGCTATGAAGGGGAACCTTGCATGTCAGTCTGTGTACCGAATGTTCTCCAGTAACATTTGTGATGAAAAGCTGCAAAGAGATGAGCCTAATTGTCTCTCATCTTGGTCTCTGTCTGCAATGTTGTTTAATGCAGTGAGACCAGGCAACTCTTCAGCTGTCAGAGAGAGATGTGAGATGTAGAAGAAGGAGACAACTCAGCTCACAGCATTGTCTCAACTACTGTATTTCTATCCAGACACTTTTGGCTATTAAAGCTTTTTTTTTTTTTTTTACCAAAAAATGGAACTTAAGCGAGAACCCAAAAATATTGGATCATACAAAGAAAGTAACAGACTTCCCCAGGTGTGATGGTTAGTAACATCAGTTTATGAATTGTGCCTGGATATTATCTATTAACTCGAGCCAGTTGAAGCAATAATACTCAGTGTTGTCACAGACCCTTCTGGGGAAATCCTAACATTTGAAGACGTTTCAGTCAAAATAAATATTTTTGCTAGGTTTGGTTCAAGGCACAGCATTCTTTATGGAGTTTGAAGGCAGAACCTTCTTGTTGGGATAAAAGCCCTTGGTCCTCCTTTCACAGTCGTTGAACATTGTCAGTGTCGATTGGATCAGTTGTTTGGAAGTCCTGTTTGATGGAGGCAGCCCAGTGTTCGTATTTGTTGAGGTGGCTTTTGTTTCTTGTTAAGATGTCCAGGAGTGCATCCAAGAGAAACAGCCCTGTGTTGAGATGGATCGTTCATGAATGCCCTCTTTCAGGGAGGAAACAGAGCATGCCGGGGGAAGTGACCCGACGCGTGCTTTAGCCTGAGGGGTAGGGGCCTTCTCTTTGATGCAGCTGGAGACACAGATGGTAGCCGTCAGCTCGACTGCGTTCAGCCTGTTGCTAGGAGAGAACACAACTGAGACAAGAAATCAATACACTGATGTCCTGACCAAGCAACCACTCACTGCTTCAGAGGGAGCTCAGTTATAGGTCCCTAAACATTGTTAAAGATGAGGAGGCTGCGATGGATATCATGGGACATTTGTTGGAGAGTCATAAATGGGACAGGGATTGTAGGACAGAGTGACAGGAAGACATCAGTCCTTATTCTGGATATTCATTTTCAAACTGACCTCTCCATCCCCTTTCTTTTCCATACAAGTGACATCTCTTGGTACCCAACACATTCCAGATATCTATGTGCAGTGCTCTGGCTATTGTGAGATGGGTAATATAAGAATGTACAAACTGTAAGGTCCCTTGGGCGTCATTAGATGTTTCTGTTTGTACTGCATCTCGGGCACCTACCTGTTAGAGGTTGAGAGGGATTGACAGCTCTCACTGGCGTGCCAGTGTGTATCGGGTGTAGCTCAGTCCTCCACTTCAGGGCAGAGTGCTAAATGTGCAGGAGGAGAGAGGCAGTCGTCATCTCACATCACCAGGGGTGTCACTGAGACAGAGCCAAGCTACTAACAGCCTCCAAAGTAGAGCACTGAGAAGCCAAGACATTGATATTCAAGGATGGCTGGTGCTGAAAGCTTCAGAACCAGGAGCACTGGCTCTCAAAAACACTGACAGTCACTGCGACTGGAGCTTTGATGACTTGAAGTACATGCTGGGGACCTGGGAGTTGCCAGATCCGGACACTGACAGGGTGAACCTCAAGAGCCAGTGGATCGGGAGTTGTGACACCAGACTCTCTCTTATTTTCTGAACAATCCATTCATATTAGGGCCATATATTTCAGCTGTTTTGAGCTGGAAGACTCTCTCTCTCATCATACTGCCATCTCACGTCAATCCGACTTGTTTATATTGAGTAAACCTGTAGGGAAGTGTTGCTGCAAAAGCAAAATATAAGCAAGTTGTTTTCCCCATGTCCGCTAATATTAGACAGCAGTCTCTAGAAAGATCTCAATGTGGGCAAATGAATTCCACTCTTTCACATTGAGATATAGTACCTGTTTTCATCCACTGTGTAGGTATACATATTTTTTTCTGTATGGCAGCCGTATTCTAGCCTCAGTCTCACATCTTAACCCCCACTTATCCTTTCTTGACCAAATGGAAGCAGCTGAAGGTGCATTATGAGTGGCAAGTGCAATACGGCCATTGTTAAGTTACCACCATCTGCCGTAACCCGGATTCCATTTCCCGGACAGTCATTTCCGTCTCTCTTTTTCCTCGGCGGGCATTTAACTGCCCACGAGGTTGGATATAATAGCATTTAGACTTTTGATGATGCATTAACACTGATACTTCAACACCAAGCTCCAAATATTTGGTGTATATATATATATATATACACACACACACACGCGCGCGCGCACACACACACACACAAACTTCCTTCCGGCCACACAGGGCTGTGGGTGAGGAGGCAGATCTGTAAATTGATTCCTTATGTCATGAGTACTTCCCTTGATGCTTGCTTGACTGACTGCAGTAAAATGTGCTTAAATTGACAATTCAGAATTGTAACCCCCCCTATTTACCAACAACACAAGGGAAGTTGTTTCTTACTAGGGCGGCAAGGGAAATGTGTCCTCAGTATTTAAATCTACACAATGAGTGACTTGCACTGACAGTGAGTTCTTTCGTTTAATATTTTTATGAAAAGTCACAGTGTAACATGAGACTACAGCAGACATGGCACATTCTTGCATCCGCATCACCTTTTTGGCCACACGGCTTCAAGGATTGGTGCGAGACTGAAGCAGAAATGGCAGCTTTTTAAAGCCTTGTACCTGTGTATCATACTATTACGCTCAAACTGTCTTTTTTCCTTTTCAAATATTCTTCTCCTTCTTGATTTGATAGGTATTCTCATGCACCAAGTGGATTACCCTTTATGAGGTGCCAAACCTGACAAAAGCAGAGCGATGAATGTATGCAGTGCGCAAGACAGAACAAGACATTTGAGAGGAAATTAATATATGCGAGAGATATTGGAAGTGCAACTCATAAAAGCAAATCATAGTTTATCTATTTTATAATAATAATCGAATTCTCAAGCTTTAACCCTTTTGTGAGCGTGGTCTCGACGATTCCCATTGCTCACTTGCCTCTTCCCTCATCACCCTAAAAATAGGCAGCATGTGGCGCAGTGGGCTAAGTCTGTATGCCTATAATCTGAAGATTGTAGGTTCAAACCCAGCCTCAGTGTATCTGTGGGTCCTTGAGAAAGGCCCTTAACCCCCAATGCCCTGGGTGCCGCTATGGGTGGCTGCCCTTTGTAGACAACTTACTCTACAAAGAGCATGTTGAGGGAGGCATAAAGACAATTTCCCCAAGGAGACAATAATGTGATTTCTAGACAATAATAGGATCAACTCTTCGCTGCACTACTCATGCAATGCTGTCATGCCCTGCATTCCTGCCCCTATTGTGGTTCTAATGAGCCACGCCTGATCTGTGTGCATCGTGCCTCTCGTTTCTGCCCTTGTGTAGATCACTCCAGTTGCCTCTCATTTGCTCCCTCATCAGTCCTGGATAAAAGGGCTCCCCAGTCCTGTCATCGAAGTCATTCCATATGTTTTTCCCGTGTTAACCTACCTGTTTGACCCCTTCTGATCTGCCTTGTTTTGCCTGGTTTCTGTGTTTATTTCAATAAAACCCTTTTTCGTGTTTGCTTAAAGGCAGAATGAGCAGGATTTGTGCAAAGAAAGCTAGGAAGTATTGCATGAATTACCTTTAAGGTATGGCAACTTTACAACATATTTCACGCAGCGGGTAAATTCAGCGTATTAAATTTACTGACAAAGCAGAGGGGTATTGCAGATCACTGACATTAGGCCTGGCAGTACGAGTAATTTAGTGCTGGAAAACCTAGTCTTATACATGCAAAATGAAATATTATTGGTAATACGTCTAAGTGTGAATCTGATCCAAATCTTGCTGTGTCATTATCTTAGTGAATTTTTCACAGATAAGCCTAGCAACCCTAACCTCAAAAAAATAAAGAAAAAGAAAAATGAACGGCTCTCGCAAAAGAATTGAGCCAAAAGATCCAGCTCCCTTTAAAGAGCTGCTATTCCCATCGCTAAAATGAAATGGCTCTCTAAAAAGAGCCTGAATTCCCATCACTATCATGTGCAGTCAGTTACAAAACTAGGATCCACCAGCCAATAGCATTTGCTGACAGAACTGGCCATGAGCTCTTCCGCAAGCTACTAATACTCAAATGCAAAATTTTTATTTGAGGTGCTAAAGGTAATCCACTATATCTATCAAATCAAGAAAGAAAAAGAACATTCAAGGAAAAAAGACAATTTGAGCGTGATATTATGATACAAGCGATTATTCTTTCTGTGCCTGTGAGTTTAACATTTGCGCTTGTAAATGAGACACTGACACCCGCAAAATGTTTAAACTTGCCGGATTATATTTTTCACGTTGTGCTTTATTGCCTTCTAGTTTTTACATTGATGCGATGCCAGAATAGAAGATGGATGAATGTATATGTGCTTGAGAATACGTCTGTGTAGATGTGTGAGCAGAACTGCCACACGTGTGTCAGTGCTTCTACTTGAACATTGATGCTTTCAGACATTTTTACCTTGGTGTTTGTGCTGTTCTCTCTATAGATACAAAGCAGATGCGTCTCCGTCTGCAAACAGCAATTGTCCTGTTTAAATTCTTCTCTCTAATGTGGTTGTGGGAGGAAACTACAATGTGTGGTGCTTGTTTGTATGAAGTTTTCACAGCGGAGGAAGCCAAGTTTGTGATGTCACAAAAGATGGCCATGGTAGTAATGGAAACCCTGTGAGTTTAGGAAAGTTTAATAGCCAATCTTCACACACTCAGAAACGTTACAGATCTAAAAATCCATATTTTATTCTTTATATGGCTTTGGTTGCTGGCCTGTCTGAAATGTGAAGGCCACCCAATGCTTGTAACTGAATGCAGGCTTTGTCTTCCTCCTGAAGAACTGGAAGGTGTTCAAGATGCTGGGCAGACAGCGTACATGGAGGCATATGCATAAAGCACTAGCACAGACACCACCATTACCAGGTTTCTAACGGACATGTGGAAGGACCCCTCTATGCGAAACATGTGTGAGGACCCTGTTGTCATAGCGAACGGTTCTCCAATTTGCCATTCCTTTTCTCTTGTAGACATATTGATTCTTATAACATGGCCTCACCCATGGATGGGGGCAGCATTCACAAGTGTTAGAATCCCAACCAGAACTGACAATCTGCACACCGTGATGACTGGCTTGAAATCAGGACGGGAAAATGACCTTCCTTGAACCCCTTCACCTGTATCGTATCCTGCACTGGGAGCGTACATGAGGGCAACACAGATTTAATTGCCTTTTGTCTTTCCTCTTAACATGTGTCTCCATTAATTGGAGGAATATTCATACAGATGCATCCGTAAAAATACACACAAGCCGGCTGTTTTTACACACCTTATTGGCTTCATCGCGCTGAGCTACCCCGCAGGAGCATGTCTTCAATGAGCTGAGATCCTGCTCCACTCCCAGGAATAAATGAAATCCCCCCCCCCCCCAACTCCCTGCAACAGCCCCAGAGGCACCAGAGGCAGTTGGCTTTCTCACCAGTGAGATATCAAAGACCTCGTTTTCACAGCGAAGTGGAGGGTGAGGGGGGGGGCAGAAGATCTAAAGTGGTAAGAAAAACAGCGGCTCCGTTGGGGGGTGGGGAGCTCTGGCCCCCCTCGGGCAGAAGTGAGGTCTGGCCTAAAGGATGCATGTGGTGTCCTCTGTAGCCTCGCATCTGCCCAGCACCCCAACGACACAAACAGACACACGCCTCAAACATCCCCGTATAAAAGTCTGATCTACTCTTCCTTACCTATTACGTGTCTACAGGCCTACAGGCAGATAAACAATAGACACTTGCTCCTCCACAAGAGAACCCCTCGTTCTATGTCATGCCAGGTCATGTGATCCTTTTCCACATCCTGACCTCATGAGTGCACATGAGTGAATCTCATCATTTTGGTCAGTAGTGCAGTAGTTAGCGTTTAGGTCACCAGGGTAACATTTCCCTGGCGCAGGCTACGCCTTTGAACCCCGCATGCGACTATGTATTTGAGATGTTTGAGCCATATTCTGGGTCGGGTTGGGTGCGTATTATTTATTTCTGTGATGGTGAAAGCCTTTGAAAATATGATTCTCTTACTTTCAAACCTAGATCTAATTTGACCCACCTTTGCTCATTGTTCTACAGTTAATACAGCTGGCAGTGCCCTGTCACGTAGTCCTGTAATGTTTCACATTACAGTTTTAATGCCTGTCTGTATAATTACAGGGTAAACATTCAACCAATTAAAATTCATTGGAGATTATTGCGTTCTTCAGTTCAGAAGCAAATGCATCACTTTCAGCCTGATAGTTTTTCTGTATTTTTATATCAGTGTGCTTATTTTGCAGTATAGCCCACTTCTACAGCACAAAATTCACACAACCAGCTGCCCTTTGATCAAAGCATATAGCCAGCAGTGATTCCCCTAAAGTCTTCGATTACAGTTCTTGGTCCTTAAAGGCCTTTCCAGCTGCCCAAAAATTTTGAGTCATTTATTTTGTTGTATAAAAATCTCATCTCGACGTGGAATGTATTATATATATTTAAATTAACCTTGAATGCCTTTTATTTTCTTCCAGTTAACTTTGACCACTTCCAGATCCTCAGAGCCATTGGGAAGGGAAGCTTTGGGAAGGTGAGTGAACAACGATCCTCTGACAGCCAAAACAAACCAGAATATCACTCCCGATGGTGTAAAGAAGAGAACAGTTCATATGCCAATTTATAGATATGCTGTGTTGCCAGGTTATATGCTGTGTGGAGTCTCTTAGATTTTCCACCAAATCTGAATGACTCACATTGGAGAAAAACACCTGAAGAACATTCAGAGCCTTGGTGTTAATTATGTGGCATAAATTAGTGCTGGGCCATTGTTTTACCTCCAAATGTCATATATGAATAGTGGTAATGAATGACTGAACCACACAGTGAGAATTTGTGTTTAAGTTCGGTGCTGGTCTTCTACCTGCCATCCATCTGGACTGACCTTAAGTGGAAACATCATGTTTAATTGTACCTGTAAAAAGAAAATTGTGACTATAATTACTCAAACTAGTGTGATACCATGCAATTCAGTATTTGATAATGGATCTCAGAGTATACATGAACATACAGTGTAGTCTTTGTGCGTCACTGTCACTGCCCAAGTCACATCTTTCCGTGACGTCGTCAGTACTTGACGTTGACTACCTGGCAAAGGAAGCTCTCTAGTGCTGCAACAAATGGCTTTCTGCTGTACAAATGCCTTCTGCACTCCACACAGTTGGGTAACAAAGGGCAGCTCGTTAGGGATATTTGGCACGGTCGCCATGGTGATGTACACACGTCAACTCCCTGTCGCTTGAATTGAGACTTTGAAAGGAGATGACGACAGGAATGAGTGTTTGGAGAGGGTTCTGTCACAGTTTGTATCTGCCGTGGACATATTGTCGCACGCACACACACACACACACACACACGCACACACACACACATGCACACAATTTTTCATAAAATTGAGATTCTCCTTGTGGGGGCTGAAAATGTTCTTATCACATTGTGGGGAAATTTGGTCCCCATGATGTAATATATGCATGATCACACACACACACCCGCACACACACACACAAACACACACACACACATATATATATAAGTCATTCTCTCATTTGCTTACTGTCAGCAAAATGAAAATGTGCTTCATTAAGTGAATTGTTGACAATATACTGAATCTATTCTGGGGCAATTCAAATTATAATTAGATGGTGAGCAAGACTGGAAAAACCTCATCAGCAATGAGATTCTTAAACAAACACAGACACAAATGCACAAGCTTCAGCGTCTCCATAATAAGGCAGACACACATGCTGACACCTGCCTGCATCCACCTTACACCAATACACACACACCATGTAACCCATGCACAGATGAACCCATTCACGAATACAAAAACCCAAAAACAAAACTCATGTTATGTACAAGTCTCTTAGTCCGTTTTCTGTTTATGGTGTAACACAGGGGCCATGACTGTCCCTGCAGCGTGTTTCAGTATCTTTTCAGTTTAACTTCATGTTTCCACTCTATACTGGGTTGACCCAGGTCTCATGCCACATATATGGCCCTGATAAAAGGCATGCATCCCTAACTAACGGCTTCTGTCACATTCCTGTATCATGTGGTTTCACTCATCACCTTGACATCATGAATGAAGTGAAGCCTGAATTAGAGGATGCCTGAAAGATGAAGTCCACACTTGGTGACTAGTGTGCCAAGTCACCTACCTGTATGTCAATGTAAGAAAAGCCCTCTGAGTCGTTACTCTGGAAAAACATAGTGAGACTATCTTGCTGGCATTCAATCAAGCAAGATTTCCATTATTGTGGCTGTTCACCCTACCATGACCAACAATGATTTTGTTATATTATTTTCATCAGGATCAATTATTGAATTGTTATGCTCACTGTGATAAATAGTGACATGCTTGCTTTTCAATTCTGTCCATTCAGGAAATTGCCGTTTTTTTCTTGCTTGCCCCCCTGATGTTCGATAAATCGTAATCATCACCTTCTTCAGCTTTGTTCACATTGGGAGACGCCTTCTTCTAGTACTTTTCCTTGTGCTGTATGGGGCCAGGCATACTGTGTTGTAAGTACATGGACAGAAAAGGAAACGCTGTTCTGTTCCGATGATATGTGAACCTCTGCCTTTCCCTTTCTAAATGGAATGGCTGAATGTGTATTGGAGTCCAGCCTACACAAGGACGCGAGGCTTTTTAGAAATGAAATGTGTGTATACCACCGACACAGGCCTCAAAAACAGGACAAGTTAGATATCAGAATTCAAAGCGATTATGCTAAGAATTATGGTCCCTTGCTGTGATATTCCGAGTCTGCAGGTTTTAATAATAACTGTGCATGTATGCGTGTGTGTGTACGTTTCTGTATATATATTTTGGTAGTTGACAACCAGTCCATCAAGGCCCCTGCCTTTAACTGCCACCTTATGTACATTGCACCCCCATGGCTCCCCTTGCAGGTGGTGGCCCACAGGAGGGCGGATCCATGTTATTTTTCCCGGCAATGCCTGGCCTGACCCTATGGAGGAAGGTCCAGCCACCAGGTGCTACCTCTCGAGCTGCCGGCCCAGGCATGGTTCCGGGGCGAGGCCCCCGGGCTCCCTAATCCAGATGGGATAACATGCTCCTGTATCGCAATCATCATAGGAGTCTGTTTGAACCGCACTTAGTCTGGCCATTCACCTAGGACCAATTTGCCTTGAGAGACCCTACCAGGGGCAATTGCCTCGGGCAACATAGCTCCTAGGATCACAGAGGCACACAAACCCCTCCACAACGATAAGGTGGTGGTTCATGGAGGGGTAGAGCAAGTAGAGCTGGAAGACTTGAATGATGATTTGCTCATCTCTGGGGCTGAGGTCAGTGAAATAGTCAAACAACTACTTAGTGGTAGGGCTCCAGGGGTGGATGAGTTCTTGAAAGCCCTTGATGTTGTTGGGCTGTCTTGGCTGACATGCCACTTCAACATTGCATGAACTTCGGGGAGAGTGCCTTTGGATTGTCCGACTGGGGTGGTGGCCCCAATATTCAAGAAAGGGGACCAGAGGATGTGTTCCAACTGTAGGGAGATCACACTCCTCAGCCTCCCTGTGAAGGTCTATGCCGGGGTACTGGAGAGGAGGGTCCGTCTGTTGGTTGAACCTTGGATCTAAGAGGAACAATGCCGATTCTGTCCTGGTCACTGAACAATGGACCATCTCTTTACCCTCGCAAGGATACTGGAGGGTTCACGGGAGTTTGCCCAACCAGTCTACAAGTGTTTGTGGATTTGGAAAAGGCATATGAACATGTCCCTTGGGGGGCTATGGGGGGCTATGGGGGTGCTCCAGAAGTAGAGGAATGAGTTCCGTTGTTGCGGGCCATCGGCTGAGGATAAGAGTTTGCAACGTATACTCTCAGGGCATACACATGCACACACTATGGGCAATTTAGCCTGTCGTAGGAAACCAAAGTATCTAGAATAAAGGTGCACAGCTTGGGGAGAACATGAATACTCCACACGCACAGAGTGGAGGTGCCAGGGCTGATCACTGAGCCATCATTCCATCCATCTGTGCAACCATTTTTCACTAGAGAGTAAACAGGGACCTGGAGCCTATTCCAATTAGTATAGGACAAAGGCAGTGCTACCCTGAATGGGACAGCAGTCTGAGATGCCACGCTGCTCATAATTTTAATAGTGATCATTACAATAGTATAGTTATTGTTTTGTTCAAAAACATGGTGGGTTGCTACTTCTTACAAATGGAAAACAAATCAGATGGTAATCATTAACGTCTTTCAGGTGCAGGGACGTGATTTAATCTCGCTGAGCATCAATAGAGGGAGTTATGTGGGTCTCAATGAAAACGGACCGAGGGCTTGATTCTGTGCAAGGGATGGGGATCGGGTCACTGAGATAAGACTTTTGTAGGGTCGAGTTCTGAGGTTCAAACTCAGGTGAAGGACATGAAGATAATAATAATAATAATAACAAAAACAAAGAAATAGAAGAGAATAAATCATTTAATAGGATCATCTCTCCCTACCCCTCCCTCATCATGGGCCGGCTGTTAACCAGTCTTCAGGGTTTCAGTATATGCATGCTTGGCAGTAACTTTGCTGCCTAGATGTGTGTGTCTGTGTGTGTTCGTGCTAAGTGGGATGTAAACGGGGGGTGTAAGGGCTCATAGATACAGGCGGCTACTTGTACCCTGAGTCTGGGAGTATTTACATGCCAGCTAATTGACTAAGCTAATTGACGCTAATGTCACTGTGAGCCAAGTGTCAGCACATCGGGGCGATTTATCGCACTCGAGTACAATAACAGCGAGTGTCAGGTTTAATGGAGGTCCTGCAGATTCTTCACTTCATCCTTAAAAGGGGAAACAAACCTTTTGAACAGCAAATTGGGTTATTATTTCTACAAACCTTACTGCTCTCAAGCGAGTGGAATCCTACTTCGTAGCTAATGAGGCAGCTTTCAGCTACAGGGTTTGTGTTTAACAATACAGTCATTCATTACATGAACCTCTAACTAAAACTCTTATGGTTTATTTTTTTTAGAATGAAAATTTGATTTAGAAGCGAAAGTGCAGTTTGGAGGTGGGGAGGGTCTTTAAATGATGGGGCGGGGGGGGGGGGGTGT
>JABFEB020000016.1:18347545-18375391 GCA_019775895.2 Stomatorhinus ivindoensis | reverse complement strand
CTATCTATCTATCTATCTATCTATCTATCTATCTATCATCTATCTATCTATCTATCTATCTATCTATCTATCTATCTGTCCATTTGTCCGTCTGTCCCTTTCTTTGCTTGGATTGGGGAGGGGGATTGTTTTGCTTCTACCCACAATGACTTTGCTGGGCTGTCAGAACACGTCTACAAAATGTTTTTGGGGGAGTCCCTGCATCATTGATAATTGGCCTTGGGTCAAGCTGTTGCCAGCACTTTCCTCACAGAAGGGCTCCAGTTCAGGGTTTCTGTTTGTTTTTGTCTTTATTACAAACCTTATTCTGAGGACAAAGACCCCAGATGTCTGTTGCTGATGTTTATCTGTCACTTTCAAAAACCTTTCTTGTATTGTGATGAGACAAAATTTGACAACCAAGACCACATATATACAGATATAATGTTAGGCTATTCAAATAGAATTATTCGTTTAGATCACAGTCCTTTAAAGTAAGAGTATTTTTAAATCATGATAAGAGTGGGGGTTTGCATGTAAGGCATTTTGGCCAGGGGATGTGGCTGCATGTGATATGCTGATCAGACGTTCTGATGTGCAAGTACCCTCGCTGTGTGGGTACAGAAATGGTTAAGGCACCAGAGTCTGTGCCCGGTCAGGTCTGGGGCTGGATCCCTTATGGGATTCTGCTGTCGAGCTCTGTTTCTCATTGCATGGAGCTTGCTTCTTACGTTAAGTAACCAGACGGTTTAGAATGGACTAGAGTTTTAAAATGCATAGCTCTCTAGCTGCTCAAGCTTACTTTAAAACACTTGATCGATCAGCCGTGGGCTAATGAGGCAGGATAGAGGAAGCCAGGCCTGTCATGTGATGGCAGGACAGAGTCTGCCTTTCCTCCCAGGTCCTTTCCAGGGTGACAGACTCAGCGCTTCAGGCTTCGCTCCTGACTCCCTCCCAGCCAGTGACTACTGCCTGCTGATGGCCCCCTCTGGGAACACAGCACCTCAGGGTGACAGCAGCCTGCTCCGATAGGTGGCCCGGTGGGCCAAGCTGCCGCCAGGAGCCACATACTCAGGACTCTCTTGAAGCTGCACCTGGCCTTTATTCAGCAGGCTCATTATCATTCTATATACTTAGCAGTGACTTACACAGCTTCTGGGGTCAGAGAGAGCAAAACAAGTCTCTGTGGGGCAGTTAGGGTCAAAAAGTCAATGATTTGGGTGAAAAAAGCAGACATGGGATTCAGACTGACAATCTCCCAGACACACATCTACCCTTCTGAGCTACACACAGCCCCCTGTCACCATTCCATTCTTAGGGCT
Organism: Stomatorhinus ivindoensis; assembly: GCA_019775895.2. Classification (NCBI taxonomy): domain Eukaryota; kingdom Metazoa; phylum Chordata; class Actinopteri; order Osteoglossiformes; family Mormyridae; genus Stomatorhinus; species Stomatorhinus ivindoensis. The sequence continues at coordinate 18,374,090 of JABFEB020000016.1, read as the reverse complement.
TCCCCAGAGAACCTCTCTCGTTTTGGCGGAGCATAGCGGAAGGACGATCCACACGGCGGCTCTCAACAAATAGGGTTTAAAGAAACCTACATCATACATGTGACATATATGTCCTACATCATATATGTCATGATGTCAGTATGTGTGCTACAGTATATGTACAGTGTGTAACTGTATAAAGTATTTCTACTGTATATTATGAAATGCAAGTGGAACACTGTAATATGAAACATTACAAAAACTTTACAGCATTACAATACAGTACACATTGTTGGACTGTATACCTGTTTTCTCAAAGAAATGTTTGAACGATTGAGGACACAGACGTTCTCCCAACAATCTGCTACCCCCTTTGTCCAGCTTTGTTCATTTTAAGGACATGATTGAGGACTTAGTCCAAGATTGTGGCCCTTATTTCATCAGGAACGCGCCTCTGTTCTTGGCCTCTTCCATATCTCCCTGTTTTGCCTCCCTGCCCTTCCACCATGCAGCCTCACTCCTCTAATTCTTACCAGCTGTTGATCCCGTTCATTTCCTTGTTGCTCTACCAATGACAAATTGTAACATTGTGTTGTGCTCTGTCGACGTATGCTTGCCTGAGATGCACCTCTGAGGTATTTTTGAAAACCGAGATCACTGGTCATGTAATGACTTGTACAATGAACTAATGCCTAGATGTTTTGGGGATAAGGCTATTCAACAGAGAACAACCGTCATATTTAATACCAATTGATAATGTGGGAATCAGCAGATGATTGTATATAATCATTTTCAGTACTGTGCCAAAGCATTTGCAATTTGAGCAAATTAATGAAACTTCATGTTAATGTGCACAAGTGACTTGATGATGTGGAGATTGTACAGGTAGTCATGATAATTTCATTTCTGATCTTAAGATGTGTCGAAGCAACTGAAATAAACTATTACAAGAAGTACAACAATAACCAGGGCATAAGAATATCAAAGAGGGTTAAGCTGGTCTCTAGCCAGCCTCAAACCCATGATGATATCCACGTAGCCCGTTAAGCCACACAATGGAGAAGAAAGGAGAAAAAGGGAACATATTAGGTATTAAGGACATGGGAGAGCCAGCAATCTGCTGGCCAAACTGGGAACAGACATGGGGCAGAGACTAATCTTGACACTTCCTATTAGCGGTACCATCATAGGTGATCGAACACACCACTAAGGGGAACTTCAGCCACCCTAAAATGTGATAGATTAGTGGGAGTTGAGCCCACTCGCACCTGGTTAGCATCTTCAGTGGTTGAGAGATGCTCTACTCTTGCTCTGAATAAGTTTCTTGATCTTGCACTGAAGAGCAAAAAGTGTGTCTGAGGCTGTGTCGAGGGGGGAGGGGAGGAGTTGAGGGTTTGCAATCCTTTTGGGGCCTGCACCTTCTCTCAGACACGGTGGATATTCTCTGCTCAGCCGGGCATAATCTTTAAGTCCCTTGTGACGCGCTAGCCCTTGTCTGACGCCAGCTCTCCTAACATCAGGCTGAGCTCCATTAACTAGCCACACTGACATGGGGACGGATGACTCACGCGTTTCAGAGATCTTTTTTACCCAGAGACTGACGTATTGTCTCTCGAGAGGCCAAAAACAACAAATAAGGTCCATCTATTGAGTTTTTAGCTATTTATCTTCAAGAAGCTCTTATCTCATGATTAATTGCACACAAAACGCATATGCAAGCCATTTGTCTATACTAGCAATCATAAGCATAACTAGGCGCTTATGGTTACTGTAACTAGTGAATGAATGCAAAGTGACAACAGTAGAGAAATATCATTCAGACCACGCTCTCAAGTTCCATTCTCTTAAATAGCTTTTGCATCAGTGGCAGTCTTTGAAAGGCAGTTGGTTCACATCCCATGGTCTGCAGAGTAATCATAATATGGTTCAGCCCTTGAGCAAGGCCCTTTATTCCAACTGCTCTGGGGATATTGGCTGGCGCTGCTCTCTGGTCCACATTTGCATGTTGCTTTAGACAAAGTGTCTGCTAAATGAGCATTTTTAAATATTAATATATTTATATATTATACTATAAATATGACTTTAAAATGTGAGTTGTATTCACCCCGTCTCTACTGTCCATAGATTTCAGTTTAGTTTGAAGTCATTTACATTAAAATTTGAATAGCTTTTCATTAAAATTACGTGAAGTCAAATGCACTGCCTAAAGACTTAATTTTTTGCAGTTTTGTAAAAATATTGTGGTGTTGGTGGCCTAAGCACCGACCGGGCAGCATTTTGCATGTCCCAGCATGCCCCGTGAGTGACTGTAGATAGCCCCGTGAGTGACTGTAGATAGCCCCGTGAGTGACTGTAGATAGCCCCGTGAGTGACTGTAGATAGCCCCTTGAGTGACTGTAGATAGCCCCTTGAGTGACTGTAGATAGCCCCTTGAGTGACTGTAGATAGCCCCTTGCTGTATTGTTGTGTGTTAATACTTGTGCTCCCATTTGTTGTGTCTGTGTGTTTACTTGTGTCTTATGTGAACCCTGTCCAATCCTCGCCTGTCTTTATCATTATGTAAATTACCCAGCGTGCGTGTACCTTACTGTCTGGCATCTAGCCTCCCTGCTTTTCCTTATGTACTATCTGGTTTGGGGCTTGTTGGGTGCATGTGTGAGTCCTTGTAAGGGCTGTGATAAAAAAGCCCGTTCTTCCCTACAAGCAGGCCTCCTCATCATTTGCTACCGCTGCGACTCATGAGTTTGCCCAGAGCCACATTGGTGTCAGAAATGGAACACTAGGAGTGGCCCCACGTCATGTAGCAAGTCCACTCCAGCCTGGCAGGCCTGCAGGCAGCACTGAAGCAGTGAATCAGGAGTGGTGGCGGTTTTGCAACAAGGGTTATCCGCTGGAGGGCACCACTTCCTCATCTGCTCAGAAGCCTGCCCTAGACCAGCCAGCAGAAGTTGCCCCTGCCAGCCCACCAGATCCCTGAATTACTGCAGCAGGCCCTGAAGCTGCTCTCGCCATCCTGCTGGATCCCCGTCCGAGAATGCGTCAGCAATCGAGGAGCTTGGGCACTCGCAGAGGCTCTGCCTGCTCGCCAGCCGCATGCAGTGGAGCGACCCCAGCCGTGAGAGCACCCAATGGAGGCAGCAGGCCGAGATCGCTCTTGTTAGTTATGAGGAGGTGTGCCGCATACTGGAGGTCCGGCTGGCTGAGGAGCGGCATGAGCCGGATGAGCAGTAGAGGCGGAAGCAGCAGGGCCAGGAGCAGGGAAGGGCCTAAGAGTGTGAGTGTGACCGGCAGAAGCGTCTCGCCGAGGCAGCAGAGGCGGCATTACGTGGCCGGCGAGACGGCGCTGTTTGGCCGGTAGTAGGTGGAACAATGGGCACAGGGCGAGCGAGACCAACAGTGGCTGTGTCAGTCCCTGGAGCAAGAGTGGCGCAGCATGGAGCATCTGCGAGAGCAGCTGGTGGAGTTTCAACAGTTGGGCGAGACCACCTGAGGTGCGGAGCAGGAGGCCCCGCAGGGGAACCTGCCTTGTGGTAAAGAACTGATCCAGTCGCAGAAAAACTAAGAGGTCGGGGGGGGGGACCGGCACTGTCAGATCTTGCCAGCCGCCCAGCACCTTGTAGGATCCCGGCTCCTCCAGAAATTCATAGCCGTTCCATGCATTGGCAGTCCCCGAGAATGGGTGCCGGCTGTGGGAATCACTGGGTGTGGTGTTCCCCAGAGCGGATGACCATTGAGAGGGGGTCCCTGTCATGCTACTAACAGCCAGCAGCTCAGCCTTGCTAGAGCTCAGGAGCTGATGGCTTCTTCCCCCTTTTCATTTGGGATGAACCAGCGGCTGCTGCCGGACCCTGGACCTTTGTGCCGAACTGAGGTGGGACTAAGGGGTCATAAGGGGTCGCTGGGGTTGCCCTTTGTAGTGTTGTGTTATTGTTAATACTTGTTGTATTCTCCTATTGTGGTATGTGCATTACCCACTGTGTGTGTACCTTACTGTCTAATGTCAAACCACCATTTTCCCCCATTATATTTGGTTCAGTGTATGTTGGCTGTTTGTGTGAGTCCTTATAAGGGCTGTAATGAAAGATCCTGTTCTTCCCTGAAAGCAAGCTGCCTCATCATTCGCTGTAGTCACAATACTTCAGCCTGCCCAGCACCACAATATTAGTGATAATAGTAATGGTGATAAAATGATTCTAAGTCTTGCTTGAGTTATCTTACCTCTGGCTAATGGTGAGTATCATAGCTGAAACACTGAGCTGGGAAGCAGTTCTTACTTTGTAGTTTTCCATACTGGGTAATCAAGAGGCCATCCTTCAGTAGGGTCAAAGAGACCTGAATGTAGATGACAGTCATCATCCTGCATCTCTGACATCAGTAACCAGTCAAGTCCGGATAGGTCATTCCGAATCCAACTGCTTGTGTTTTTTGGGATTATGAGCAAAAGGCTCAAGGATGGAATACGCCATGCATGGGAAATCAATACATTGCTCAGCACGCACAAAATCCTACACACAAGCACATGCTACAAGTCATTTAGAGATGAAAGCATAACTGGGATTGCGTGGCAGAGAGAGTGTGCAAGCTTTCCCAATCTCTCTGTTGGACTTGTGCGGCTCAGTTAACAGTCAACCTTCAGGTAACATTTCCACAGCAAATTAATTCCGCGTAATTGACTTCCCTAATCAATTCGCAATGCTGCTAAGTCAAAAATTGTTATGGGCTATATTTAACGTGTGGCCAAACTATCTGGCAGATTTCAGAGGAAAACAACAGTAATAGCTTGAAATAGAATTTAGTTTAATAATGACACTATATCATGCTTCGGTTAAGTTTCCAAAACTATGGGAACAGGCGGTATTTTTATTGCCCAATTATCTTAATTGTAAATAAAAATGAATGCTGCGCCGTGAAAGCCTCCCACCCCCTGAGAGTCTGTCCTCCCATCAGCTCTCGCAGTGCTTCCCACTCTGCAGCTCTGACACATGGGCCAGACCAGCATGTCCTCTGTTAGTCAAGGGCCTTGTTGTTCTCTGCTCTGAACCCACTAGGAGACTCAGGTGTCCAAAATAACCTCGTGGTCTCAGACATGATCATTTCCAAGATACGTTTTAAACTTGTTAATGATCTCCACAGCAATTTTTCCATATAACCGCCCCCTTTTAATAGAAAAGTTCACTTTTTGACATCTTTGAGATTTTATGTCAGTTTTTTACATTTTTAAATGCATCAAGAAGATACTTATTGCAGAGATTGTTCATGGTAAGCTGTGTAGCCTGACATTGGAGGGTTGTGGGTTCTGGTCCAGTTTGGTTTTAGTTTTTAATTCAATTGAAGATGGAATGCAGGTTGAGAATGTTGTTTTATTCTAGTTATAAAACAAGACATGAAGGAGCTTGAGAAAGACTTGCAGAACTTTCTTTTTTGTCAAACTATAAAGTATTCCAGCTTTAGGACATTTTAATGATCAGCTGTCTTACCAAGAATGGCTTTCCTTAGATGTTTTATAACAATGGATTTCTCTCTTTGCTAGGATTTATGGGACTGGATTCTTTTGATCCAAGTGTCAAGGAAATGGTTCCAATAAGTCCCTTTCTGTATCATTATTGCAGATACAGATTAAATCAGTCCACAGACAGGGAGTTTAAATTTTCATTCCACAGACAGGGAGTTTAAATTTTCATTCCACAGACAGGGAGTTTATTCTTTCAGAGGCCTTTGACCTTTGACCTTTAGCCTTTATGAGGGAGGATCCTCTCCTGCACTGACATGTGACTCCAATGATATTTCATAGCCAACTGTGACGTCACAACTCTAACATTTTCAGTCAAATGCCTTTGACAACCACCTGGTTGGCCTTTGAATTAACACACCCACCCATAGCACACCCTAGCTACTACTTGGATGTTAATTTCAGGATATGCCTTAATAGGCTGATGGTGAGGGGGAGACCTCTGGATGCAGAATAAAACATCAGATGAGGGGCATATATTGTCAGGGGGTATCGTTTTATTACTGGCCGCTCGTCGGAAGGGTTACATAATTTCTTTAGTCAGGCTCAGGGCCCTTAGGCCTCCTGCAAGGTGCCATGGGAACTAACTCCATTGAAAGTATGTGTAGCATGCAGGACAAATAACATGGCCCCTCTAGGACTCCATAGGGCAAAAAAATATTATCAGCTAAAGTGAATGCGGCACGGATATAATCAATGCACAAGTTTTATATATTTTCCTTAAAAATGCGGTTGAACTGACAATACTCATTGTTTCACTTACTTGGTTAATTTTATTTGAAAGCTTTTTTTTGTAATTTTAACACAAGGAAATAACACTGTTTTCTGTGTACACAGAGAGAACTTTCTTTTTATTAGAACAAGTCTGGCATCCAGCTTAAAGCAGTCAGATTTTCATTGTGAGTGGTGCTTGCTCTTTACCTGCTCTTTACCTTCCAGGTACTCCTTTCAGGACGAGGAGGACATGTTCATGGTGGTGGACCTTCTGCTCGGGGGAGACTTGCGCTACCACCTGCAGCAGAATGTACAGTTCAAGGAGGAAACTGTGAAGCTGTACATCTGTGAACTGGCCTTAGCCCTTTACTACCTGCAATGCTGCCACATTATCCATCGGTGAGTACTCTTACCATAGCAACCAGAAACACTGGCACACTACTGCATCTTTCTCATTGTCATCATCATTGATATTATTGTTGCCATAATCAGATCTCATTGTTCTTTTCATGAATGATATTTTAGCATAGTAATGGTTATTATTGTTGTGATCACATGAATAAAATATATTCTTGAAGGCAATGTTTATACCTGGTGATGTGACAGTAAAGAGCGAAAGGCTATTTTCCTTGTGAGCCTTCTCAGCAGGATTATGGCAGGCTGTTGAAAAATGCATAAAAAATGGAGCAGATGTTTGTGTTATTGGAATTTGCTTATCTTTTCAAGATCCCATGAAAAACAATTGTAATATATTTTGTGCATATTTAAATGAATTGCACATTTCCCTTCTTGGGTTGTAACACTTATCAAGTGTGTAACTATAAAGATTCAGTTTATTTGAAGCAAATGACTGGTCTTAAAGGCACCACATGCAAAAATAGAACTACAATAATCTAGTACAAAAAGCCTCTTTGAATTAAACACCAGTGATGGTATCTGTCTTGTAATTAGAGGGAAGGCTACAATCTAGACTTCTGCAGAAAACAGAGAGAGCAGACTTTAATTCTACAGCATATGCAAAAAAAGGAATAGCTATGGCTGAATGGAAAGCAGAAGATGAATCACCTCTAAACAGCAAGGATTATGAATAAACAATGTACTAGAAATTCTCTCAAACAAAGTATTAAGTTTTGTTTGAACACTTACAGACCATCTGTTTAATTGATTAGGAAATAACTCAATATAGTTTGTTATTCACAAAAAAAAGGCTGTATAAGGCAAGTGATTAAACAACTGTAATCTTGTAGGCTGAGGTCTGAACGATATTCAAAAGGGAAGTATCATACTGAAAAAGTCCTATTTTGCCAAAGCTAATTGAAGAAGAGAACGATTTTCCCCAGACACTATCTCTAACATGACTCTTTCATCTTGAAAAGCTAGACAGCCAAGCAGGAAAGACTAGCATTAGTAACAAGGAGGATAAGAAATTGCTATTCATCCTATACTTGGCTGCAAAGGGGAACTGACAGGATGAATTATTATCTCAGAATCTCAGATGACAAGGATTTCACTATTGTGTTAATTGGAAGTGAGAGAAGATTCGTTTTTCTGTTTGTTAACATATATTTCATCTTCTTAAAAACATGCCATACCTTATTGACGTGGTAGAAATGTTAGTAGCTCATTACAATGTGGATTTCTAATGTAAAATTATGTGTAGTTAGGGAATTCACATGAACACAATATAGTTTCCATTTATATTTATTTAACAGACATTTGTCCTCCCAGTACAGGGGAGGCAACACAAGTGTACAGTTATCAAGGAGGCTATTTATGCACAAGTGCTACCAAGCTGAGCTTCCAGTGAGTTTCCAGTAACAAGTGCAAGATTGCTCTGTTGTGAAAAGGAGCTATGTTTGTGTTCTGCATCGAAACTATATTTTAGTCTTCAGAGAATACTAAAAGAAATCTGTAGATTTCCTTTGCTGTTTAAGCACCAAAGTAACAATCTCTGCTTCTTCAGTATTGAAGTACAAAGAAGATTTTTACTCAAAAACTTGCTTCTTGCAAAGTTCCTGAGGGATCACAGAGTAATTCAAAAAGCACTTTGCATACAGTCATCGGTATAATTCAAATTCCCTTGGTTACTGACCTCACAGATCCAACAAAATCTGTGATCCCCTCCAGAGTATCGCTCAAATATGAAAGGCTGCACATGAATCATAGACATCGATTTTCCCCAATTTGTTTCTGCACAGCACATTGTCGTGGCTGTCTTTCTCTATTGCTCAAATAAATTGCAGCAAACAAATAGCTTCGACCATGCCATTCAATTAAAAAGTGTTATTGACAAGGTAAAACTGTGTTTAGGTATGTCACTTGCGGCAAGATGTCTACATGTTGCTTATTATTGCTCTTGTGTACTGGTTTTGTAAGAATTGTTCATTTTTTCTGGAGGGATTTTTGTACAAAAACAGACTTGATATCAAATTTGGCTCCCTTATGGAATCTCAGGTTTATTGGTTTCAATCATGTTCTGTGGAGTTTATTTACTCACTCCATTATGCAGTTGGAGAACTGAGAATACTCTGTAGGTAACCATGTTGGGATTTGTGCGCACTCTGCTAGAGATAATGACCCCCGGCTCTCCAGTGTCAACAGCAGGTCAGCCACACAGGACAGGCCACACTTACATGGTGGGCACTGAGGCGAGTCCATATTATTATCCTCGACAATCTTGGTGTTGTTCTGTTCACTTTGTGTCTCGTTGATCCCTCGGAGCTCTAAACTCAAGAGGTACTAGAAATTGTAACTCGAGCAGCTTCACACCAAGGACAACCATTGGTCTAGGAGTAGAATGTCACGGGGGCTCCGACAGTCAACTGCTGTTGTCCCAGTCTGTGTCCTTTTCCCCGTTGTCCCAGTCTGTGTCCTTTTCCCCGTTGTCCTAGTCTGTAGTCTTTCCCATGCTCCCCGTCAGCCCCATGGCTCTATGAGCAGAGTGTGTGCCTGTCTGTTACAGTATTTGTCTGTCTGTTTTTGTATTTTGTTCCCTAGTGTTTCATTTGTGTGAGTTTTCTAGTTCCTGTGTCTTATACTTGGTTTTGATTTCATGCTTTGTGCCCATGCTTGTGTTTTCTACCTGTAACCCCCCTAGTGTATATTCTGTTACCCAATTTCCCGTTTCTGTCAGGGTCTTAGCTTTCCCCTCCTCCCTGAGTTGGTTAGTTCGACCTGTTGCCTGTTCTTGTGCCTGCCCTTGTGTGTTTTACTGATTGCTCGTTGTCCTGCGCCCCCCTCAATTGGTTAATTATCTATCTCACTCCTGCTGTCTCGTTACCCAATGCAGTTTTCATATTTAAGTACCCGCCTAACTTCAGTTACCAGTGGTTCATTGATTTTGATTGTGATTGTTGATGTTAGATGTATGTCCTGCCCGCCCGTCTACCTGCTTGCCCGCCCACATGCCCGCCCGTCTACCTGCTTGCCCGCCCACATGCCCGCCCGTCTACCTGCTTGCCCGCCCACATGCCTGCCCGCCTGCCCGCCCGCCTGCCCACATGCCTGCCCGCCTGCCCGCCCGCCTGCCCACATGCCTGCCCGCCCACATTTGTAATTAGTCTTTGGTTTCCCCCTTTGCTTTTTTTGTAATATTCCTAGTGTTTTCTGTTTTGGTTAATAAACCCTGTTTTGTCCTTCGGGCCGCAAGTGGGTCATCCACATTTCTGGCAGCATTTACAGTATATAGCTATTTTTGTTTCAAGTATACAAGTGTCTTTTTGATGATACTGGATGACTGAAATATAAGTCATCAGATGGATCAATAGTCAATGGGGTCTTTTAAAGCTTTAGCCAAGAGTTTCTACACTGAAAGATACTGGAGAGGCTGATCAAGATCAAATCTCTATAAACCACCATTTTCTCTGCATACCTCAGCTATTGAAAAAGCACAGAACTGCCCGTCTGAATGAATAATGGATGGTGTGTTATTTTTTAAAGCATGTTTTCAACAGAAAAGGTATTTGCACAGGCAACTTTGTACTGCAACGGTACCAAGATATGGTAAAAGCTGCATTTTCTGGGCAAAATGTGAGAACATTGATAACCTCTCTAGGTTGCCATGGAGACTCATTTATGGAATGGGAATCTAACTCCGGTCTTTTGTAATTAACTGAACTATCTTGTGTTTTCTTCAAGCCTGAAAAATAGGTCTAGAATCTGTGTTAAACTGAACACCCAGTAGAAGCATTTGCTGTTTATTGTCTAAATTAAATATTGTCCCTGAAATGCAGGGACAAAGCTGCAATGTCTGTCCTGTATGCAGGCTGGATCCAAATTTTGCTCATTTGAAAGTAGGCTAATTTATCCAAATACACCCTAATGCAGGGGTCACCCACATGGTGTCCATGGGCACCAGGATGCCCCCAAGGACCGCATGAGTTGCCCGCGGACCTGTTCTAAAAATAGCACAACTCACCAGTGAGCAGCGTCTAAAATTTTATTTTATCCTGTTGCTATTCTTCTTTAATCACATTTGCATTTATAAAGATTTGAAAATGACAATATCTTAAAAAACATTTAAAAGATATTTATTATACTAGTTTAGATAAGTTTAGGAGGGCATTTCAAATTGGTAGCAATTCGGATGGCTCAGCAACCATGAAGTAGCTCTCAGTTTCCAAAATGTTGGTGACCCCTGCCCTAATGTGCTATCGTAGCCTAAGTTGTATTATAAACAAAAGACTGATGGAGTCATGGAATATTTAAATGAAATATGGAAGGAATGTGCTGAACTAAATGTGCTTAAATTAAAAAAATATAGCGAAGTGGCAAGTTAACATACAGGCATATTGATAATCAAGGATGAAATTACAGGGGTTCCTTACATGAAATATAACATTCAAATAACATTCTGAGGGATAGACAACATGGACTTAGCAGAGGTAAATCCAGTTTAGCTAAGCAAGTTCTTTGAGGAAGCTACAAGAGAAATTTTTCACAAAAAGGCCTACAATGTGATCTACTTAAATTTTCAGAAGGCCTTTGATGTTGTCTCCCAGAAATGGCGCTTGCTTAAGTTCAAAGCTACAGGAATTTTAGGAACTGTGGCAGCTTGGATCGAAAAACTGGCTAACAGACAGGATGCAGCGGGTAGTTATTAGAGCCACAATGTCACAGTGGGCCTGTGTTCATAGTGGGGTACCGCAGGGTTCAATCTTAGGACCATTATTGTTCCTAATTTACATTAATGATATTGATACCAATACATACAGTAAACTGGTTAAATTTGCAGACGACGCCAAGGTGAGTGGTGTAGCAGATACTAAACTAGCAACACAGAGGCTACAATGGGATCTTCATTTAATTAGCGACTGGGCTGATACCTGGCAGATGAAATTTAATGTAGATTAATGTAAGGAAATCCATGCAGGGAGCAGAAATATAAAGTACAGATATTTTATGGGTTCCACTGAAATAAAGGTAGCTGATTACGAGAAAGATCTAGGTGTGTATGTTGATGCTTCCATGTCCCATTCTCGTCAGTGTGGGGAAGCAATTATAAAGGCCAATAGGCTGTTGGGTTACATCTCTAGGTGTGTGGAGTTAAGTCAAGGGAGGTGATGCTACGATTATATACTGTAATTCCTTGGTAAGACTCCACCTAGAATATTGTGTGCAGGTTTAGTCACCATACCTTAAGAAGGACATTGCTGCCTTGGAAAAGGTTCAATGTAGAGCTACAAGAATGATTCCTGATCTTAGAGGAATGTCTTTGAGGAGAGGTTAGCTGAGCTGAATCTGTTCAGCCTCGCGCAAAAGAGATTAAGGGGGGACATGATCCAGGTATATAAGATTGTAACAGGTCTAGATGCTGTTCAGCTAAATAGTTTCTTCAATATTAGTTTAACTACTAGAACTTGTGGCCATAGGTGGAAATTAGTGGGAGGACATTTTAAACTGAATTTGAGAAAACACTTCTTTACGCAGCGTTTAGTTAGAATATGGAATAGTCTTCCTGCTAGTGTAGTGCAAGCTAAAACCCTGGGTTCCTTTCAATAAGAGCTAGATAAGATTTTAACAACTCTGAGCTATTAGTTAAATTCTCCTCAAACGAGCTTGATGGGCCGAATAGCCTCCTCTTGTTTGTAAATTTCTTACAGTATGTTCTTATGAACTGTTTATAAAAATCCTGTGTGTGAAAAAGATTCACATAATCCTTGCCAGGACATTTGAATTCCCTATATCCTTCATCAAAGATGACATCGCCCCCTGCCTCTTTAATCAATAATACAGGTCAGGAATTGACCTGCATTTAAAATCACATTTCCCTTATTGGTGACCCCTGCAGATCACTGCTGCCTTCCAAACCATCCAATAGGGCCCTGGAATGCACATGAGTTATTTCCATATATATACCCACATTGTTACAAACAAAAGGGTAAGAAAATAAATTATTTTATTTATATTAAATTTACCTCTCCTGGAGCTGACACCTTATCGTGGCGGAGGGGTTTGCATGTGACAATGATCCCAGGAGCTAAGTTGCCCGGGGCTTTATGCCCCTGGTAGGGTCACCCAAGGTAAACAGGTCCTGGGTGAGGAACCAGATGAAGTGGGGCTCATACGACCATTAATGATGTGTAAAATAGTGGAACCACGGTTTGCCTTGCCCGGACGTGGGTCATCTGATTAGGATGCCTCCTGGACGCCTCCCCAGGACATGTTGGAGGGACTGAGCTGTCTCTCAGCTGGCCTGGGAACGCCTCGGTATTCCCCCAGAGGAGCTGGAGGAAGTGGCCAGGGAGAGGGAAGTCTGGGTTTCCCTGCTGAGACTGCTGTCCCCGACCTCGGATAACGTGGGAGATATTGGATGGATGGATGGATGGATTGATGGATGGATGATATTAAATTTAAATGTATTCATTTTAAATAAATCCCACTGGCTTTATACATCAGGAAAAATAAACAGCCAATTCCATTTTAGGTCCCAGCATGATTAAAATTGAAATATCAACAGTAGCTCAACAATAATCAGGAGAATCCTTTCAGAAAAATCCATCAGTACAGTCTGATTTTGCTCAGATAACATCTCTGGAAATGTGAGACTCTGACGTACCTCGTTTTTAGAGATCTGCTCGAGTTAGGCGAAAGGATATCCACAGTAATCCACTGTAGTACATATTATGTCTGTCCTATCCTGACTCTTGTCTGATTGAATGCAATTTATACATTAAAAATATTTATGGGCAGATTAATGTCTGCACTGGGAAGTTTGAAGGTGTTTCCATTGTTTCTTTATACCTCCACTGAGACCATTTTACATAAGTTTGAATGTTTTTCTCAGTCTGGTGAGAAATACATCTGTGTGTGGGAATGTGTTACATATAACCCAAATAGGGACTTAAGTAAATGCTACTGTACCATTTACCCCCCTTCCAAACTAATTACATATGGATAATCTTTGGGTATAGTCTCGGATTTCCTCTTTTACTTCATGTCTTCACCTTTGGCCGTCACTTCAAGTTCGCAGAAATGGAATCCAGGGTACGGAAATGGAAATGAAGGGACATTTAATCTTCCAAAGGGGACTCTGCTCATTTACATAAATGCCTCGCAAGACAATTTGCATTATTTTAGTGGGAATTTCCCATTCCTCTTCACAAAGACTTGACTATCTTGATTTCTAAAAGGCTCTGATTTATCTTGCCTACCCGTATAGCAGATACCACAGTGTGGTGTCTCATTAAATAGACAATTAAGAACAGACATCAGATTGAAATATAGCTGATTGCCCTTTGGGAATGTTTATGCAAATTCTTTACTTGTTTTAATTGGACTGCACACTCATTAAAATTGAGATGCAAATGCAATTTGCCTGTCTAAAAATACTCCCGCCTCCCCCTGATATGCATCTATCTTGACATCTGATGAATTACTGTCTGTGTGTGTGTGTGTGTTGGTAGCTAAATCAGTAATGCAATAGGCAGCTTCTTATGAGCAGTGCAATGTCAACACTGTGCCATAAGGATCCCTCCCATCAGTGTACAACTGGCTAATACCTGATAAATGAACTCAGTATGTATTTATAGGGCAATATGTCTTATACGTACCTTTCCTTCTATTTTCCCTTTCCAGAGATATAAAACCAGATAACATTCTTCTGGACGAGCATGGTAAGTTGAGCTAAAGTACCGCATTACTTTCTTCCACACTAATTTTATGCCTTGTTTGTTTACTAGATTTCAGTCAGACTAGCATGCATTTAATCCGGCTTGTTGTCCACGGAGCAATACTACCTACACAGATCTGCTGTGGGTCATTTCTTCTGCATGTTAGCCTCACCTTCAGTGTCTAAGTCCTGCAGTGAGCTTCCCTCACCCAGCAGCCTGTGTTCCAGCTGGCTCAGAGATATTAAGCTCCAGCCTTGGACTTGGTCTTCAAGGCAAACACAGAAAATGTGAAAGGTGGGAGAAGGAGGAACCTTGATTCAGTCCTTAGCTTGTTCGAGTTGCTCCTCTGCATCCTGATGCCGAGTGCCAGGCGTTCTGACGGGTAAATGCCGAACTATTGGTGAAATTAATAGTGGCACTTGTGTATTACCTAATGCTTCATAAGAAATAATGGACCATAAATGAACAGATGCAGGAAAGGTAAAAAAAAATCAATGTAATTACATTACATTGCCTGGAGTATTTTCAACAATCAAGAGAATTGATTCGTTAGAGAATGCCAGTAACTTCACTGGATTCTCCTAGTGTTCCACATTATCATGGATAGAAGTGCATGAGCCAAGAAAATATTTCTCAGACTACTGGATGTCATGTGGACACTGATTTATGAAGAACATTCAAAACCCTCTCCCCTCCTCTTGGGCATTATAAATTTTGATGGCTCTTAAAACTCCCTTCCTCATAAACCCTCAGAGCAGCAATATATTACTGTGTAATATTTTATCCCAGAATTATTAGAAGCTGATCATGGTGGTCTTTGGTTTGAAGGGAGTTAATGTCACACCAGCGAGACGAAATGCTCATGTTAAGGGGAAATGGACAGACATACAGATGGAAGCACTTGTTGGGCTTAGGGTGAAGGGCTGAAGGAACCTCTCTTTGCTGGCCAGAACTTACCACTTGCACGGCATTGCCCCAGTTCTGCAATATGTTTTGCAATATCTGTGGTGTCATATTATCATGTATTGCATTATATACTGTATGACGACCCTTCTACTTCCCACAAAAGCTTACGGATCATGGTGAGCTCTGAGCTTTGGCCAGGTAGCAGATCTCGAGAAGCTAAGACAGGCAGTCAGGTCATCACAGAGCACAGCATGGGCAACTTAGAGACACCAAATCACCTGAATGCATGTCTTTGGACTGGGGGAGGAAATTTACTTTCATTTACTGAACTAGTAGCATAAATGAAACCAACAGCTGAGCCTACAGTGTTGCATACTGAGCCACTACAAAAAAGTAGATATGCAAATTTATTTTCACACCACTCTTTGGGTCATGTTTAGTTTCTTGGGTGTTGATAATGTCAGTGTTTGTTACATTACTAGAGCCTGTTTCTGACACTGTGACACACTTTAGCACACAAATCCCAGTTAGCATCAATGCCCACAAAGGCTTGCAAGATGAGCTCCTTCAATTCCCCCACTGTGCGGCTTCCTCTCAAAAACCTCCTTTACTGTGCCCCCCCAAAATGACTCCACAGGTGTCCGGTCAGGTGAACGTGGTGGCCAGTCAATGCTGCCCCTTCGCCTGATCCAGCATTGTGGAAAAGTGCTGTCAAGTTAGCTAACGTATGTCACAGTGTCAGGAACAGGCTCCAGGAATGTACCAATGTTGACGGAGAACATTTCAAAGAACTAAGAGGTTAAATATTATATCCTCTGCATCCTGATGCCGAGTATAACTACTGTAAAATAAAAACTACATACCTACTTTAAACAATAATTTTGCAAAAGTAAAACTTTACTTTAGAAATAGAACATTTACTTTGTAAAAAAAAAATGATACCTACTTTTGGCCCAGCCTATATATGTTTATATTATATTCAGATTATGCTTGAAGGTTTTCAGTGCCTGTGTTTCTAATCAGGGTAGATCTACAGGGTTCCAGAGCTTATAATAGGAGGCATACAAAGAATCTACACTGGAAGGGACGTGAGTTCATCACAGGCTAGTAGCACACATTTCAGCAAATAGCACAGCACAGTGAATTCCGTGTCTTTATTTAGACACACAATCATTGGCACTGCCTAACATTCAGTCTCATTTATTATAATGAAAAAAACAGTGAAACGACGACCGTATGTCACTGTTGTTCTGGTTATATGCTGCAAAGCTCTATGCAGCCCAGCTGGACGTTCAGCTGGACCTGGAGGCCCAAGCTTGGGGCAACTGAGGTTCTAAACAGACAGCGGCTCCCCTTTCTGTTCCCTGCAGGTCACGTGCACGTCACAGACTTCAATATTGCCACTGTTTTGAAGGACTCCGAGAAAGCAATGTCCATGGCAGGGACCAAACCCTATATGGGTGAGTGGAACTGGGGCTCCACCACTATTTGCGTTATAACGTCGTACAATTCTCATTCTGTTCTTTACTTAAAATGTGAGACTCTTAGTTAAAATTGTAAAGGAGAAGGGAAACGTGGGTTTACTGAGGGAGATTTTTCCCCTGTATTATTGTACCGAATTGTACATTCACACAGTGGTCTTTCTCATGTTCTTGAAGTCCACCTCCACAAGGAGGTGACACAATGTCTGATAAATGTGCCAAATGAATGATGCGTGAGCAGCAGATTTTTATCAGAGAGATGAAAAGCCCACAGACAATCAGAGGAGCTGGTGGTCCATCTTCAAAGGTAGTCCCTTACCCACTCTCCCTTTTCAAAGACGCTGCGTAATGGATCATGGGTGACAGACACAATTTCTGGCCCGAATCAGTACTTTCATATTTGGGAAATCAGGCACTGTCACCCTAGCAAAGTTTATTAGATGTCACTTTGTGTTCCAGACTTGAAAACTGGTGGAAATATCCATCTTTACAAGTGGCAAGTGTCCTTTCCAATGCATGAAGGCCCAGTAACATTCATTGCATCTGTTAGTAATTTTCACACAAAGCTTGGTTGTAAAAACTCTTTAATGATGTATTTGTCCATTATATTTTCACCTCCTCCGCCTAAGCTACGGATCAGATTTGAACCAGAATGAATTTACACTCTGTTTAGTCCTCCCCCAAACGTTAACATCTGCTACAACAAACAAGGCGATAAACAGCAAGCCTTTGCTTTCATGCTTGGGAACGATCCAAAATCAATTAATTTTTTTGTGGTCAGGGACTTTCTGCTGCAGCCAGTAATCTAAAATCGATTAGATAGAATCTCACTTTCCAAGTTATAACTGAATACCAAAGGCATTTAAGAGTGATCTTGAGACCTGTCACATGCATAAACATCTGTAAAAATCACGAGAGTAACATTGCTAGAGACTGTTGTATGGGCAATTACATAAAGTATGTACCTTTACAAACACGAGTACAGATTGCAATTTTGCACTCGTCTGAAAATCAAACCTCTCTTTCTTTATCATGGTGCTTCAATATTTTAATTTAGATATGAAAACAAGCATATTTGAGTATGGCTGCTGCTCACGAACAGGCTGCGGCAGTGGACTGTAGACTGTCTCTGAACAGCCCTGTTGTTGGAGGGGAAGCTGCCAGAGGAGGTACCCACGGGGCCCGGAAGCCACTTTCTGTGCCTGAAGCAGGCAGTGAGAGCCGCATCCGGCATCCAGGAAGCCCTCAGGGAACCGGGCTTCAACACAGCAAGTCTTGCAGCCAGGCAGTAGGGAGTCATCTGTGGTTCAGAAAAGAACTTTTTTTAAAAGGCTTCCACTACAGAGTCACACTGAGGGAGACGGGAAACATTTCCCGTCTTTTGCTTGTATGTTCCTGAGATTTGCTACTTAAAAGGCAGCAGGCAGAGAAGAAATCTAGTCACCTCTCCTGAGGACTGACTGAGGAAACGACAACACCGAAAACGTCCAGAATCTTCTGCAGCTCCTGACTCCCATGATTCTTCCAGTAATGTTTTTTTCCGACATCTTTTTAAAAGTTCAATTCGGTTTATTTTATGTAGTGCTTTTCACAATACTTTCGCCCCAAGGCACTTAACAAGAGTGTGTGGTAATGCATTACTACATCATTTATACAAAATGCTGCATGAAACGGGGAAAAGGGAAATGTGGAAGAAAGAATGTCAAAAGACAACTGCAGATGGGAACCAAAAACTCCCGAGTAAGGAGACCAAACACCTAGGGACCGAGGTTAACTGGCTGCCTCTTCCCCCTCGACACGCTAATATTATAGAAAACAGAGCAAGTACACCTAAAAAGAATAAGGTGGAAACCTTAATGTTTCTTGGATAGCATCTCCTCTCTATGGAAATGGTCAAAGCTGATGATGCAGCTGATAGGCCAACTGGAGCAAGCAAATCACTGGGTGGAGACGTAAGGTCACTGTGGATATGGCTCAGGGTCAAAGGGTCAGGGATTAGCCGCCATTCCTGCTCCTCATAGAGATGCCTGTGGAGACTCATAGCGCTTAGCAGACAGAAGCGCAACAAAGGTAGCTCCACTTTTAAAGTTACACAACAGAAATCAAAGCATATTTCATCTACAGCCGGACGTGTGACAAACTATGAATGATCACTATAGTAGGAATAAGAAAAAAGATTTGTCACGGGGTTAAGCTGAATTTAAGCACTTAGGGTTAATGAGAATCAGCGTTGGAGAGGCTGCATTTGTTAGGGATCAACACAGAGGGGTTAGATAAATGAGATGGAGGAACAGCCACCCCGTTACAAACTCCAGTCGCTGCTAGAGTAGCTAGTTATGCAAGCAGTAGTTCCAGTTCTCTTACTAGGTCTGGTCAGGGAGCCTTTTTACAGGGAGCTATGGTGCTGGGGACACTGGAGCAGCTGGTGTGACCATTGGCCAGTGGGTCATTGCGGGTGTGGTTCTGTGGTCACATGTTGCTATGCTCTCCAAAGCACCAGCCTTGAAATTTGACAGACGGGTGCTGTCCGAGGTCCTGCTATAAGCACACGGGCCACCTTTCCATTGGCATGCGTGTCTGGGTCCCAGGCGTGCCCTCCTGGTGCCCGCATGGTGTGTGGCTTTGTGCGTCAGACCTCTGTGTCTGTAATTCGAAGTCTCTGATTTAAATCTCGTGGTTTGGCAGAATAGTCACGTAACCATTTGCCACTTAGCAAGGACCCTTAACCCCTGGAGCACAGGATAAACACCCTGTGCTCTGATCCCAAATTTTGCTCTTCCTGGCAAGTTTCATAGGAGAGTCAAGCTGGATATGGAAAAACAGAATTCCTACTGTATATACCTGTACTTGTTCTTGTACAAAAACCAAATAAAAGTTAAATTTCACGATATAGCTGGGCGATATGGCAAAATATTTTATCATATAATTTTAATGTAAAAATGTTTTACCATTAAATTTTGCTCATATCAGTTGATATTGATAATTGTCACAATACAATTCAAGTAGCCTAATCATTTCTTTATTTCAGTGCTCCGTTTTTGTTTAAAATTCCCTTAGAATCGCAGAACATGAAACAAGTGACAAATTCAATGCACTGCGAAATGAAATCTAATTTTAATTAAAATTAACCCTAATTGCTTGTGTTTGTGATTGTATGGGCTTGCGTTCTGTATGTTCTACTGGATGGCAGTTCTTGCCTAGATATATGATTTCTCCTGTGTGTCTCGGGCCTGACCCGGGGCCTCCTCTTGGTTAGACTTGCCTGAAACACCTCCCCAGGGAGGTGTCCAGAAGGCATCCTAAAAGATACTTGAACCACCTCAACTGGCTCCTTTTGATGCGCAGGAGCAGCGGCTCCCACCTTTAGCCCCTCCTGAATGTCCGAGCCCCTCACCTCCTGAGCCCACCCACCCTGCGGAGGAAGCTTTTATTTGCCGCTTCTATCTGGAATCTCATTCTTTCGGTTTCTACCCAGAGCTCATGACCGTAGGTGAGGGTAGGAACGTAGATCGACTGGTAAATCAAAAGCTTTGTCTTCGCACTCAGCTCCCTCTTTACCATGATAGAAGAGATGCACCAACTCATCTGTTGATCTCCCGCTCCCTTCTTCCCTCACTGGTGAACAAGACCCCAAGATACTTAAACTCTTCCATTTGAGGTGGAAACTCATCCCCTTGCAGGAGAGAGCAAACCATCCTTTGAACTATAGCCTCAGACTTGGAGGTGCGGATTGTCCTCTGAGCCACCACACCCCATTGCATGCTGCATGTCACTACTTAATGCTACCTAATGCTACATCATCTGCAAGAACCAATGATGCGATCCTGAGGCCTCCGGTCCACACCCGTCTGCCCCATAGCTATGCCTAGATATTCTATCATAAAAGTTATTAACAGCTCAGTGACAAGGAACCAAGCTCTCACTCCATATATACAAGGACCTGATGGCCCACAACAACGAACCCTGTACCCCAAACGTCTGAAAGCACCCCCACAGAACCCCCCGCCCCCACCCCAAGAGACATGTGTATACATTGTTCAAGTCCACAGAACACATGTAGACTGGTTGGGCAAATTTGCATGAACCCTCCAGTATCCTTGTGACATTGAAGAACCAGTCCAGCATTCCACGACCTGGATATAATCTGCATTATTCCCCTTGGATTTCAACCCTGGGGGGCTATATGTAGACCCACCCCTGCCTCTCAGTATCAGCAACTCCATAGTAGAATAGAGTCCTTCCCCTTTCCAGAAGTTTGGTTCCAGGGTCTGAGCCATGCATTGATGTGATCCAGAACATAATTAGTCGGTATGCCTCTACCTCCCACCCCAGCTCAGACTCCTTTCCCTGCAGAGAGGTTACATTCCACGTACCAAGAGCCTGTTTTGGTAGCCAATGATTAACCTTTTGAGGCCACTGCCTCCAACTGCCACCCGACCTATATTGCATCCGACCCCCACGGCACACCATGTAGGCGGTGGGTCAACAGGAGGGTGGACCCATGTTATTTCTTTGGGCTATGGCTGGCCGGACTCCATGGGTAGAGGACACCAGGCACTCGCCTTCAAGCTCCCACCCAAGGCCTGGCTCCAGGGTGAAGCCCTGGTCTCCCCAGTCCGGGCGGGGTAACATGATCCATTGTATTATTAGTCATCATGGGGATGCTCTGATTCGTACTTATGATAGCCATTCACCTATGACCAATTTGCTTTGGGAGTCTCTACCAGAGGCAATTGCCCATAGCAACATAGCTCCTAGGATAATAGAGGCACATAAACCCCTCCACTACAATAAAGTGGCGATTCATGGAGCGGAAGTGGTGAAATGTTTGCAATATTTCCAGTTTTAGTAGGCAGAAGACTCAGCACCAGTCTGTCGTGCGTTGGACTTAAAACTGTGAAATGGGCCAATGTACCAGCGAATTCTTTTTACCGTGTTTATCCACATTATCCCCTAAATAAAAGATGAGGCTGCTGAGCTGTCACTTTCTTCACTGGCGCTCAGTGTCCTTAGAGGGAGCACATCTTGCTTCCATGATATTACCTAAATGGATGCGTGTGGTGTGCTCTGCTCATCTCAAGGCACTAAAATATTATTGGTTTGGATGCAATTTGTCTCTGCGATGTAATAGGTTGATGGTCGCTGCAAGGCAATGTTTGTTATTGAGTATTTATCTGTTACTCATTTTCTTATTGCTTAAATTTTGTATGATGAAATGATGTTTATACCGACCAGCCCAACCTCGCAGTATACTTGGACATATGCCTATCCATACAGCTCCAATAACTGGTTGTGCAGTGTATTAAACTTACACTTTAATATTATTTCAAATAAGTCCATCCGCTGTTTGTGTATCTCACAGCTCCAGAGGTATTCCAGTCTTTCGTAGACGGAGGTCCTGGTTACTCTTACCCTGTGGACTGGTGGTCACTGGGCATCACTGCTTATGAACTGCTCCGAGGATGGGTAAGCACTGCAGAGCACCTGCAACTGCAACAGTCACGATGTAGCCGCTGTGCATTTTTCCAACAGTAAAATGCTAAGACAAAATAGTTGTACTAAGTAGTTTAGATACTTCACAGATAGTGCTATAATTAAAACTTTATTATGGCACAATATGAAAACATTAAGTATAGTGCAGTACTCTACAATAATTCTTGTCTTTTTATATTTTATAAAACATGAAACGCTGTGCATTACATCCTAACATCAGTTTTAAGAAATTCCTTATTTATAATTCCTTATTAACCCGTATTTTATTTTTTGATTGTATGTTTTTATAGCATGGCCGTTAATGGACGTTGATCGAATGAACTTTAAATGGGCGATGCCGGTATTGAATATTCATTGCCACCATTAAGGTTACAGATGAGCAGAAATGCCTTGATGAGTTTGGTTTTAGTTTACTTGCTTTCATAGTTCTTTTAAATTTATTTATTAAAATGTGAAGAAAAAGATTTTAATAATTACTATGACAAGTCAAGTGAAGGAAATCCTTCTGGTCACATAAACAAAGATGGATTCAGGATTGATTGCAATAATATCTCGATATACAGTAAGTGTTAATTATATAAAGGATGCTATGAGGCCAGCCAGATAGATCATAATCGAAAAATCTGCTGTTTTTCTGTGTGATTTTGCTTGTCAGCGGCCTTACGACATCCACTCTAGCCTGGCTGTGGATGACATCACCAACGTATTCCGTGGCGAGCGTGTGCACTACTCCTCCGCCTGGTCCAAGGGCATGGTGTCACTACTGCGCAAAGTGAGTTCCTGCTGGAATCTGCCCCGTTCAGCTGCACTAAAACAACCCAAACCACTGAAGTTATATGACCGATATGCTCTCCACAGATAAAAGTAAAAGTAGTAAAAGTAAAGCTATGACTAATGTTGAAATGTTTATTTTTTAACCCTTCCCATTGGGTGAATTTCCTTATATCGGTAATTTAACGTTGTCATGAGTGTTCCATGCTAGTATAAAGATTCATTGACGCATCACGGTAAATTGCCTATTAATGCAATATTGACTGCATTGATCTGTAACATTAGATTCAGTTATAAGTGATTTTTTTGGAGGCAAAACCCCCCCTTAAAGTTACGCTTACTTTCAGGTTCTGCGCTCTTACACCCACATGCTGCAGGTAGACAACAAGTAATTGCTGGCATGAGAATTTTTTTTGGCAAGGAGAGGCTCATTAATAT
The DNA here is from genome assembly GCA_019775895.2 of Stomatorhinus ivindoensis. Lineage (NCBI taxonomy): Eukaryota > Metazoa > Chordata > Actinopteri > Osteoglossiformes > Mormyridae > Stomatorhinus > Stomatorhinus ivindoensis. The sequence goes on along the minus strand of JABFEB020000016.1, from coordinate 18,350,688 downwards.
TCATACGGGAAGTATGACACTTTTAGGAAACTTGGCCCTATTCTGTAATGGTTAAGATAATATTTGTACTGGGATGCTAGGATGCTTTTGGGAAACACCCCTCGTTTTGTAGTGAAAATGCTAGTTACAATAGCAATGTTCAAGACTCTGATGTAGCTAACTAGGAAAAAGTTATGTTAGCCTTAAGTCCATTTCACACCAAACGAACAGCTTTATTTCAATGAAATTTTTCATACCAAGTCCGACTTGTCCCAGATTGGCGTACCACAGGTTAGCCTAGGTCTGGTATCTAAATCATGAAACCACACACCCTGCCCCTTCTCTACATTGGCAAAATTCACTTAGGGTCCAAGGATTTTCTTTTTGCTGGTTCTATGGGGTTGCTTGACTTTTCAGCAAGTGTGCTCTGAAATTTAAGGCTTTGCCTGCAACACCCCTGACAGACTTATAACAATAACTGGTTTATTTTATGAATGCATTTATTTTTCAGAGTAAAAATTATATTATTCAATTCAAATATTAATAATAAACAAATCTAAATGAACCACCAAAGTTTCTTTGGGTGCTAAGGGGGTGCTATGGCTATTGTAAGCGGAACTTCAGCATCCTCGAACCCCTACCTAGTGCCACCCATGCTGAGGGTAATCCTCCCACCTCCCAGATCATCAAAATATACCATATACCATCAGTAGCTCCCCAGATTATTTTATTTATAAATGTATCTCTCATTGTAAAAAAGATTGGAGACCAGTGGCAGATAGTGGTAGGAATGAAAAATCTTCAGTGCATTCAATCATTCCCTAAATAATAACGATCGAATCGATTGGCCTCGGGGCCCATGACTCACACACCTATTTCATACCCATGGGAATGTGCATAGCTTGTTCACAAATTAATTGTTCAATCTCCTTAAGAGGTTGCAAGGGGATTTCCCAGGCAAGATGTGACATAATCAGAGTAAGATGTGCTCTGTCCTGAAAATACACACGTTTTGTTTTCTGAGCTAATGAACCCGACAGATGCGAGGGAATTGCCCTTGGCATCTTCATCTTCCAGGCACTGCAGGCACGTGTCTGTACAATACGCTCGTGCCCCACTCTTCCAAACATGCTTAGTAACCGGTGTGCGGTGGCAAGCGGCAGGTTGTAAGACACAGGGGGCCGTTCCACAGTATAGACAAGGGCGGTGCTGACATTCTCTTCATCTTGATATCACTCGGGCGGTTTCATCAGTGAGAGGGTAACTGCATGCCTCTGTTCCCATCCCCCCAGCTTTTAGACAAAGACCCAGAAGGCCGGCTTTCAACCATCAGTGACATCCAGAATTCTCCGTACTTGGCTGATGTCAACTGGGACGCCATCTTGGAGAAAGCTGCTCCCCCGGGCTTTGTTCCAAATGTGAGTTATTCTCTGTCATTAGCAATTAGCATCATCATTGTATTAATTGCAATGAATGGTGACCATCAAGGCCTACTGTGCATTTGCTGTGCTCAGGGACAGATCCGATGGGTGTGACCAAACTCAATATTCCTATCAGCATCGTCTCTGCCCTCTGAAGCGAACCCACCATGTTGAACGGCACATATACAGCACAGACGATTACGACATAATCTTTGTCCATTGCTTTTTAACAGCTCGGCTATGAACACAAGCCACAAGACACACGTTTCAGCCGAAGCTGCATGGGAACATAATGACGAGAGTAGTGCTTGACATTCAAAATGATTTGAATACCTTTGCTTTCATCCTTTTGCCATCCTGCGAGCACATCTGAGCGAAGCAAACATTTAATGGACCGGCTTTCATTTCTCATCCCTTATGTCCCTTTCTCACATCTTGCTCCCTCTCATCTTTTGTTGTGCATTAGGCTGTAAAACAAGGACTAAATCATTCCCTCCGGTGCGAAATAACATCCAAATAATTGTATTGCATGTCGTACTTTATAAAGACCGTGTTTAGTGAAATATGGCAACTTGTAATGTTGTGCTTAACTACATAGGACTTATTATGGTAAAAGACTTCCCACAGGGGAATGGATTCTGACTCAGCTTCAATCACACAAAAAAGAACACATTTAATTGATTCTGGGAACAGAGTAGCTGAAGAGCAAAACAAGAATGAACAAAAACCAAAATGCACAATATGGCTTACAAGAAGCATTCGAAAAAACAATACAGTATATGAAGCACTATTGTCATTTTTGAATCCCCAAAATATCTGTAATTCTACCCAGGGGGAGGAACATGAGACATACCACATGACTGAGACGTACCACATGACTGAGACGTACCACATGACTAAGATGTACCACATGACTGAGACATACTTATCTATGGATGTCATCACCTCCTGCCTTACTATATGACAGTATGTCAAAACACTTTGTTAATGGTAGTGGTAAGATGTTAATGGTCAGAGGTATAGTAGCAGAAAGGCTATATTTGCAAAAATGTAATTCTCCATAGGGAGATTTTTTGTTATCGGTTATGGGACTCAAAAGATTCCAGCATACATTTCTCCAGGAATTTTGTCAGTGCTGTAGGGAAACGGGGGTCCTACCTAGTACTAGGCAGATTTACCTAATAAAATGACTACTGAATTGTTTTCTTACTAGATGCTGGGGCAATCTTTAGAATTGTAATGATGGGACAGGAAGGCGACCCAAGTGCTAGAATTGTGGTCCACAGAAAGGCAAAGGGTTGAAAACCAGGGAGAAGCAAACAAACAGATACAAATTGTGATCCAAACAGAGGCAGGAAATCGTAAAGCCAACATAAGGAGCAGAGAGGAAATAATTTAATTTGAATTACAAGACAAAGAGCAGAAAAAACAGGACAGCGAGCAAAGACCATACACTGAAAACAGGTTGCGAAACAAACTCTTAGCATGCTGGGACAATCAACGTCTCCAAGTAGTTAAAAGAGACCAAGAGCGTTTAGTCTATGCCAACTGACCAGGTCGATGAGCTTCAGGTGTGTGTTAATATTCAGGGGAGGCAGTGCAAGAAATGACTGGGCGTGGCTGGATGGATGTTTGGCTTGATGGGGGCGTGACTGGATGGATGTTTGGCTTGATGGGGGCGTTGCTGGATGGATGTTTGGCTTGATGGGGGCGTTGCTGGATGGATGGTTGGCTTGATGGGGG
>JABFEB020000016.1:18297429-18310218 GCA_019775895.2 Stomatorhinus ivindoensis | reverse complement strand
CCCATTCACCGTGATTAAATTACCAGATGGATTTACAGCCATTTGCTGTGAAAGATGATAGGACATAGAGATTAATATTGAAGTTACCCTTCCTTATTCATCAGCCCCTGGTTTCTATGGCAATGGGTGTCATCAGGACACAATTTGAAATGCCCAGGTTCTGGAATCAGTTCATGATGGTTTATTCTACTCCTCACATGCCAGACCCTCTGGTTCCGTAATACTTGCATTCAACATTCAACAGGAGCCCTCACCCTGCAAAAAAGTATTAAAGCTCCCCCCACTATCCATCGTGATTTATGTGATCACACATTTGTGGTAGGAGGTAGCTAGCTTTGCTCCATTTTCACTTGGAGGTCCCTGGTTCAAAAAAAGTAGAAAAAACCTCCTCTAATCTAAGGCTGAGGTCCTCTGCTGCCCCCTGCTGGTGCCCGACATTCACAATGCTTATCTTGTATGATCTGTCTTTGACTCCTCTTTTGTTTGTCCAATTCTTGGTTTTTCGTGCTTTTGTTAACTAAATGACACACATAAATAATGATAAATAATTAAACATTTATAACCTTCCACTGCCATATACAAGAAGACTGGAGTTTAAATTTGCAAATACATTTTGGAGTATCTCTATCCCATTGGTTTTGAATACCACTGAAGATGAACGCTGTCGGTTAGGCAGACGCAAGAATACACCAAGCAAGCAAAAACGTCAATTTCTGATTCAATCAAACCAAGAAACACCAACTTTGCAAGCTGAATCATCATCAGCAATAAGCAGTCTAACATGATTACTGGCCACTGCTGTGAATGAGGTTAACTGACAAACAGCCTTCTGCAACACCGTTTTCAATTTGCTCGGACAGCATCCCTTCCTTCCTGCATTCATCACCACAGAACTCGCGGCAAACGGAAGCTTCCTTTTGTTGCCGGGGGAACAAGTACAGAACAAACCAGACGGACAGACAAAAAGTTCAAGTATTCCCGTTCAAGTAATGACAGAAAATAGGAATACATTTGTAAGATAGGAATATATAAGCTGTTATTGTTAGGATTAGGTTTTAGGTCCCCACAAAAATATGAGTACAGATCTCTGTGTTTGTGTGTGTGTGTGGGGGGGTGGTTATGTGTGTGTGTGTGTGTGTGTGTGTGTGTGTGGTGTGGAAATAAATGGGAATGTAGAGAATATATCATGGCCATAATTTTCGAGTAGTATTTCAGGTTTACTGGAATTCAAAAACAAAATACTACATTCTGTAAGGAACAAACAAAAATCCTCAGAACTAATTTCAATGAAATGTATTCAGTGGAATCATCGATCCTGAAACACAATGGTTTGTATTCAAGGAAGAAAAACCATTTGGAAAACAAACACTCTTGTGATGTGTGGCTTTGAGCAGAATGTTAAAATGTTTCGTTGGAGCAGGCAGAGTGAAAACTGGATACTTTGAGATAATTAAACATACATTAGAGAAAAGTCATTTACTGCGCTGAACTGCACTGAAGTGAATACTGATGTAAAGTACACCGAAATTCATTCTGCTTGATCAAATACAAGGGTGCCACAGCATTAGCATTCAGCATTCAGATTCTGCCTCTGGCTCTTTGCACGTGGAGCACATATGGTCTCCTTGTGTTGTGTACGTTTCCTCCCACTGTCCAAACACACATGGTTAGGTTAACTGGCACTAGGTTAACTGGCACTTCTAATTTTGTGTATGTGCCCTGTGCTTGCCTGGCATCCCTCGCAGAGAATCCCCCCACCTAGTACCCTGTGCTTGACTGGCATCCCTCGCAGAGAATCCCCCCACCTAGTACCCTGTGCTGCATAGTACAGGCCCCCCAGACACCTTGAGTGTTGCTATACAGATGGATGCAAAATCACATGCAGTGGTACCTCAGAACTCGGGTTCGAATCCTAAAAAGTTCAAGTTCTGATCGAATTTTCTCCATAAGAAATAATGGGGAAACCAATTAATTGGTTCCCGGCCCCCAAAAAATTACACCTAAATATGTTTTTTAGCATTTAAACATAAAATGAACAGGATAAAAGAAGAAGAGCATGTTTTTCTAAATGACTCCCAAAACGATAAAGAATGTACCCTAACACTACCCTTGTCCTGCCCCGATTGTCTGCTCCTTCTGTGTGCCACGCCCACTCGTTAACTTCGTGTGGAATCCGTGTATGATCAGCTGTTTCTGGTTGTGGTCATTAGTCCTCTGTATTTAGTCCATATTTCAGTTTGTTTCCCCAGGTCATTGTTGCGTCATTGTGTTGTTCTGCCTGTTCTCAGTTAAACCCTGTGTTTCCTGTCCACTTGAGTCCTGTCCCTGCTTCCCCAGTCCCGGCTCGGCAGACTGTGACAACCCCAAGCCACGCCCCAACCCTAGACTATACCATGCGGTCCATTGTTTATTTTTATTATTACTCTGTATTCGTTCATTTGTTCATGAATAGCAAACTTTTAGGTCGTAACATTTGTACAACTATTGCCTATTGTGTCTTCAGCCACAAGAACATGGAGCTCAATGTGTACGTGGAGGTGGATTACCGTGGCTACGAGGTGAGATGGGCTGTGGGGGTCACGCCAATGCTCGAGTCTGAGGTTCATGCTGGGATATAGGCAGGGTTTGCATTGAGGAAGCACTCGCTGTCTGGGCTTAGTCTGGGAGTTTATGAGCTAAAGGGCTTTGTTGTGAGAGACAGGGATCCTCTCTGCCTGTGTCTGTCATTTTAACAATCGTGACAACCCGAAGCCACGCCCCAACACTGAGCTAACACTAGACTATACCATACGATCCATTGTTTATTTGAATTACTCTGCATTCGTTCATTTGTTCGCAAATCACAAACTTTTAGTTTGTAACATTTGTACAACTATTGTGTAACTTTTTGGTGAGCAGTGGCTACCAAATTTATATAAAGTACACTGTATTACCTGATATTTTCAATAACAAAGGTACGATCACCAACAAACGATGCTAAAATAGCGAATGCGAGGCTTAGACTGAAGCGTTGCCCTTTGTTTCCAAAGACAGACGTGCTGTGTGACTCATTTCCCCGCGCGTACATGTTATCTTAGGTCAGCGTTCAGGGTTTGAATTCTAAGATTCAGATCGAGTTCTAGGTCATTTTTTTCTCCCAAACTGGTTGGTCCGACTTTTAAGAAATTCAAGTTCTAATGACTGTATATGGATTTTTTATGAATCTGCTTAACAGTGTGATTAAACGGATCTCTAAAGTTATGCCACTGAGTAGAAGGTGGACGACCAATGTGGGTACAGAGGGCTGGTGGGATCCCTCTCCGAGTTTCCGCTGACCAAGGACCCACCTTGTCAGAGATGAGGCCCCTCCTCTTCTTGACTAGCTCACAGTGCATGGAGCTGCGCTCCTGCGTCAGAACCTCATCCAGGCCCTGCTTCACCAGCAGAAGCTCCTTCTTGGCCTTTTCAAGTAGCTGCTCCGACTGCTCCTCAGCCACACCGGCCTCTCTGGGGGGGCGGCAGACGGGTGGAGATAGGGTCAGCCGTGATTATTCAGAGCTGGGAGGGGTTCAGCTCCAAGCCCACGCAGGGGTTATCGATCTTAGTAATGTACCACACTAAGGCTGCTTCTAATTACAGTCCCCAGCAGAACCCAACGATAGCGTCTGAAGGTAGAAGAAAACATTATTTAATTTGCATTTCGTACAAGTACAGGTACATAGAAATTCCTTGATTTTTATATGGATATCCTGATATTCTGTAGTTCATTGTGTTCCTGGGTTAACAGGGGACGGGGGGGGGGGGGTGTTATTTTCATTGTGTTTGTGTTTCTAGGCAAGTAAGCTGCATCAGCAGTAGGAATTCTGAGGGATTTTCAATTTTTCATCTGTATACAAAGCATGGGAGTCTGGCTACTCAGCAGGGACCGTACTGACTTGGCCACCAAACTGCTTGACCCGAATACAAAAACCATCCATCCATCCATTCTCTGTAACTGCTTATCTTATTCAGGGTTGCGGGGGGCCCAGCACCTTGGAGGATGTAGGCACAAGGCAGGGAGCAACCCAGGATGGGGCAAAAAAAACCAATGACCCAATAAAGTAAAGTAAACAGATAAAAGGATAAAGTGAAACAGACTAGACTGGGCGGACAAACAGTTTTTCTATGGATGACAGCATGATCTGAAGTTGGAGACGTTGCGAAATGGCTTGTTTATAAGCGTTCCATGCTTCCCTTGCAGAATGGTTTTCTAAGGTTGATGGACTACATCTGCAATTGCAATTGAACTACTTCAAACATGTTGAATGCTTGTATTCATATGAAAATGACAGAAAATCACTGAGTGGAGACCAATGATCTATAGCAATCATTGAAACTCAAAAGTGTGTGAATATTTAATCCGCAGACAGCAGGAGGATGCTCCGCCAAAGCCTTCAGTTGTCCACCATCTTCAACATCATCATGGTGTCTAGGGCTGAACGATTTATCGATTTCAAATCGAAATCGCAATTTGAAATAATGCGATTCGCAAATCGCAAAGGCTGCAATTTAGGATATTATACAGCACGTCGGACCCAGGATTTAAGACTGTAAGAATAGTTTTCCAAACTCATACCGTGCTCCCTATGTGACACTGATTCTCACCAATCAGAAGCACTGTGCTCCTTATGTGACAGTCATGCTCACCAATCAGAAGCAGCCCGAGGCGACAGAGTACACACCCACAAACAGCAAACGTGAAACCCGAAGAAAACGTTGCATGTACCACACTCTGACAAGGTTCTCGGTGCGGAAAAATTCTGTACTGAGCTACAAGTGAATTGCCTTCCTATTTCATGGTGGACATTGTTTCAGAAAGGTCCTATCATCAATAGAACCGGCGACCTGCTTTTAAACATCAGCTGCGACATACTTCAGCGTATCACACCTTTTGTTTTTGTTAATGGGAAATCACATTAGCATATAACCCATCAAAAGAACAATGAGACGGTCTGTAATCCTCACAGCAGCAGAGTCTGTGACCCCCAGAAATTCCGTAAAATCTATAATACGGTTGTGTTCATGTCATGTGTTTTTGTCCTCATTGATTTAAGCATTGATTTCCATAGATTAATCTTGTGAAATTAATCTTATTACCACAACAGTAATAAAATGAAAGCTTCACTTTAACACAAATAACAAAAAGAACAGATCGCTTTAATCATTATTACAGATGGTAATAATGGACTTATTATTTAAAAGACATTAAAAAGTGACGCATATAATGTTTTCTCCTTCGTTTTATATTTGTCAGAGCAATAAGGCAAAGGAATTATAAGGCGCTTCAGCCGAATCTTTGGTCAGCTGCCTTGAGTGAGGCTTTCTGCTTGAGACGAATCTGCACATACATAATGTGTATGCAAGAGTTTTATTACTATGTAAATAGTCTGTAGGGTTTGCAAACTGCCCTAACATTTTTGATGCAGCTAAGTCTAAGTTCATAATGGAATAATTTAGATTTGCCACAAGATAACATGACCACGAATAAACTATGTCTATGTATTCGACATTTGTGTTTATCTTTAAATTACCGTCCTTGCATTAGAATATTGGCCAGTTAATATTTTGATGGTATCTCATGTGGTAATGCTGCATCATGTTTTAAATTTGCTACACACTGAATATTCAACTGAAGCTTGACATAAAAAAAATATATCGCAAATCAAATCGTAATCGCAATGTCTGTTAGGAAAATTTTAGATATTTTCCCTGAAATCGTTTCGGGGAAAATATCCAGCCACACTGCAATGCTGTACATTACTTAATGCCACAAATTCACAGCACAGGTAAATTGTGTCAAATTCACTTTGCAGAAAGAATGTGTTCGTACTGTAAGGATAAAGTACTATTGGGCACTAGTTCACTCGAACATGCTGAGAGCACGAGGATCCTTGGGGAGACTGACTATGACTCTAAACAGAGCAGGTGACTCACTTCCTGAGTTCCCAGAACCAGCTCTCCATGTGGGCTGACGTCTTGGCAAACACCTCGCACATTAGACTCTTCAGACTCTGGAGGCTGTGCACGAGGAACTGTCTCTGGGCATGGCGCTCCCCGAGGACACTCCTCTGATTGGCCAGGAACACATCCAGTACTTCCTCCAGCTGATCCTGAAGGACAGTGACCAAACCATCCAACCCCATTTCAAGTTCAAGGCTGTGTGGCAGCATTAGTGTCACTTTGAACCAAAGCCATACAAAACAATTTGCACCAATCAAAGGAGATATTTAAAAGGCAACCTAAGATTCATCAGCATCTCTGGAAAATCCCTGCTCACAACCAGATGCAACAACTAAGGTTTAATGAAGCGTATTAATAAATTTTCATTCGTTTAACTGATTTTAATCAATTATATTATCAACAGAGTACCTCGATATCCATTTCAAACAATCTCAGGCAGTGTAGCCTTCACACTCAATAAAAACAGACGCCATTCACATGGAGAAGAATCGATGCATGACTCAGAAGCCATTTTAGCACTAAGTGATCAAGAAAGAAAGAAAATCTGTAGCCATAAACATCACAAAAAGAGCATTATAAAGCCATAACACTACAGAAGCTCCTGTCGGAACACAAGGCAGACAAATAGTGAGTGCACGCTTACTGTAGTTACTGAAACATTATTAAAATTGTTTTAGCTTTGTAATGTTCCTGACTGCTCAGGTTCTCTGCGTGAATCAAGCTGTAGAAACAGAGGACTACATGTCCAAGTGAAAAACAGGCTTGTGCTTAGCTATAGCAAGAGGGATCTCAGGGCATCATCCCACCTGGCAGGTGAAGTAGGTGTGCAGAAGACCACTGGCCACACCTCTGTCCATCTCCCCCATCCGGGTGGCCTCCTCCAGCTCTTCGGAGAAGATCTTGTGCAGCTCGGCCCGTCGCTGCACCACGGCCTGCCTCTGAACGCGGGCCGAGGCCTCCTCGTGCCGGGCCAGCAGACCCCTCCTGAGTCGGTCCTGGTCTAGCTCATGAAGCTTGTCCAGGAGCACGCTGCATTCCAGGGCCAGCTGTGGACCAGAGAGCAGGACAGTGAGCAAACAAACCACAGGAGAAACAGACCAGCCACCTGCAACCTGCAAGGAGCAGAAGAGGCCAAAATGACAAAATGAGAGCGTGTACTCTCAGTCTGCAAAGAGGGGACGGCAGCCCCAGCTAGAGCATCGCAGGCATGAGGTACGTGCAGCTCACGGCTAGTAATTCATCTAGAGGAAACACAGCCTGGCAACAAAGTGCCAAGGGGACAGATGGGCAGTGCAGAGCCGGATTACAGAGGACACTCTCCCTACAGCAGACGTGGCACCCTGTATAACAGAGCTGCCGCTGCAGCAAGAGGCAGGTCTCACGGGGTCAGTGTCTCGCAACAGTTTCGGTGGCTTCGAGTGCAATGAGATTTTACCAATTGCTACAAAACTCCCAGATTACTAGGCAACCACTTTAACCAGGACCATCAAATTAGCCCATAAACTGTGCAACTGTTCACACTGACTCTTACGTCAGTATTTACTGGACATGAATAATCATCATTAACCATGAGATGAATGGATACATTCAGTTTCTCACCATGTCTGCTGATGACAGAATTTTATGTAATAAAAGAGACATGGCAATTAACAGCTCAGTCCCACCGCACCTGTGAGACTCAGATACCATCTACAAACTTGTCTGCTCTCCAGTGCTTCCCGGGTGGCAGAAATTCTACTGATTTCTGCATTTCCACTCCATGAAGAACAGGTACTGACCATTATTATAGTCACTTAGGTTCTTCAAAATGAATCAGGTTGGAAAAAGAAAAAATTACAACTGGTTGGGGAGCTGTTAATATAAATTGTTATATTGCTACCTATGAAATAACAGATCATTTAATCGCTTAGAGAAGTGCTCCAGGCGGGATGCATAAAGGGACCACTCGACACGGGAGCCAAAATCTTCAGTTAATAGTTGGGAAAATGACAGAGTGACATTTACAGGCAGCTCTCAACACATGTAGATCCAGATGTATGCAAAGAAATCCCCAAGATGCACTTCTCTAAGTTTACAAATATTTTGAAAGTAAATTTACACTCATCTCACTCATCTTTTAATTTATTTGTGTTCCTCAGTACATATTACTAATATATTTTTTGCTGTAAGGTGACTTGAATGCATGGTGAGGGTGGTTTAAATCTATCATGTAAAGCTTGACATATGTACGAGTTTTGGGAACTGATTAGTTACATCACTCGCAAACTGTCCATGCTGACTTTGAGCCACGCCGGCTTTTTGTGTGTTCCATTATTACGTTATCCCCGCATCTTCCTTTACTGATAGACCTCCGCTCATTAAACTACCTGTTCCCTTGTTCACTCACCCTATGTAAGCCCACGGTGCATGTCCTTCTGACTTAGGGTGGTAAAATCTTCTATTGCATTGACACGATTAACGATAACAAGTTTCTCTTCCATTATAATGTACAATCAGCCAGAGCCAACATCACTTCTGAAGCAGAAACCGCCTGACAGGCATTTCCATTAACATTCTCTTCCCTTGGGAGAGACGTTACGGCACGGAGTCTCCACGGCAACAGCTCGAATCTCCGGGCCTGGCTACGACAGCTGACCGGCCGCCCGGTCTCCTCATGGCCCCTGTCCCCTGCTGCCATCGCATAGTGGCTGTCACACGAACAAAGCGGCTGGGGGCTCGGGGCCAAGGCTATTTTTATCAAGCGTGGCTGGCGTTTAGGAAACATTCGCAGAATACCGATCCGAAGGGACTGGGCATGACTCAGACTGCTGACCAGTCGCGACACAGACTTTAAATGAGTTTAAATGATTTCTAGAAAAAAGGAAATTGAAAAATTAATTAAAATGATGGATAACCAGCATCCCGCTGTCATGATTCGTTAATTTCAAAATGTCATGTGGCCCCCTTTACGGCCAATCGCGGCTTGGATAATCTTCAGTGTAGAATCCATCTACAGCGACCGTGACACATTCCAGAAACCCCCTGACTGATGGCGTTTCCCGAGACCGGACAGCACGAGTGACGTTCACCGCCGGGATGCTGCGTGCCGCATTAAAAGCTGCCCTTTGTGAGTGACTGTGAGCGTCCCCAAGATGTTTAATTAACAGGCACCAGGGCTGAGCCTCTAAACAAGCACTGTCAATTAGACTGCCACTGAGTGCTAACGAGCAGCCGGGAAGGTGGCAGCTTGCATAGATGTCTCAGACAGCCACCGACGGGACGCCCATGAATGGCTACCTTCCTGTCCCCAATTAAGATGTGACATCACCAGGGGCCCCTACGCATCACTGCAACAGGTATTTATACGGCTGATGTGTGTATGCAGAACCGTGCCAGGTATCTGTCTCCTCAATTTTATCACTAATGCAAAATAGTCTTTACATTCACAGAATTTAAATTTTTTAATAATTGGTTAAACTCTTAGCCTGAAGTATGCTGCTGCAGGTCCTGCGGACATCCTACCGCAACTTCTTAATACGAGGCAATTAACTAGAAATATCCAGCAGTATCACTGGGTTATTAAACGTACTGGGCTAAAAGGCAAAAACTAAGCAGTTATAATGTAAGATGTACTTTGTTATTATTGTACACCACAGAGCATGAGTACACACTAGCAAACCTTCACTGTTGAGGGCTCGTGTCAAACAGCCTGCAGGGTCACAGGGGTCACGCGAGACTGTCATTCTAAATGCTAACAACATAGGAAGTGAGACTACAGGTGGTCGCATGCTCACATGTTTGCAAACGGAAGGATTGCAGTTCAGATCCCGAGAAGGCCTCCACTGCTTAAATTTGAGCTAAATACCCACAATGCCCTAGCAGTTATAAAACGGCGGAGTAGGTGGGGTGAGCCCTGGATTGCAGGAAGCTTTGGGGGAGAGGCGGAGTGACGTCACCTGCCGCGGGGCCTGCTGCGAGAGGCGCTCCGCCAGGCCTTTCTGGGAGGCCTGCCTCCGGTGCTCGGCCTCCATCTCCTCCCGTGTCTCCAGGCCACACTGGGCCGCCAGCGCTGCCACTCGTGCCACGTGCTCCTCCTTCAGCTTGCCCTCCATGCCCATCAGCTGCCCGTGCAGCACACCTAGCAGCCGGCCCTCGGCCTGGGCGGACAGCTGTCCCCGCAGGCGGGGGCCTCCCAGCAGCGCCGCCGCCAGGTCTTTGTGGATCTGCACGCGGCTGCTCTCCAGGCCGGCCGCCGCCCGCAGCAGGTCAGACATGTACAGGCTGCGGGGCGAACACAAGGGGGCATCAGGCGGGGAAGTACGGGTACGTGTAGCTACACCGGCTACCCTGCAATACGCAATGCCCAACATGCACGCGACACGCACACGTATCAAACGGATAGCTGCAAAAATAAAATGAAACAGAATCAGAAAAAGTAATAAAGTTTTTAAAATTTGGTTAAATTGGCAAAAAAGTAAACAATGTCACCTTTCTTTGTTTTACCTGCATCGGGGGCGTGTAGTACCGCTCTCACCCGAAGATCGCTATTCACTTTCTAAATAGCCGCAGAAGCTCGTATTCAAATCGCATTCGCATGGTAATTTGATGAACAACGCAACGGTGAAACACGATCCAGATACATCCTTGTCAGCGCCATAAAAGGGGGGGGTGTGACCAGGTGTGAATGTCTCATGCATACACATGAGAGCTCCGACATATTCAATAGAAGGAAGCCAGAAATAGTGACATGAGATAGGATTTTCTTATTTATTTATCCAACTGAATGTTGCAACTACACCATTTAGTCATCTTCATGTAGCCAAAAATTTGGTGATCAGATATCTGGGATCAAAACAAACTGCCAGCATTGCTGACTATGTACTTTTATAATGTGTTCAAACTGCATTTCTCAATACTTTGATGTCAGATTACAAACTTAACAAATCTGACATATTTACAAAGTACATAAAAATTAAGATGAGTGTAATGCGAAAATAAATATATAAGAAATAATTTATTTCCATAAATTAAGTTTATGATGTTGAATGAAATGTGTGTCCCCCACCCAAGTCAGTGAAAGTGTGTCTCCCACCCCTAGACCTCAGAGGGTTGAGCAGCTGAGCGGCTCAGACATCAGATCAAAAACACAAGTAGCTTTAACACTCAAACACTGCTTTTACACAACATAAAGTTGTGGTAGATTTTTATAGGTCTGAAAAGGTAAAGACAAACAAACAAACAAATTAACAGCCCATTATGGGTGATTAAAGCACAGCGACCCCTGCAGGTAGACACTGGCAGTGTCAGCTCTCTTTGAGTCTCATTTCCACTTTGACACCGAGCTCACAAAAGTGTGTCCTTTAGAGTTATCCAGCTCCATGGGGTTAAGAGAGCCCCAGCCCCTCCGATCCACAAACAAACAAACACAATCCCAAAGCCTCTGCACAAACCTGCTGCATGTCAGCCTGGCAGCAGGCGGATGCGATACTTCACGTCAGAATGGCTGAGCCAAAACCAGCTGCATGAGTCCTCGTTTGCATCCACGGTAACAGCAGCATACAGCACCACGATGCTACCAAGCTGGGTCAGAACACAAGCCCAATTGGCTGCGTGAGTACTGTGTTGAAGGGCTTCCTGGGTCATACAGAACGGGCAGAACCGGGCCCATTTCTACCTCTGGATGACCAGGAGACAAGGGGACCCGCGGATCTTATAACCGGTGTCACATTCAAATTCTGTTCAAAAATAAGCACAGGAAAAAGGGATGAAAACATCAGCACTGGAATAAAATGACCACGGGGTTGAAGGCATCAGGGGGGCATATGGCTGAGAGGCAGACCGTCCCTCTTCACCCACCCCTCCCCCAACCTCGGCTACACCTCACTTCATCCACCAGTCAATCTCACCGCTGCACCTCCTTTACCTCTCACTTCCCTCCCACCTTTCACAGCTCCTGCGTCGGGCTCCGTACAAACACAAACGTCGACAGATAAGAGGGCGGCACCTCTCCATTCAGCAGGATTCATTCAGGACCATCTCCATGGCCACAACTCAACGTGAGGCAAGCAGAGCTGACATTACTGATTACCCCAGATGTCCTACTACCTGCTCTCTGTGCCTGGGCCAATAGCTAATGCTGGCAGAAACAAAACCTCGCCAAACTCCCACATGTCAGCCTGACCTCCACTGGCAAAGAACAGGCAGCCATGATGTCTGTGACCTCCCCAATTATTCAGCTTTTTGCGTTTTGATGCGTCTCCTGGGCCCTGGATCCGCCTCCGCAACACTCATCCAGCAGAAACCATCTGGTTTTACTTAAACATGTACTAATGTATTAAAACTATCTACCTATATTTTTGGTTTTACTGGTTCCAGTGTAATTACCTTAAACTGGCATCATAAAAGTCAAATGTAATGCCAGAAATGATCCACGCGGCCTGATTTGTGATGCACATTTCTTGTTGAGTATAATCCCTCTCTTGCATCATAGGCAAAACTAAAATGCATCCCACATGGCCCAGTAGTCAGAGGGTGGGAAGAGAAACAATCCTTGAAATGTTATCCTTATGGGGGGAGGTTAAACCTCCTAACCTCTGAGAGCAGGTAGGACAACACCAATGCAGGTCTGACTGCCCATGATTATGCTATAGCTGAATAAAATGAGAAAGAGAGAGGGGGAGAAAGGGAGAGAGAGAAAGAGAGAGCAGGAATACTACAAAGGGAAGAACGGCGATACTCTCTTATCTGCATCTTCCCATTTACATCTTTGTCGTTCTAATTGATTAGTTTGTTTTTTTCCTGCCAGCGAAGCTCATTTCGGACTGAATTTGA
>JABFEB020000016.1:18281805-18295493 GCA_019775895.2 Stomatorhinus ivindoensis | reverse complement strand
CCACCCTTCCTGCCTCCCTCGCCCCTCCCCGTCCTCCTCTCTTGCCCCTCCCTTCCTGCCTCCCTTGCTCCCCTTCCGCCTCCCTCGCCCCTTCAGTCTGTCTCTCATGCCCCCTCTTCTTCAGCCAGCAAGGCTGACACACACGGAGCCGAAAATGAAGGCAGTTCTGCTCCGCTCCCGTATGTTCCTGCATCCCAGCCAGAGGCCTCAAGCAAGAGAAGAGGGAACATGGCTCTGTGGGAGACGAGCGTAATGATGGTAATTATCCAAGAGAGGGGAGAGGAAGTAAACCTCACTCTGGGGGTGAGTCGCCCAACTATCAGTCCTGGAATAATTATGCTTTCGGCAGAACCAAGGATAACCACCAGGGAAAGGGGGGGAGAGTAGGATCGCCATTTGCAAGGCCGTGACTCGGAAGCAAGCAAACTGCCTGCAAACGTTAATTAAACCCACAGGCCAGGGCAGAAGTAACACTGCCTTCACATCAGAGGGGAGTCGTTCCAGCACTGGCAGCAAGAATAGCTTCAATATTAAGCTCATTTTGAACGGCTGGTGTTTAATAACATAGTAGTGACACTATGGAGACTCACACAAGGCTGTCCCAGATGCTGCTGCCCTGCGCCCCCTGGTGGTCATCCTCCCATCCTGTCTGTCTGATTTCTACTAGTTTTCTTTTCACAACTTACAATAACAAAACTTGAGATCTAATGTACATAATGCAATTTGGTTAGAAACATTCATCATGGCTGACAGGATCTCGGCGAACCACAGCAGGGGAACCTGAAAGTGCCATTTATAAAAACCTGCCATGTCCAGGCCACCGACTCACTTCTCTAAGGCTTGGCGCATGTTCTGGGGGGCCTCCAGGACCATGACGTCCACTATCTTGTCCTCAAAGGCCGCCTCCTCCTTGGCGGCCTCACTGATGTTGCAAATGGCATACTCTGGATCTGGGTCGCCGTTCAGAACTCCTGCCCATCTCTGTGAGAACCCAAAACATTACGAAAAGAAACAGCACAATAAGATTACACAGCTGGCCACAGAAGCAGAGATACGGGTAACATCCTTAGTTCAACTACACAAACAGGCTCTACAGAGACAGGTGGTGAAGGAATATGCCCTGCAGTCTTACAGCTTATCCTGCACCTTCATAGCTCCGCTTATCAGTGGGAGAGCTTAGCCAAAGGCACATATACGGGCACAGTGATAGGGCCACTGGCTCTAGCTGAAAGCTGATTGGCCCTGAGAGATCACCCTCCACTGTCTCTCACTGACTCAAAACACATCATTGGCTTATGATACGGTCGGCCCCTCTTGCAGTGAATTGCGGGCTCCCTTGTCCCCCACCTTAGAAATAAAAAACAAGAATCACCCCTGGCTGTGTTCTTGCACATCACAGACACAAGGCACCCAGTTGAACGATGTCAGACCGTCAGACTTGAAGCGGCAGTAAAAAAAAAAAACTTGAAATATATTGTGATAATTATCAGCAGTGTTTGCCCTAGGTTTACAGCTTTTGGGGGTGGCGCAGGAGAACACCGACAGGATTCATGGTGCTCATGTGCTTCTTTTCTTGACAGCAGTCTATATAACAACTGAACTAAACATCAGAACATTTCATTTTATGACAATTTATGACAATTCACCACCCTGAGAGCATTTTAAAAATGCAGATGTTTTTGTCTGCGTTTCAGGTCGTTGACGCGACATGTTTTCAGACGCGCTTCTCTGTCCGCTGGTGGACGTGTGCTCACCTGTGTGTCGGGGTGGAACTCTGCCATGCGTGATACTCAGAGCAGAGGAGAAATGTAAACGCGCGACCGAGTAGAGACAAAAATGACAAGGCTATTTAGTTTGTTTAATAAAAGGACCTGTTCTATAGGAAAGGAAACCTTAAATGACTTCTGTTGTGATATGGCGCTATATAGAAAATAAAATTAAATAAAATGAACTTGACCTTCAATGGGGGGGGTGGGAGGTGCCATTGGGGAGTGGGGCACCCCCCAAATATAATGGTAGGGGAAACTCTATCAGTATTGGCTGATATGAAAAACATAATCATAATGAAATATTCTACCATACCTTCCAGCCCTACTACAAGGGAAATCCAGTGTTAAAATAGAGTCAGTCGCACTTCCGTTTAAACAACCAACGCTGCCAAAATGGAGGTAAACAGATGAATCTATCATCCCTAGAAATTAAATGAATGGCTTATCTGTTCAGCTCAACTTCACCTCAAGTTACATGTTAGGCAGGGTATTGACTTTTCCCCTCAGCTTTCTCTGTTACACAAAGAATATACATCATTAATATGGGTGTCGACACACTCAGTCTTGACTTTGATGAAAAATTGCAATTAAAATTAAAGATAGCCACTGTTACCAACACACTGGAAAGTGAAACATGAAAGTTGAGAAATTTTGTGTATCGTTTGTTGTTATTAGTGTGATATTTTATCATGCAAATAGGGGGGAAAACATCCAATTTTCAGCCAAAAAATATCGGCAGCATATGTCGGCCATCGGCTGACTCTGAATATCGGCTATTGATAAACCCATATCGGTCGACCTCTAGTCAGAGTCATGGGAGGATCCTTCTGCAGCGGGAAAAGAGGGGGTCGTTATCTCCAAAGACCCCCCCCTTCCTTCCTCCAGCCGCCCTTTGTGATGCATGTCTGATTTGTACCTTTTCATTGCAGTTTAGCCATTGCTGCCACAAAGAAGCGCAGCGAGACTTCCCAACACGGCGCCCCCCTGGTGGGATTACCCGTTGCTGTAGCATGTTCCTCCTGCCGACAGTGCACAGCCTGTGGACGAGGAGAAGCCCCAGAAACACCACCGACACGAAGGAGCCCAGAAAACTGACAAAGTGGATGCCATGGTTTGGGAATACCTGAGAAGATGAAGGTGACAGGGAAAGAAGTCACGTTGAAGTCATTTTAACTGAAAGCATGAATAATCCTGAAGCAGCTGAGGTGTGGGTTTACTGTGGTAGCTTTCTAGATTCAGCCTTGTCATGGACAGGAAAGGAACACATGCAAATGTCAGGGCATTTACTGAAAAAAAATACCACTGGCCTCCTCTGTGCTACAATTCATATGGAGAAGACCACCCACCCCTCACACCACAGTCGAGTCCCTTCTGAGAGAAGAGGGGGATTCAAACAT
Source organism: Stomatorhinus ivindoensis (assembly GCA_019775895.2). Classification (NCBI taxonomy): domain Eukaryota; kingdom Metazoa; phylum Chordata; class Actinopteri; order Osteoglossiformes; family Mormyridae; genus Stomatorhinus; species Stomatorhinus ivindoensis. The sequence continues at coordinate 18,292,327 of JABFEB020000016.1, read as the reverse complement.
CCTCTAATCTCACTCCAACAGTGTTTGGAAGAGCAAAATTATTACTTAAATACCTTTCGTTTAAAGGCCATCGACCGAGTTCAAACGCTATGAATTCTGGGCCAAAAAAACCTGAACTAGCATCAAAAAGCTATAAGAAAAAGGGATTCGCTCTGAAAAATCCGTCACTTCAGAAGGGGAGGTTAGATAAACAAGTTAAAATGTATGCCACGCAGAATATGAATTAGGAAATCCGACAGCCGCTTTAGACTAACAATCAGATACGGCACCATACGAGTTCTTCAAAGGCAGCCAGGGTGTACTGAAATCAAACAGCTAACTGGCACATTGTGTTCTGAATTGGAATTCATGCATTCAATTAAGTAGTTTTAATGTTAAATGAAAAACTACAAAACAGGTGAATATTTTAAAATACTAACTATGCTTCTTGTGTCTACTCTAATCATTTCCTCAGAATAGCAATGTGCCTGAGTGTACAACATACAAAACAATGTCTCAAAGTACTAAGAAAAAAAGTAGCCTAAGACTGCCCCCTGGTGTACAAAATGTATTGCATGCTTACAATCTTTTGCAAAAGTTTACGGTTAAGCTTAAGCCAGCGATGGGCAATCTTATCCACAAAGGGCCGGTGTGTATGCAGGTTTTTGGGATAACCTTTACGTCAGCTGTTCAAACCTGGGTGTGAGGATGCTTCAGTCAATCAGTCCTCTAATTAGTGACCTAATTAGGGAGTTGCGTGCCCAATAGCTCTGTCTGGACAACACTTCCTACCCCTGTCTTAAGCTACAGCAAGCTAAATCTTTTTTGCATTATAGTGGTTCTCGATTAAGAATTCTTAAACAAGCACAGAAAACCTCAAATTAAATTAGCAAACTGCAACAAAAAAATGATGGGAACATGGTAAATTTGGGAATTTACCTTCTCAGTAGAATTGATCCTAAGTGTAAGATTGGCAACCACAGGACCAAACAAGTTGATATCATTCTAGAAATGAAACACAGGGACATGCTGTTGCACACAGGAATGCAGTAGCGCAAATTCACTTTATTAGATATCAAGTCCTGTTTGAAGACCAATCATAGGGTTGGGGACGCCAGCACATTGGGGTTTACCTGAGAGGCATTGGAGAAGGTCAGGTAGGCAGGCAGTTCCAGGACCTCATCCGTGTGGGTCCCGATGATGGCACTGTAATTCAGTGAGTAGTGAAAACCAGCTGCAAAAAGTAAGAATAATAACCTCAAGCACATACTTTTTAAAATCAAATGATCCTTTTAACATAATATACAAATGACATTCCAGAGTGCACAGTCTGTAAACAGTCTCCACAGAGTGCCAAGCAGATTTGAAAAGGTTAAGAATCAGTGCAATATCAGATCCATTTCCTGCAAGCAGCAGGGCATGCTGGGAAGGTCCGTTTGATGTTTCTCTGAGATATGGCTGCATGCCTGTATTGAACATTAATAAACCAGGTATTGGCCACACAACTACAAAGTTGATCCGCACACAATCTGATGCAGCTAGATAAATACTGAATAAATAAACCGGAACATAAATAGCTGAATTTCTGAATGTTAGCTATGATCCTTAGATGAAAAGTCACTAATTGACACTGTCAAGTTTAGTGCATCTTACACTTTGAGAATGTCATTCTTGGCAGAATAAAGAATAATGGAAGCAAACAGGAGAAAGACTCAGCTGTCTGCAGGTGTAGGGCCAAGATATGACATGGATGCATGTAGGGCTGCAGCGATTAATCGACCATCAAAATAATCATTAGTCGCAGCCCTAGATACATGTGCTAATTTACTTGATATTCAGACGGTGTCAACTTAAAAGATTCAACTGAACAGTAACACAACGTTTGTTTAGTTGTTTTGTTGTTTGTGCGCCTCAGAAATACCCCCTTTGTGGAAGGACGGTCTGGCGTGTTTCTGATGAGTATGCAGTACTGTCCACGACACACTGCCTTGGGATCTGAGTGGTACTCCATACCCGACAGGGAATCCTCAGCAAAAGTCAGGAAGCCTTTCTCCAGCACTTTGCCGTGGTTCGCCAGGAGCGACAGGCCGGACACGGTATCTCGGATACTGAGCTGGGTGAGGTGGCCCCCGGCGGGGGAGCCTGTGTTATGAATCAGCAAGTAGATGGTCACCCGGGGGAACTCCAGGCCAACTTCCACCTGCCCCAGGGAAGACAGCACAATACAGAGCGGTCAGCTCATTCGGGCCAGACACAGGCTCTGGGAAGAGCAAATGTAAGAAAGGGACCTTGTCTAAAAAATACAGGCAAAGGGAGTAATCGGATGTTCCAGTTCTAATCAGTATCGACATGGAAAATACCAGATACATCAAACAATGCCTTAAGTGTGCCATAAATGAATAATCATAAAAGTAATAATTAGCAATACCACATAACAAAGACTTTATTACTTATGCTTAAATTTAAAGTTGCCTTTTCAATTCTAAATGTATTTCTGTGATCCGTGGTAACAAATTATGATTCATTTTGAGGTCTGGAAAGAGAAACACGTGAAATGTTTACGTGACAAAACAGAGCTCTAACTGTAATAGATAACGTAATAACACAATAGATAATAATAATAATATAATAATAATAATAGCTCTATAAGCTGCCAATTACCAAAAAACACATCAATTTTGTGTGCAGGGCTGGTAGGGACTTAAGCCTATATTTGCTACCAAACATTTTCACTGTGCACTGCATTCTGGGAACTTTCTCTCTTCTCTTAAATTACGAACAAGGCCATCAATAACTAATAACTAATGTACCCTTAAATTGACTACTGAAGATTTAGACTAAGAAGGATGTTTGCTTCACAATGTTTGCTAAAATGCAAATTTCATTATCCTGGACCAAAGTTCGGGAGTTTGCATACAATCTGAATAATTTAATAATTGATACAACTTTTACTCAAAATAAAAGTTAAGAAAACTGTAGTATGATTTTTTTTAAAAAACTGTAGCCTTCATATAAGTCTGTATAGTTTATGTATATTACCTGTGCACATTTACGGAACGTAAGCCCAAATGGTGGTGGCTTCACCAAACTTCTTATCTGTAAGACAAGAGACCATGGGTCTTAACATCTCCAGATGCAAAGAACCTTAGAATGCATCAGCTGTGAGTGAGAAAATGGTACAATGGCCCTTTATGAAAGCAGGACACAAATTAGGTATTAGAAAAACAAATAGCAAACTATATAAATAAAGCATGAGGATGAAATCTCACAATTTACAGCTGCTATTTTCTTTACGTTGGTTCTACTTAGGATGGAGAGACAGTCAACTGAATTTTGAATTCTTGAATTTTGATCAAGGTAACAAAATACCACATGATACTTTTTACTAATGCCGGTCTCTGTAGTGATCGTGTGCGCAAATATCTCGTATGTTTAAAAACATGTCCAACTTTTTTTCCCCCTTCATATTTCCTTCCTTGTATTCCTTTATTTACTTTTAGTTAAACGTTTTAGTTAAAGTAACTAATTACTTATTCAATGATTGTAGTTATTTATTTACTTAACATATATTCGATCATATTTGACAGGATATTTTCCACTCACAATGGGTTTATCAGAACGTAAATCCATTGTAACTCGAAGAGAACCTGTAATTGCGCCGGCTGCAGTGAGTGACTCAGTGTGATCGGAAGATACTCAGTTCAAGTCCCATCCCTGGCAAAGTAATCACATATCCGAGGGCCCTTGAGCAAGGTCAGTATCCCCCAGCTCCAGGGGTGCCACATGTCAGCTGACCCTGCGCCATTGACCCCCAAGCCATGGAGAGCAAGATTTAGTAGGCAAAGTGAAGAATGGCAATGACCTGTAGCCATGCACGTGGCATATAAAGCCTTTGTTCTATTTAACTTTGATGCCAACTGTCTACCTTGTCATAACTCTAGGGGTGCCTGTTGGCTAGAATTACAGAGCTTCAACAATAAAACCCCATTTAACGGGTGTTGTCGCCATCAAAGGAGCGTAAAAATTTATTCTGTTTACACAAATCGACCACCCACAGCGGAAATGTAGTATCTGGATTATCGTGGTGATAAGATAAAAATTAAATGTCACTTGGTGATCAGATTACCAACCAACATGGTAGGAAGAATGTCTTAACATGTCAGAAATGTACCAAAATTCCACCCTGGCCATTGGACTGCCCTCCTCTGCAAGCAGCTTTTGTGGACCAGAATATACCCCGTAGGAGGGGTCCTTCCAGGAGGTGTGAAACATACATTTTTGTGTGGAGCAGGAGAGTGCCGTCTGCCTCGGGGCAGCATGCCACCAGTGAGGGGGTGGATCAGGGCATAAAGGGAGTGGCTCCAGGGACTCGCAGGCGCAGAAGAGCAAAGGGGGCGGTCTTCCTCAAAATGGCTTCCTGGCCCGTGCTCTGAGACGCCTCTTTGCCCTGGGAGAGCAACAATCACAATCAGCTTTACTGTCATTCGAATCACTTGACATGATTAGAACGAAACACAGATTCTCAGGTCTCAGTGCCTGCAGCCTGCTACTAAACAATAAATAGATTAAATAAATAGTGAAATGCTAGAGTAAAATATGGCAGTTAAACAACAGTTTTGGAGAGAAAAGAGATACACAAACAGCAGTCACGTTTTTCATAGAAAGCAGTTCATAATTACTAAAATAAATGCTTTATTCTTGTTTCAGTCACCCAATAAGCTGTCTGTTGCCTAGGGCGCTTTTGGCTGACCTGCCCTGCAAAGACAAACCCCACCCTGCTGAAAACACCCACAAATAATGCCACTTACATTCATCTGACTTTTTGCTGAAATTCTGTTGCCTTTGTACTGGAACCAAGCAAACCTATTGTAAAAATAGTATGCATTATCAATTCATTAAACAAAAAATAATGGAGTAAGTCAAAGCATTTGCTTCTGTATTGTACTTTATCCATAGCATTTTGATTGGCTTACAGGAAGAGTCTATTTTTCTCTTCACTTCACAATCAGCTGAAAATTTTTACAGGGGACGGACAAGATAACAGAATCTAAGAATATTTTTGTGGTATTTGCCAAATATGGAATTTCGTCCTTCTTGGAATGCTGTCTGGGACTGTGTATTGGGATATTGTACCGCTCTTCAAGAAGAAAGTGTTGGAAACCTACTTTGCATTCTGTGCTCCTGAGCTTTCTATAAAAGTTCAATGGCAGATCGATTTGATGATTAGGGAAGGTTTATAACTAAAGTAGGGTGGTCATGAAATCACTCTTGAATCCATTTAGCGATGTGAAGAGAGCCATTATCATCAGGGAATACGAGGGCATCAGGAGGGAGCAGAGTGCCTGCATATGACTGACTCGATCCTGTAAAATATCCTCAAATTCCTTGGCTATTATGCTACTGTGCAGATTAGTCATCAAACCTGACAACACCCACAAGAGCATCCCTTTGCTTTCCCTAATCACAAACCCATCTGAATGTGGGGGGAAAAAATGAAAGATATTTCATCAGACCTTAATACAATGTAGTTGGTCGTAAAAAAACAGTCACTCAAAACTCAGAACAGCGTCACTTTTTGGAATGCAAGTTAGACCCCTAATCTAGCTAAAATTGCGAATTGTGTTTTGGTGGCTGATTCTAAGAATGGCCGCTAGAGGGCTCTCATAGAATTATTCTGTATTTCAATTCTGCAGTCTGAATTAACCTCTCTACCGTAAACCATGGTTTTGTGTCTTTGTGCAGTTATCTAAATTTTGAATGCCGCTATAAAATACTGTATCTAGACACATATACTCATGTTTACTCACAATATATTCTAAATCACAGTCTATAATTGTAGTTTTGTAAACGGCCTTATATTATTAATCAGGGGTGTCAGATGGCCAGAGCCCTGCACATTTTTGGGTTTCCCCTCATTTAACACACCTGACTCAGCTCCTTGTGCTAATTACCACACAGCTCTTGAGCTTAATCATTTGTGGTGGAACATGGAAAGAACTAAGCTACACAGGGCTCCGGCCCCCCAGGACTGGACTTTGACACCCGTAATATAATTACTCAGCTAACTAGGAAATTCTCTCTTATATAAATAAGAGAATATATTATGGGGGCTGGTTGTAGCTTTTCAAGCCCACAGGGCAAAGCAGCGTCCTACCAGAAAAACGTCCTCCACAGATAGGCAGGTAAGTCAGGGAGTCAAGGAACTTGCCTACTCTGCCTATAGCTAGAGCCAGCCCAGGGAACTGTACTATTTTCCAGTGTTCAGGGGCCAAAATGTGGTACTCCCCATACAAGGTTATACATATGGGTGCATTGGCCTTGGATACAAGTGGTTATAAATTCCAGTTTGGTGAAACTTACGACATACAGTTTTTGTAGAATCTGAATCAATGAAGTGCCAATTCAGTTCTTGTGGTATCTTTTGCAGTGAGTGGGAAATCTGCATCTGTAATCGTGCCTTAGTTACTTTAAAGTCCTGTTCTATGTGTCATTCCTCTTATTTAGTCCAACCCATGTATATTTTCGAGTTGTTCATACCCAATAAGTGCTATATTGCAGTTATACGAAGGTATAGATATAGGATGCATAACATCAAATGGATAAGTTTACCCCGGGAGGACTGAAACTAAATGGAAAAACAGTAGTTCATGCAAATAAAGCACACAGTAAGACCATCCCCCTGAAGATATTATTATATTTATATAATACATTTATAGACCGATCTAATCCAATATCAAACCCATCAAAACAATCGCAAGAGAGCCGCTAGGTTAATACACGAGTTTCTACATACCTCAGGCATACAAAATGCGAGTGCTGAATGATGCGCCGGCGGACGCGCACAGTCTCGCTCCCGATGACACCTGATGAAAGTAACTGTCACGCCGGACGGAAGCAACCAATCAACTTCCAAGAGACTTTCGGTCATCGGGGCCGAGCATTTGTTTCCCCAGTTCGCCTCGTCGGCGGGGCAGGACCGCGGCACAGGAATGGTTACATTATGGCAAGCGCCTGTTCTGGGAGAATAACACTTGGGCCCACATGTGAATGTGGTTGTAATAAAAAGTCCCAACGTGACCACCGATACCAGTACCGCGCGAGGACTGGACTTCAGCATTCGAGTGAAAACGTTATCCAGAGGAAACTCATCTAAACTTTCTCTTTGTAGTTCCGTCTCGCAGACTTTACGCTAATAGAAATGCCTATGTATTCGTGATTTTTCGATCACAATTTTCAAAAAAAAGAAAAAGTCATTCTTAAGTATGAACTAGCTAAATAAAAATGTACCTTTATATTGTTGTCCCTTCTAATCCAGATGTGCATAAACAAAGCCTCATTTTTTCCCTTAAACTCACGTAGACGCCAGCGCTTCCATAGTGATTTTCTTTCGCTTAACTCCTGAAGTCCCTCCTCGATTTGTATTCCCTTTCCATCTATTGGCCCTGCGTCATACGCGCGTTTTTTCCCGCCATTCTATTGGTTTAGCCCTCTGCCATTCAGGAGTTATTTTGGACGCCTTTAAGATGTTGGAATGCTGTTGTGGTCGTTGTCGTGTCCCCTTCATCAGCCTTGCGATACATCGGACGATCTTGTGAAGATGAGTACCAAGAAGCCCATATGATCATGTGCCATTTAATTCCTTAAAACATTTAACTTAGATGCCTAATTGGCAGTAGGAAAAACTCTCGCAACTTTTTTCGGGTTTTGAAGCGTTTTATGGAAACAGTGAGCTTTTGATTCCCGAGGTAAACGGGTGCAGCATTAATCCTGGAACCTCTTAACGAACCGTGGAGAATATGGACACGCTTGAATGTTCAAATGACATTTTAGTAGGTTTTGCTGAATCCTTGAAAGTTTTACCAGGGCTGCTTGCTGTAGCCGTAGTGTCCGGGGTATTTTTGGGATTTGTGGTCGTGTTACTGCTTTACGGACATTTTTTGAAGCCCGAAATTGTAACCTCAAAGGTAGGATATATTTGTTTCTCCAGACGGTTGCAGATGTACTGTCTATATAAAAACCTTAATGAAATTGCTCCTTTTTAAGATGTACTTCCCAGGGGGAAATTTGTTCTCTGCGAAGGAACACAACGTGCACAGATACCGGCGTACAGCAAGGGTGTCAGTTTCATTTTAACACTGATAGGGACGTAATCGGCTCCGACCCACACACGGTGCTCCAACATGTCGCTACCGTCCTAACACGACGGTATGTCGCTACCGTCCTAACCCAAATCTACGCCCTTGATGTAAACTAAGAACGAAGTGCAAAGGCAGTGCACGGTGCAGGCAGTGTTGTGCAGGGGCGAATAATGACATATAAGCAAATTACTATACCGATACACAACTAAAAAGAAGTGCACTAGATTCATTCAAGGATTAATTGACACGACACATGGAAAATCGATTAACATTCGTTTGAATTGTTAATGTATGTTGTTCTATATCACAGATCAAATCGCTTTAACTGTTAGTCATGGGTGGATAAATTGCCTTTAAACCTGCTCTGGATTTTTTATGTTTCCGCATTTTCTGTTGTTGTTATGGTTCTTAAAAAACATACCCCTTTAGTTTAGTAAATTGTCTTAATTGTTTATCATTAGACGATATAAAGCTCCTAAATTCAGTTTCAGGGCTGTAACCCCAGAAGTCTATTTGAGATCAGCGAGGAGGAAAAAGATGACAGTTGCAGCAATGGTGCAAGCACTGGAAGGAGGAGGGCTCGTCGAGTCCAAAAAAAGATGGTATGTGAGGCTGATGTGTATATCTAACATGGTTTCCAATAGTGCTGTCCCAAACGATTGTTCTTTAAATGATTAATCTAACGATTCTCTTTTTTTAATTATTTGATCTATTTTTTCAATTGATCTGATGAATTTTTTGATCAGCATTTATTTTCAAGTCATTCAATACAACAATTCACCTCTCCCCCACACACAAATCTCAAATTATCATTAACGTTTCAATTTATTAAAACATTTCTTAAACATTAGAGCATTAATACAAAATAGCAGTGAAACAACTAGTCAGCTTATTAGCGGAATAACTTTGTATTGTAAATGAAAACCATGCCGCAGATCCAATAAATAAAATATTGTAGCTCTCGAGTGGTGAAGAGATCAGGTGGACAGTAAAGTTCGGTTATTAGCAGACTTTTATTGCAGGATTCTTAAAAGGGCAGCGTTAACGTGCTCCTGAGGGGATAATACGTTAACATTGCAGTTACTAAACATTTACATAGTTTTACACAACGTGTCGACACTAAAATTCCTTGTCGATGCATTTTTATAATCAACTTCGCCGATTACATTGAATAATCCTCCCAGCCCTCCCAGCATGAAGTGGCAGCTCCCAGGATGGATGATTTGTATTGTATAAGCTTGAATTGTATAAGCCATATGGTAGGATGTCAACAAATATTGATCTCTGATGGCACAGAACAATGCAAACTAATAAAAGTAATGTGTGTAAATTCTGCATAAATATGCACCACTCAGCCTTTAACCCTCTAACAGGAGAAACCTGAGCCACCAGCCAGTAGTGATGTCGCTGCTTTTGCTCTGAAGGCAAAGGTGGTGTACCCCATCAACCAAAGATACAGGGTAAGATGGTCTTTCTTCACAAATTCTCATTTTAGCTAAATATTTTCCTGTTCTATTTCACTTAATATCCATTGCAAAAGTATGTATTTGGACATAACACCTTAACAAGGATCAAATGGATAATGATCTGTCAGGGCTGGTGGATATGATGGGCTTGTTTACTTGCAGCCATAGCTTGATTGACTTAATGGTTTTATCTGTTACAAGTAAATTACTTGTAAAATGGTAATTAGTATGAACTGAAAAACAGATAAGTAGGCTGGAGGACAAGAGGATAGGAAATTGGCTGTCTGTTTCTAAATTGCATTTTTTCCAAGATGTAAATATGTAAGCAATTCTCAGTTTGAGAAAAAAACTAGTATGACAATTATTTAATTTCCTAGGAATACACACAGTTTTGTGGCCAATCTGCTATTGCCAAAGGTACTTTATCATTAGCAAGATGATAAAAAACATGCTTGATGGATCTTTTGCAATCTTTGCGGACAGATTGTTTGGGTGATGAACTGGAAGTGCCTAAATTTTGAAATGATTCTCACGAAAATTAAAGCAGCATTGCATAGTAAAATCTCAGAAAAGGACAATTTCAGACACTTTATCATATTAGCGTAATATCTTTCTTATTTTACTCTCTTGTTGGGCACATAGACCATTGACATCTGACATTACAAAATGTACATGGCAGAAACACTGCAGCATAATCAGAAAGAAACAAACATCTGGCACGCATACAGTCGCCGAAGACTGGTAGAATTTCGGTGAACACAGGCCCAGTGCACCACTTAGACACGGCATGAAGGGAGAAGCTGGACGGTTTTAGGCCACGTGACTGCATCCTATCCTGAAGCGGCTGCCTGCATGAGCATTTGCCACAAGAGCTGTGAGCAGAAACAGAAGCATCGTATATGAGCCGGCATCTGCAACAGGCTTAGAAGAAACCCAATC
>JABFEB020000016.1:18263428-18281705 GCA_019775895.2 Stomatorhinus ivindoensis | reverse complement strand
AGGCTGGCTTTTCCCTTCATCTTGCTTGTGAATCACCCAATCAGGCTGGCTTTTCCCTTCATCTTGCTTGTGAATCACCCAATCAGGCTGGCTTTTCCCTTCATCTTGCTTGTGAATCATTGCTCATTTGGACAACAAGCTGGGCCACCTGAGACTCCAGCTGACTGCCCAGCATGAAATGAGGGGCTGCTGCATCTTTATTTATATGGAGACATAATAACATGCCCAACAGAGTCACTTAGCCAGGTGGACTAACCGCGTTGCGAGTGGGCGGAGTTACTTTAGCATGCAGGAAGACCTGCAGAAGAGGTTTGTCTGTGTATGTCAACGAAGAATGGTACAGACGTGCTACAGTAATCAGAAGCTCCTGCTCACCGAAAGTGGAGTTTATCTGTAAAGTTTTGTCCTTTTTACCTCTATTATTGTAGCGTCTGTTTACATCCCTTCCGAGGGGTAACGAATAGGTCTGTATGGGCTTTACGGGGCCATTGGTGAGCTGGACACGGCACACCCAGATGGTTTTTTTGTTTCCAATAACTTTAATCAGGAGAATCATAAAACAGCTCTACTCAAGCTCAACCACCATGTGAACTTTCCAGCAAGTAGGGAGACTAAACTAGACTTGGTCTTCACAAACACATCTGATGCACTGCATCCTGCTCCCAACGCTGACCAACTTTTACCAGCATACAAAACATTGCTTAAAATGTTCAAGCCAGTCCAAATACGGATTAGAGTCTACCCAGCAGGCACTGCCTCATCAGTGCAAAACTGCACAGGTGAGTTATCGGGTGAATGAGTCTTGTATATACGTATATAAAAAATGGAACCTTGTAGTCAGTGCTGTGAGTAAAAGCAAGACGAGAAAGCGGAAAATAAAAAAACAGAGCTGAGATTGCTACATAATCAATATAATAAAGCCTATAAAATCACGTCTTAGCATTCCAATTAATTCCAAAATAATTACAGTAAAATCCCATTATAGTGGACTCGCTTATAACGGAATATCATCTATAATGCACAAACAATTTGGTCCCCAGGGCCGCTTTTAGCTGTAGTTTTTCAGCTATAACGGACATGATGTTCCGCCTGCAAGGTGTGTGGTGTGCCGGTGATATCCAGCACAGATGCGTACAGTCGGGATTATATATAGTCACGCATCTGGTCAGGTAAAGTTGAATTACTGTATGTACAATATAATAATTTATACCACAAGTGTGTCTGCTGAGGTGTGACATGAGTAAATGCATGGTGTCCTGTAGTTGTGTTCTGGGCATACAGCAACTCTGGATGTCACGGACTGTTTTGCCAGGTCCCTTGAAGTCCGTTATAACGGTATTTTACTGTAAAATAAAAGCGTACGCATGTCACAAAGGTGAAACATGAAATGCAATGACTGTAATTGGAAAAAAAACATTAAAATAATATGAACAGGAAGATATCTTTATATTTTTAATCACTGTCTACTTTAAAAGTTTATTACTAAAATAGCAAAGACTACATGCGGTTATTTGTGCAGAACATTTCACACGGATGTGATTTAATGTATTTTTCGGAGATCAATAATATTATACAGTAATAATGACATGTGAGATCAACCGAGGTTTCCCGTTGGCTATGGGGATTGAACTAGCAAGTTTCCCCTTATAAGGCGACAGCATAAACCACTGTACCACCGTGCCACTGTACTAAGCGCATGTAACATTTACGTAACTTATGCATTTAGTTTGTCTGCCATTCATTGCCAAGCCAACTCCCTGACTGTGTTTATGGCTACAGTGTTGCCTTTTTTAACGAGTACATCTTTGTATTTTTCATACAGCTCCATCAGCAGTGTTGATTCTGCAGCGGAAAGAAAGACCGCTCTCTTTTTACAGGCTTTCCGACTCATTTGGTCGATCTATCGTTCATCCATTCATTTGGGCTTCTTAAATATCTCGGGTGTGCGCACTAAGTGAGACTATGCAAGTCTGTCTTGAATGAACCTTGATTAATTAAAACTGAACTGCGTTCGTGGAAGGCTAAGTTTAAGTCTGACTTTTTCGGGAAAGTCTGCCTTTTTTTTTAGCTACTTTCGTGGAACCTGGTCTAGTAGAAAGGGGTTTTACTGGTATTTGCAAAGTTACATTCTGCTGTTTTGGTATTTTGAAGGGAAAAAATCTGTTGCAATGAATTTATTGCCAATGATTTCATACTGGCAATACTTTCATACTTCTTCAGAACCATTGTTTTCTGCTTTGCATCATGGGTAGCCCCTGGCTGATGGTGCCTCCAACCCTTCACTGCATGAGAACTCCAAGCTGACGATGATGCACCACCCAGAATCTCTGTCCTCCTCAAGTATGGAGTCCCTGAGCCAGGACAACAACGATGACGACAGCAGCCAATTTGTCTCCTCGTCCCCTGTCCCCAAGACCTTCCAGAATGAAAGATTCGTCAGGGTCAGTCGTTTTCCAGAGACCCTCTACTGCACCGGGTAGGCTGGAGAAAGAGGGTTCAGCAGGTCACACACAAGGCCTTCAAAGGTTGTCTGACATTAATCCTAAATGCTAGAGTAATCTCTTGTACTTCCTGCTGATTTTTAGTGAGGATTTATGTCTCCCCTTCTTTCGTCATCGTTAACACTAACACTAAGCAGTTGACTCAACAGTTAACTTCTCCCAGTTCATTTGGAACATTGATAGAGGTGTAATGGTACACAAAATTCACAGTTTGATGCATACCCTGGTTTTGGGTTTATGGTTTGGTGCTATTTAAGTACATCAGGGAAATCAGTATTGAAATGATTTATCAGTAAAACAGCAAACTCAATTAAGTACCAATAAACCAAAAACAATATATCTGTCAATATGTCTGAATAACAAAACCTAGAAGACAATTATTGGAACTAAAAAATAAAAATACAAAATAAGTTCCAAAATATGACTCATAATCAACTAAATCCCATAATTTTGAGTATCAATACTAACATTAATGATTTTAAGTACTACCAGGCATGGCTGCCCATAAATGAAAAAGGGGAAGATTGAAGAAGCAATCAGCCCCCCCTTGTCCGCTAGGAAAATTTTATCGTCAGGGTTGGGTTGGCACTGTATATCAGCGTTGGGGCAATACCAACCTACTGTATCACTTATTCCTAATTTGTGGTGATAAACATCCCTAATTTTCTCAGCTACTCTTTTGCCCTGTTCCTGGCAGAAGTGGCTTAAATGTCAAAGGGAGGCTAATTTACAGTCTGGCTAATTTGAATAAAATAGAATAGATCTTTATTGCCATTGTTTTAAAAACAACAAAAGATCGTTTAGAAGCTCTGGGATTGACAGCATAACAAAACAACATAACATAATGTGAACATAACATAGACATAAATCATACAGAATATGCAGAAGTAGTGGTGCAAAATGGTAATGACATAAGGTGTAAGCAAAAAAAGTGCCTTTCTCTGGTTTGCACACACTTGGATGATGTCGTTGCAAATGAGTTAGCATGTTGGATGTGATGACAGCAGCTCCCGTTTGCCAAAATGATTGACTGTAACTAGCACCAGTCATAACCAACTCATAGCCTCAATAATTTCAGTGTTGAACATCTACTTGTGAATTTTGGTTCTGCCCATGTCAAGACATATTCTTTCATTCCATTTTGCATTACAAACCGAAAATAATGTGACTGAATGGTACATGACGAATATGTATAGCATTATAGCCCTAGACATTGACCTTAACCTTTTTGCTGATGACCTTTGTTTTTTTAGTTTTGAAGGCCGGATTGGTCTCTACTGTTTGGGCTTGCAAAGCTTTCAGCAGTTCTGTTCTGAACTTCAGGAGGAGAGGCAAACGGTAGGTTGGCGTAGTTGTTTATTGATTCTAAGGCTGAATGATTTGGGCAAAATATCTAATTGCAATTTTCCGGACAGATACTGCAGTTGCAATTTGATGTGCGATATTTTTTAAAAGACAAGCTTCAGTTCAATGTTCAGTGCTTAATACAGTGGTACCTCAGAACTCGAATTTAATCCTTTCAGAACTCCGGATTGAATCCTAAAAAGTTTGAGTTGTGATCGAATTTTCCCCATAAGAAATAATGGAAAACCAATTAATTGGTTCCCGGCCCCAAAAAATTACACCTAAATATGTTTTTTTGTCATATCACAGTAACATGCACACCATCACACTTTGACGCTAACTGGTAATGTCATGTCTTTGTCCTGTGAGGAGAAATGCATGCAGCATGGGGAGAGCATGCAAGTTACAGCCATAGTGAAAGTGAAAGCAAGTTCAAGCCCCCAGCCATAGAGCTGTGACACAGCAGTGCTAAACTACCATACACTGTTGCTGCCAAATGTAGTATTATTAAATGTACTCTGATCATCTGTTCATTCTCTGGTATTCTTTCTTTTGCAGTGCTTTCTCCAGATTCTTAGAATTATCTTAAATGAATGCTTTCAAAAGGAGAAAATGGATTCAGCCTTTTCCAGCAGTGTCCTTCTGATGCAGCATAAGGTGGAACTGTCTCTGACAAGTTTTGTGATTGTTTCATTGAATAGATGTTGGGTATTAGATGATCCCTAGAGTTCAGAATTTCCTGAAATTCATTTAGAATGCTCATTGTGGTAATGTGCAGCTCTTTGGGTCAGGACTTGTGATTGGTTAGCTGTTTGAAGGTTTGGATGGCAGAGTGGTCATATCAGTGTTGGGCCCTTAGGCAAGACCCTGAAACCTGAAATCTTTTGCAGGGGCACTGGATAAATGGCTGAACTTGAAGTTTCATTCTCACCTCTGTATGTCAGTCTCATGGGGGCGAAAGATGGGACATGTTAAAACCTAATCCCTACGTACTTTTACAAATGAAGCTTTCACTGTTTATTCTAATTTGTTTGGTTAATAGAGTGTTTATGGTAATGGGTTATTTCATTTGCAGGAGCTGGAAGAACTGAAGAAGGAGGCGTCTGTGAAACTGCTAAATGCAGAAAGGAACGAAGATGCCAGTTCAGGCTGCTCCACCCTGGAAGAGATGGAAAGAGCTGGAAGGGACAGGCTGGAGCAGGGGCTTCAGATGGTAGTCTTCTCTGTGGCCCATGCCACCTGTAACGTAGCGTTATTAGCACGGTCATGGGTCCACTCTCAGTAATCTGATGCCGGTTGTTCTTCTGGGCTCTGCAGCCTCAGTGATCAGCCTGTTAGGGTTGCATTTTGAACCACAAGGTCTAGCTCGGCAAAAGTAGCATATTACACGCAAAAGTACACGAATCTTTACAAACAGAAGTTTTATTTTACTTACCAAATGAGCTATACTCAGAAATGTAGGGATGATATTTGTCCAGAATGTAAGTTCAGTTCTGTGAAGGATCCAAAACATAGTACAAAAGGTATGAACCATAGCAACGCTGGAACAAAATCAATCTGGCAACACCTTCTCCTGTCCTAGTCTCAGCATAGGGAATGTCCAGCTGTCAGTCCGTGTGTGTGTAATCATATTTATAAAAGAATGTGTGAATTTGTAAATGCGTACTGAGATTCACAGATGTGTACAGGAATCTGTAAATGTGTAAGGATTTGTCTCTACGTTTTAATCTAGAAGTGAAAAAGATTCTACGAGGGTTGACTTTCTTGTAGCACCAGAATGTAGTCAACACCATGGCGAATTCAGATGCACATTCTGAAAAACTTCTGCATCAATATGGCATTTGAAGATGTAGCCTACATATTGTTTTTTTTTTAGCAAAACATTGTTCCACAGTCGCTTGTCCGTCTTTGAACAGGTTGACAATTCCTTGCACCAGGCAGTTCATTTTGGCATTTCATTGTATTATTCCTTAGTAGAGAGATTAATTCTTCATTTCACTGTATGAATCTGTTAATCTGAAAATTGTTCTCTGTTTACAGGTTGTGGGCTTTAGTAAGCAGTTGGAACGGCTGTGGCAACACCTGCAGGGCAGAGTTGGTGCTCCCCCAACAGAGGGTGCTGGGCAAATGATGTGCACCCTCATCTGCAGCCTCCTATTGGTTGAAAGGGAGCTGGCTGAAGTTCAGAACTCTCAGATGAAGGTAAGATTTACACATCCTCTTTTTTTGGCTGATATATTTACCTTGGCATGATCATAAATGATTTTGACTCAACCTCCCGACTCTACAGCACACCAGCCACGTCCTCACAGTACATAAGTTATTGCCTGTTGGTCCCTGCTTAGCTAATGCATTATCACCACCCCCCGCTGTCCCCATAGTTCACTCCAGTAACCCCGAGTTACTCTCTCAGTTAGTCAAACCCATTTCTCCTGTATTTCTCAAGCAGTTCCTTACGATTTTATAGCCCCACCTGCAAAGCCGTCCTACTGAAAGTGATGTCTGCTGTGCAGAGCATTCAGGAGAGGCTGCTGTGGTGGGAAGAGCTTGCAGCCTGGCTACAGTCCCGGGCAGCGTTGCTGAGGCAGGAGGCAAAGTGCAGGCTGAGGCTAGTAGCTAAGGCCCTGGAGCAGCTGACCAGCGATGGGCAGCTCAGCTTCTCCCACATGGAGGGCTTGCTGTCTGAGCTACTGGGGATGCTGCGAGATGAGCTGCAGCAGTGCAGTGAGGGTGAGGCTATTCTATTGCAGCAGCCGCTTCCCATGGTAACTTGCTGTCATACACTGCAAATTCATCTTTTCCTCTCTGTGGTCTTTCCTCAGAGTGCACTGGCCAGTTGAAGGAGCTGGTTCGGGAGCGGGGAAGGAAGATAGATGCTAAGAAGAGGCGTCAGCTGAAAGCCCAGACCAAAGAGCGGAACAGCACCCTGGATCCTGTGGTCCAGTATAGGGACCCCCAGGAATTTCTCAAGGTGCCTTACAGAAATATAACTTTTCAGATTTTTGTCTTCAGTTTAGACTACTTCAGCATCTATAGTAGTGTCCCTCATTACACATTTAGGTAAGGTCAGCTTTTCTGTCACCCATGAAGCCTAACTAAGGATGTCCCATGATGTTTGTGTTTCTTCCTGTGAAGGTGTACCAGGCTCTGCTGGTTAGGCAGCGGAAGGAGAGCACTGACCTGGAGGAGCAGCAAGACTGGAAACTGACAGAGGCTGTGTGTGATCTGTGGAAGGTGAGGGGTGTGTGTGTGTGTGTGTGTGTGTGTGTACATATGAATGTGCGTTCGTGTGTGCATGCACAGTTGTACCTGTTTAGTGATTTCTTTGAGAAATAATTACAAAAACTATGTTTCATCTCCTCTGGTTGTTAAGTTATCTTTTATTTTTCATTTCATTTTAATGAGGCCTCCATGAAAATGGAGCAAATATCCATGCATCGGATTTATTAGTTGAGACTCATGGAGTTACAGCAGCATGCAGCACATTTTAACGCACAAAAAAACAAGTGGGTTAAAGTGTAACTGAAGCGGTTTTGGGGTATGAGGAGGTGCCAGTCCTTGGAGGATGGACTCCCATGTTGAGTTTGGATCCTCCCAAGGTTTCCTCCTTTTTGGGAGTATTTCCTTGGCGTTATTGCTTCTGGCTTGCTCCCTGGCGAGTTTACACAGGGATAATGTGAAGCACTTTGAGACACTAATGGTGATGTGAAAATTCATTATACAAATGCAATTGAATTGAACTGAATTTAATCAGATAGCAGAGAAAAATGTTTTGGTGCTAAATTTGCTGCTCAATTAATGTTAGTTAATGGGTGTGTATTGTAACAAATTTTGGTCCTTTGTAAGAAAATATTTTGGTAACTCTGGTGCACTCTATTTGTTTGTTTATTTCGATGCTGTTCAGCTCGTGGGTCTCTTTGGAGTTGTATGGCGAGATGGGTTATTTTCCACCAGTACAAGTGCATAGGAATTGTTTTTTTTTATATATATATCTTCCCTTCCTGCTCTCCTATGAGACACACATGGCACAAGGAGGCAGCGTATGAAAGGTAAAGGACTAACACTTTGCTCTGCTTCTCCAGAGACTCCACTTGTCCTGGTCTGAGAGGTTGGCAGCACGGGTATGGGATTTGTTTCAGACGGCTGTACCCGAGCAGGCCAGTCTGTCTAGGGAGTGCTGCCAGCAGCTCCGGCAGGAGGCGGAGCAGGACCTGGGCACCCAGTTACATCAGGAGGAGTCCATCACCCGGAAACATCTGGAGGGGATTCGGGAACAGCTGGAACAGGACAGACAGGTACATGGAAGTGAAGGTAGCACTGGGCAGGTGCTTTCATCCTCAGGGATCACCATAAAGTAGATGCCATCATCTGTAAAAATGATGAAATATCCCTTTAGCATAACACAGGCGAGATCTTTCTGTCTGCGCTATTCAAACTTTTGGATTGTGCCATAGACGTGGGCTAAGGAAGAGGCCTTGGTGTCAGCCAGTCTGGCTCACCTGGCTGAACAGCAACTGAAGATCCTCAGAGGGATGCTGGTGAGACAAATGGATATGCAGGAAAGGTGAGACTATTGATATGAGCAGCTCAAGTGGCCAAGTGGGTGTAACTGCATAACACCGACTCTCCTCCCTTCCGCAGTGGTACTGGCACTCTGGTGGAGGAAAAGCAGCAACTTCTCCTTATGGCAGTACAGAGGCTGTTCAACGCACGGCATTTTAGCTTACGGATGTTGAAGGAGATGAGACTATCGCGGCTGAAGCACGCCCACTGTGACATTGGAGCTCTGGAGCTGGAGAGCTCTAGCCAGGCCCACCAAATGCCCCACGGTGGCCTCAAGGTACTGCCTGGTCCCACAAGGCTGCCAGTAGTACTGTGCGATATAAACGATATAAACGGTATACGAGATAAATTTGGCCAACGGGAGAGATTTTGATTATACCGCCATAAGACAGAAATTTCCGCTGCTCACCCGCAAAAATGACGTAATGAAGTCGTGTCAAATAACAAATAATGTATTATTTATATGATTTATATGAAAAATGATTATTGCTGCACCCGGCATCAGAGTCTTGCACAGGTCTGATTTTGACAAACCGCACCCGCCCGTACCCATCATACTTAAACCCGTATCCAAACCGTTATCCGGCAGAAATAAAATAATATTCCACACCCGATCCACTACATATAAATACTGACACCCGAACCGCACCTGAATGAAAATCAGTCAGATAAGCAAAGACAAAAGTTTATTGCCACAACAAACGACCAGTTACATGTGCAACATCAGTTGAAAAGGCATAGCTAAATGTAAATGTTGCTTAATAACAACCTAATAATAAGCAAAACAAATGGTAGTAGCCTACCGCCAAACTCAAATAACGTTTGATATCGCCATGCCCACACATAGCATTACCAGCTTACAATTAAATTTGTTAATAAAACTAATATTATATAAAATCTACATTAGGCTACCCTGCACAGTATTGGGTTTTACGTACGTGCACTGTCCATTTCCTTTGGTTACCCGATTGGAATTCCTCCACGAAGGCGAAGACTAGCGTTTGGTGCGGTGCTTTATATTACTGCGTAAAAAAAGGATATCGTCCACAGTTGATGGACTCAGCTGACTACTTCAGCATCCATGTCGAACAACTGGAGTAGATCACATATGCGTTTTTTGAAAATGAAAGTGGGAGAGATTTCCGGGAATGCGCGTACAGGCATAAACTGATATGGATTTTACATTTTATTATCTTGAATGCAGGGATTTTGTCACTAAAATATAGCCCTAGGGTATTTTTTGTTGACACATGATGTTTTGAAAACTGCAATTTAGCTCTCCTGTCCGACCCGAACCCGTCACCCGTCGGGTAACCGAACCCGTGCAGGACTCTGCCTGGCAGGACCTTTATGGGAGAAATGATCATATTAATACAGATGGAGTTATGACACTAGTCTAGTTCTATGCCTTGTTTTCTGCTTACCTATACAGTTTACAAAATCAACCTCTGTTTTTAATATAAGATAAAACCAGGGAAGTTACTTGAAATTTTTCATATTTTTTCTATAATTGCAGATTTGCACAATGAATATTCTACATTCATGACTACTTTGAAATGTGTTAACAGTTTATTATACAACTTCCTGCTGCAATGCCTTTGATATGGACATGTTCCCCTTTCAAAAACAGTTGTATTGAAATTTACAGATCAAATCATACACCGCAATATATACCGTCTACGGTTCAAATTATACCGCAATATGAGTTTTATGCCACATCGCACAGCCCTAAGTGCTAGCCATTTACTGTGAACATGACCTCCTTCTTCCACATACAGACCTGCACTATTATTTTTCCAAGCTTATTGCTTGCGTATAGTTTATATACAGTAGTGCAGACATTGCAAAGTGATACAAAGACATTTTTTATTTTATTCCCCATAATCCCTTCCCCCTCAGATTAACAAAAACTGGCTGTAGATAAAAATAGGGGGTTAAATAAGGGGATAAATATGCAATAAAAAAAAAACAAATAACAATGACAAGTAAAGACCTGCTTAATATGCTGAAAATGAGCACTAATCAACTAGAACCTATTTTTATCAAGCTAGAGAGGCAGCATGTTTATCAAAGTAGCATATTAGCCACCATGCAAGCAGATCTGTATGACACTACTTACGTAACATATGGATAATAAAGGTCTTGTCCACCAAGACTCACAGCTAGCAGCCCAGCATCACTATGGGATCAGCCATTCTTTCATCTATACATGCACTACACTGCACCAAGCAGAGGATTGCCTTAACAAACCTCATACGTCCTTGGCACCAATAGGAGCCTTGCTCCAGTGAGGCAGAGCGACGCCTGGGTCCAGAGAGTCAGCTGATTAGCCAAGGCTTTCAGCAGGAGTTTCTGTCGGAGTTGGACACAGGGACAGGATTTCTTCAGGAACACGCCCAGCTGTTGGTGGGCCATACCTTTGCTCAGAGAGTGCGGCGGCAGCATAGCCAGACAAAGTTCCACCATCAACATTCTGATCACAGCAAGGTAAAGATGGCTGCTTCAAGCAACTTAAAGCAGTGTGCATTTCACATGTGTATATGCCACCACAAAATCTCATTAGCAACTGAAGCTGCAAGATTCATTATAGTTCTTGTTGTGATGCAGCAGGACCTGGTGGAAGCAGTTTCTGAGAGCGTCTATGTGACTCGGGACTCCATAAATGTCCTGATCCGTGACTATTATGCTGAGATACAGAGCATCATCAGGACATCGTGGCAAGACCAACAGGACATCCTGCAGCACGGTGAGAAGCAATAATACTGTAAGCAGTGATTCTCAAAGGGAGAGTGATATCAGTCAAGGCTTTAGGTGAGCTGAGCTGTTAACAAAAAGTGCTAGCTTTTATTTCTTATATATAAATATTTGCTTCAGATGTGCATTGTCGAAGAGCATTTCAGCAAGGCAAGAGTGAATATCATGGTCATGTTGTGATGTGAACTGTGAAACAGTTCTGCTATGTCAATATCAGACGGGAGTGACAAGCAGATGGGCAGGAACCAGCTGATGTGGACGCTACAGAAAGAGCTAACGAACTGGGAGAGGAAACCCATCTCTAGCGAATTCCAGCACAGGTACTACCTTACCATGTAGTTTTTGAAAAACTTTGAAGACCCTCAGCGGACCATTAACTTCTACGTACATTAAATAAGGTACATTACAATTTGGTTGGTTTGTAAGACAAAAAACAGTAATCCGTATTGTGGATCATGAATGAAAAATATTGTGATATGACATTTTGGCCATATCATCCACCCCTGAACCTGCATTAAAAGTGATTTAAAACTCGCTGGCTTGAAGAATCGTGATTGTACCTGAATCCCACCCCCACCGCTAATAAGCATTGACAGATACTTTTAGTGGGTTAGTAGATTTTTGTGTTTTAAAACAGTTGTTGATGCATAGTGCTGACTTTATATGTCTTTTTATCGTTACAGATCACAGTGTGATAAGCACCTGAACCTGAATCCCAGTAGCTTAATTAGCACTTATTTCATTGTCTGAATCTACTGCTGCCTGCTGTTTCCTGGTGTGCAGTTGATAAATAAACTTGCTTATGGTGTAGGAAAACATGCATTTAATGCGAAACAGACAAAGTGCAAAGGCATTACACAACACACAGTCACATGCTCATATCTATAGTCTGTTTTTATGCAGCAATCCAAACATGCAAATGTCTGATACCTAATTCACATTTAATGTCACTAGTGACAATTACAGATATTTCCAATTCATGGGAAGAGTTGACGACACGATATTTGGAAAAGCAAATTAAATTACGAATGGCAAATGCATAGTCATTAATAGGGGTGTAACGATGCACTCACTATTCGATACACTTGACAATGTTCAGCTTACACAAATAAACAGAATTCCAGTATGATGAAATTAATTAATATGATAAATAATAATAAAATTCATCCCAGTTCACATTTTTTATATTGAATGTTTTTCATGTGAAGGCGCAGGGTGTTGGCGTGTATTGTTGGCATACGTGTGGTCATTTTACTAGTTTGTCTGTGGTTCCCTGCTTTGCAGTGTGTGTTGCCTTCTCATAATTTGTCTAAAATGCTGCATTCACCTCCTCCTGAATGTCTGTAAATATATGCATTTTTCCTGTCGAGTTTTGTTGGATAAATCCAGGATTTTGTGTAAAAGGTTGCACACGCACATTTTGAGCATCTTTTAGTGCGTGTCTGTGACTGTGACTCTATGCTCAGCTGGTAGATGTGCCCTTTTCTTCCAAGGGGAGCAGCTCCAGCTTCACCGTGAGCCTGGGGGACTGATTATGGAAAATGGATGAATGGGTCATTCAGTACAATGACTTGCTAATTTTGCCTTGCTTTTGGAATGTCAGGATGGAAAGTCAGAAGATGAAGATTTTGAACCAGTATGATTTGGAATTTAAGGCTGCTTACGACAAGCTGAGGAAGAAGAAATCCGTCATCAACTATGTGATGAACACTCTTGAAGGAAGACTTCAGGTAACAACCAGAATATGTAGTAAATACCACAATAACGGCCCGGGGTAAGTAGCCTTCTTCACGCTACGTCGTTGCATAAGTTCTATGTTAAACGATAGGACTTGCAAACAACATAGCGTTAAGAAGCCTTCAGGACACTCTCCCCAGAACATTGAGAGATATTTAGAACATTGAGATGTTTAAAAAGACATTAGATTAAAACAGACAATTGTGCCAGATCACTGACCGTTTTACAAATGTTTTGCATTCTCCCTTGGGATGGTTTCATGTGTGAAAGGGTCTGTGCATAGGACTGCCATCTTAAAGGACTTGTTCTTTCTCCATAGGAAGCTGAAGAGACCTTCATGTCACAGCTGACTTCAGTGGCCAAAGTGCCACCATCCAGTAGGGGGAGCAGTTGACCGCTGTGTCAAACAGAGGCTCACCCAGGTCACCTGCATTTGATGAAGCAGGACTTTGACAGTCCTTCACAATAATGTCAAAGACTCGGAAATTGTATGCTAAAACAAAACACCTGGTTGATTATGTCACAACTAATTTTGTTAATTGGTAACAGGTCAGTAAGATGTTTTGGTATAAAAAGAGCCTCCCAGAGAGGCGGGGTCTCTGTGCAGTGAAGTTGAGAGGTTTACCACTTTGTGAAAGACTGCGTAGCCAAATAGTGCAATAATTTAAGAATAATGTTCCTCAACGTACAATTGCAAAAAAAAAAAGTGAAATTCATCCGTGGTACATAATATCATTAAACAATTCAGTGAATCCTGAGAAATCTCGTATGTGAGGGACAAGGTAATATTGGATAGCCATGATACTTGGTTCCTGAGGCAGCACTGCATTAAAAACAGACACGATTCTATAGTGGATATCACTGCATCAGCTCAAGAACACTTTAGACAACCATTGTCTGTGAACACGTTTTCTCTCTCTCTCTTTCTCTCTCTCTCTCTCTCTAAAATTAAATTTCACTGACAGCATTACGTGAATTTTAAAAATCCTATTAGACCTAATTTGAACGACAAGCTAATTTGTTTGATTACTAAATTAAATGCTTTTATACTTTACATTATAGACTTGATATGCTACAAGCATATAAAACTTGCTCACGTTTTGCTCTGGCCTCCGCGTGTTCTCATAGCACACCATCATGTTTCCGAGAAAGGTCTTTTTAGATTCCAAAGAGGAACTAAATCTTGGTAATTGTGCAGATGAATTCTGGGTAGATTTGGGCAAGCCTCAGAGTCGTAGTATGAGCGGTATCTGGGCGAAATTGGAGCGAGACAGAGCGACCGCTCCAGCCTTAATTTAACACTAGAAAGACTGACTGGGTCAATTGACGCAAATCAAACAAAATCACTGCTATTTCTCATTGAAGTTCTTGCTACAAAAATCTGAAAATTCTTGAACAGAACATGGTAACACAAATGACGTTGCTGGTGAAATTAGTATTTTACCGCAGTATATACCTAGAAAGACTGACTGGGTCAATTGACCCAGTCAGTCTTTCTAGTGTTAAAAACCGTTCCGTGCTCTGACCAATTTTCGCCCGCTCCGCTCCTCGCTCACGCTCCGCTCCACTCCGCTCACATGCTCTGGTGGGAGAGGGCCGTGAGCATGCCTTTCATGGGTGTCACCTCACCTGTCATTGTGCAAACCTGCACAGAGGTCAGTTCCAACCGATTACAGGCGGCTCCATGTGAAGCCCTACCAGTGGCCTTCCCTCGCCCCCCTCGTGTCCATTAGGGCGGAGCAGGGGACTCCCTCCAGTGTCATATGGACATGGCACAGTGTCGGCAGACGGAGTTACACACTGACGGTCGTCACATTTAAATACTGTGTGTTCAGAAGAAAGCAGGCGTCTTACAAACGGTCTCCGTGCATAAAATGGGTTTGAGCAGGATGTGTCATATGGGTGTTATGATTGTTGGGTGATAGTCTGATATAACGTCCAACTTTTAATGTGTATTGCATCAATGAAAGTATTCTGAGGCTACTGTATCTCAAACCGAGCCTTTCTTTTTTAGAAAATGTGTTTATTCTGAAAAGTAATCAAAATGTATCTGTAAGGTGGTTAGTGACTTGAACCATTTGTATCTGTTGTCAGAATATACACATTTATTTAGAAATGTGTTCAGTGACAATATAAAATGAATGTAGAAAATGTGTATTACAGTAATGTATAACAAACTGAGCAGACAATCCTTTGCCCTGATGATCAAGGTTCATCTCAAAGAAAGGAGAATAGTGCCACATGGTGGACATTCAAATTACTGCATGTGCTGTGCTTATAGACATGGAACTAACAATCTGGTGTCAATACTGTTTTAAGAGTCACTTGTGGGATGTTAAATTGTAAAAAAATTGTAACAGATATCTATTTCAAACAATGTATCATTATTGAACTAATCATCTGAATTGCATGTTAGTCCTATTTCTATTGGAATAGAAAATGTACCTTAATTGTTATTGTAAAAACTAAACATTTCTCCATGCATCTATGAATAGATCATAGATTTGTTTTTTGGCTATTTACAATTTATTTTGTTTTAATAGGATTTAAAGAATTAGTGGTTATCAAAAGCAAGAGCTGTACAGACCCTTCACAGTCATTGTAAAGTCAAATTAGCACTTGTTGTTAATTCACAGTACTGCATGAATTACTCTTAACCAACAGGGTTAATGCAATATTCTAACAATATTTTTTTATCTTTGAGAATTAAATGGACATTTTCTTACATATTTAGAATAGAAAATTCTATTATTATGTATGGCATTATTTTTCCTACTTTCAATAGTAGTGTCTGCTAAATATATGTATGTGTTCCAGAAATAAAAGAGCAAATTTATTTTTTAGAAGTATTTTTAATGTAGTAAGTTGCATGTCTGTCCATGTTGTACCTCGAGCTAAAAATGTTTAGGTTCCTAAGCCTCTATGCTACTCATGAATCACTCTACAGTATGGAATTCAGTGTGGGTAACCCCACAATGTACGTGCTGTACCAACATTACGGGGATAGAATTCAGTGTGTTTGCCATACAGAAGCTCCTCTACTTACAAACGGCTGTTTGTAACTTGAAATGCTCGCAAGACGTTATTCAACGTCATTTTGAGGGTATACACATGTACAAAGAAGTAGGATGCTAGGAGTCTGCACGCTACGCTGCTGCGTGGCGGGGGTAGCAGCCAGAAGTCGTACAAGGCAGAATTGACACGCATAAAAAAAATGATGAAGCAGACAGAAAATGGGAGTCCAATGAACACAATTTGGACTTAATGTCCTCTTTGTTCCTATGTCTGAAAGTTCGTAAGTAGAGGAGTGCCTGTATTACCAATTAAAATTCGATAGCAGAAATACTGTATTTAGGAGCTGAGATGTACCCATTAATATTTTATGGCATCTGCTGATCAACTTCTGATGTTACTCTACAATGCAGTGAAGCAAACAAATACACCCAAGTAAAGGCCCCACAGCAATTAAAAATAGTTCATTTAAATTGGAAAAATTCTACAAAAGTCCATGTGATATATTTTGTTACTGTAGAGCTAATTTAAATTTAATGATAGCATTTCATTATGTTATGTTATATACTTTATCCTTACATTTTAATCATGCGGGAAGGTACTTGACGCAACTTGAAATAGTTTGTCCTTTAATCGTCAGAGATAATGAGCAGGAATTGTTTGCAGATATCTCTGGATTAGGAAATGCAAGAGTTTTTCCTTAATCTGCAACATGCTATGACCCGAACACTTTGAAACATGCACAACCAAACAACCAAAACCCGATGTTCAAAAAGAAGTTTCTTTTTGAGCGATGCATTTGTTTTGTTACCTAAAAAAAGTGCATTAATTAATTGATACATATATGCTGTGTTCTGTCTATTATCTCCACATTCCCACCTTAAAAATTCTAAAAAAAAAAGTTTCTGAGCCACGCAAGTTATTTTTAACAGAGAACTGAGAAACCTGACCATTAATTTTAAAAAAGAAATGAAATGACAGTGTATGCTATGAATGCATTCTTATATAGAAATTTGTAAAGTCCTACAAAATAGTAATTACCATTTTTTTGAGAATTTTGTCAGTTCAATAATTATTTGCATCATTTAAACATATCAAAATACAACTTTCTATTCTTCAAGATTTATACTTTATTTATATGGAAAAAAGGTACATGCTTTTTGAAATAAAATGCACAAATCTCTTTCATATTACAAAAAATACTCTCTCAAAATAAATGAAATGCATATTAAAACAACAACGACAATTTTTTTTTTGTATAACGTGTTATTACAACATGACATCGTCTCAAAGTGCTTTTCAGCATCTTCACCCAAAGCCCACAGTGAGTAAGCCATTGGCTTGGACATTGATTCTTATCTAACAAGGGAAAAGTCAGATTGACAGGATGACCTGACCTGGATATGACCATGATGACCGATAACAGATAACTTTGTATCGATTATTTGCCCATTTTGTTTGTTTAAAGCTTTTTTAAGTCATACACTGCAAGTTCATTATCCTAGCAAAAGTCATTGTGACATTAAAATGTGATCTGCGACATTTAATCAAATACATGATTTTTAATGGGTGTGGCCACAAAAAAACCCTTTAAAAGGGTCCCTTGCTCGCCCTACCAGTCACACCACAGCAGCCATGAGAGGACTCATTTTAGCCCTCGTTGCAGCCCTTGTGGGTGAGTACTTTTTTCATTTGTCATTATGGGAGCATTTTCAAGCAAGATTCTAAATCAAATGAATTCTTTCAGCGACTATAAAAAAGAATCATAATAGGAATACTTATACATATATATATATATATATATATATGTGTGTGTGTGTGTGTGTGCTTTGTTATATTAAATATTTGTTTAATATTTTACGCAGCATTCCTAGAGTTTCTGTCTTGTTAAAGTATTTTTATTCAAATTTTATCAAAAAGCACATTTTTATACAAGGTTATTGCATTTTTTTCTGTAATGTTCTTAATTATTTTTGTCAGCATTTATCAATTCAGACATTGCAATCTTTTTTTTACCTTTCAGCAAGTCAACAGATAAACCTAAGTAAGTATGATACAACAGTCTCTTAGTATCTCGTAAAAATAATTGTGATTTTTAACATTTACTATTTGAAATATCTAAATGATTGCATGTCTGCAATGAAAACTGAATTGTTCTTTTACCAGCACCGGATTTTAGTACAAGTAAGACCTACGTGTACAAGTATGAAGCGCTGCTCCTGGGCGGACTCCCTAACGAGGGCTTGGCCAGAGCCGGCATGAAGATTGTCAGCAAGGTTCTCATCAGCAGAATTGCCCAGAACACCTACCTGCTTCAAGTAAGCCTTCATCGAAGCGTTGGGAGTGTCCTGAGCACCTTCTGTGGA
>JABFEB020000016.1:18215091-18228053 GCA_019775895.2 Stomatorhinus ivindoensis | reverse complement strand
AGTTATCAATCCAGGTTGCTACAGTTCCTAAAATACCTGTCGCTTTGAGTTTAAGTAAGAGCCTATTGTGGGGGACATGTCATACTAATAACCTGGGCCATACTGAATTTAACCATATTATATATATATATATATATATATATACACACACACACACACACATACAAACATAACTTATGTATAAATTGGAAGAAACAGAACTTTAAATATAGATAGTCAAAATAATTAAGACATACATATTTATACAATTATTACATTACAATTACAATTCATACAATTATTATATTAAATAAGTATAAAAGGCAGATACAATTAAAATAAGGCATTCCAAAATTGCACAATTAACATGAATTGTCATCTAAATCAGAACCTTTCTTGCCTTCCTTGATGAAAAGTCATCAATAATGTCATCATATGAAATCTGGTCAGCAATTGCATGATTGATGCTGATGATGGCGAGGCGAGTGAGGCGTTCCTGAGACACAGTGGACCTCAGATATGTCTTCACAAGTTTCAGCTTTAAAATGCTCCTCTCTGCTGAAGCCACAGTTACAGGTAGAGTAACTGCAATTCTCAGAGCAGTCCACAAATTTGGGTATATTTCTGAGAGTTCAATGTCATGCACAATGTTCAGCAGCTCAAGAGAGGTCATAGATTTTGATGGTAATTCAGGCAAATTCTTAATCTCCAGTGAAAGCTCTCTGGCATCCAAGTCTGATTGGTCCTGAAAAAGCAAAGTAGCACTGAGGGCCTTACACAGTTCAGAGATTAGGAAAATGTGTCAGTACTCGAAATTTCTCTTCCACATTTTCCAATGTGCTGAATCTCTCTTGGATGGAAAACACTGCAGCATCAACAACAACATTAAAAAAGGTCACTTCCAGCTTCTTTAGGGCATCAATCAATGGCTCATTAAATGATTCGTAAGAGAAGTGCCACTTTGTAGATCTCAGTCTTTTCTGTTGCAGAACAGCCTCTACGTTCATGTCCTTACACATATCCCTGGCTGACATTTGTACAGATGCAAAGCCTGGTGCTTGTATTTTCGGAGACCTCTCTCTGTCTTTTTGAGGAGATTGACTGCTACATCCACATGCATGTTGGGAGACTGCATGAGCTTGCTCACATGGTGGGTTTGGTCCAGGATGTCATACCACACCATTGTACAAATGCTGAATCTGTTTGATCCCACCTCCTCAGACAAAGACTGGGCCTCAATCTTTATGACTGAGTCTTTGGTGTGGTATCTCACCTCAATCAAAGCCTTTCTCACTGAAGATGCTTGGTACCTCAGGGGCTCAAAGCTGTTACTTTCCCACCTTGTTTCAGACTACATCTTCAGTGTTGTCACGAGCGGGTTAGCAGCGTGCCTGAATGTCGGCGGCGTGGAGTAGACAAGACGAGAGGAAGCAGGAATATCCAAAAGAACGGGGTTTATTAAACAAACGGACGGGTAAACGCCACAAGACATTACAATGACCGAACTGGGGTTACTAACTCAGACGCGGACTAAATACACAAGACTGACAGGGAACTAATCAGAAAACAGAAGATCACAATCAGACAGGTGAACTACAGGTGGTTTCAATCAGGGTTTGCACACGAGGAGCAAGGGGGGCGTGGCACACACTAGGCTCGAACGGACGGAGCGTGACAAGTGTAATGTTAGTATTCTTTTCAGGATGGTCCATCTCTGAGTGGAGACTGAAAACAAATTGTAAAGTTTTTGCAAAATCCCAAAGTAACTTGTGGCATCAATAGATCCCTTTGCAGCATCAGCCACAACCAAATTCAGTGTATGAGCTCCACAGGGAACAAAGAGCACTAGGATTCAGTTGCCTGGCTTGAACGCCCTTGTTTTTTCCCCTCATGTTGGCCCCATTGTCATATGACTGACCTCTGCAGTCCTCAAAAGGAATTTTCAGCTCTGCCAGCCTGTTTAAAATCATGGATGCAAAATGTTTCCCTGTGGATTCGTCAGCTTCCAAAAAACCATAAAATACTCCTTAATATGGGGCTTCTCTTGTAATGACACAATTTGAATCACAACTGACAGCTGTTCAGTGTGGCTAATATCTGGAGTGCAATCTAAAATTATGGAGAAGAACTTTGCCAGCTAGATATCATCAACCATTGTTGAAGTGATCTTGCCACTCAACAAATCAATGAATTCATTTTGTACATGGTGACCGAGATAGCTGGTGTGACTGCAAGTGCCTTTCTGGACACGGTTAATGTGCCCTTGCATTCTGGGATCAAACCTTGCCATGAGTTCAACTTCTTTTAGAAAATGTCCATAACAATTTTCTTGTGTGTCCCCTAAGTGCTCAATTTCTGATTGCGAGAAACTGAATGATAGCAGTGAGACGAGTCAGAACCGCTCTCCATTTTATTTTCTCAGCCTGCAGAAGTGCCATCTCTTGTTTGTCAATTGTTTCACCTTTTTAAATCCTCACTACCAGTTACTTCCATGCTTTCATGGAATTATGGTGTTCAGCATTATTATCATGTGAGTTGAGAAGGGAACTGGCATGCTTCCAATCTGTCATTCCAGAACTTGTTAAATTGTTGTGTGTTTTAGAAAACAGCTTGCAGCAGAAGCAAAAAAGGCTGTAGTTTTTCTCAGAATATACTAGCTAGCATCTTGGCATCTATTCACCGGTAACTAGTATTTTCTTAAAATACTGGTGATGGCAACTTCTTCAATCACCCTCATTTCTAGGGAAAACGAAGTCAGGTGCTACTCTACTCGGTCCTTTGCAAACCAGCTGTATTCGAATGCTGTCAGTGATATCTGAAGGCCAGTTTGCAGGGTCCATAGGCAGGGGCTCATCCTCTGGCGGTTCAGCTCCAGACATTTCTACGAGCACACATTTGCATTAGTATACACTAGTTATTTGGAATACACAGGATTCATAGTGGCGGAACAGTCTTTGCAAAATATCATGTAACACACACACACACTCAGGCTACGCCTCACCTGAAGTGGCCGCAATTGGGTCTTCATCCTTGAGATCAGACATTTGTGGAGACACATATGTGGCTGAAGAGGTGGACGGCTCCTCATCTTGGGCAGTGGCAGAAGGTGCTCCAAAATATTTCAGAAGTGCCCTTGAATAGAAACCCAATATAAAACTTTGATACGTGCATGCATCATTTTCATTATTAAAACAAACATATAATTTTGCCCAATTTATGAAATATTCAGAATTATATGTATAACAAGAATTTTATTGAATAGGCTATCACAACATCAGTGTTTGGAAGTAATGCATTACTCTGTAGTTACAGTAAGATAACTTCCCTAAATAATGTAGCCTAATAGTGTAAGGGATTTTTTTTTTTGTCAGAGACTACAACAGAATACTATCGTCCGGTTTTAGCGTAGCATGGTATACAAATGGATAACAGCCATTTTAGTTAGTCATACTTTGAGAATAGGAGACAAATCAACAATACACCTCTTCCAGTTAATAGCTAATTAATATTATGCTGAACACGGTCCAAAAGATTCAATAAGCCACATCAATGTCTATTGTCTGTCTACTGTTTATTATCCTAGCCAAGTGGCTAACAAATGCAAACAGAAGTTTTCCCTATCCCTACTCATTAATGTTATCTTGTTTCAGGATACGTTATGCACAATACCCACCATTATCCAATGACATTATCCAATCTGCTTACTAGGGATGCTCATTTCGATTAATTTTCCCAACCGATAACCGCTGTTTGTAATCCGAACATTAATCGTTAACTGATCAGATTAGAATATTAAATTAGAATTGAATGAAAATAGAACTGAGGAGTGTCTGATTGTTATGATCCGTCCGTCCGAGCCTCCTGTGTGCCACGCCCCCCTCGTTACCTCATGTCTGCTCCCAATGGAAACCACCTGTTGTCAATGCCTCTGATCATGTGTTTCGGTTTCGGTCTTGATTGTATTACGTATTTAGTCCGCGTCTCAGTGAATGTTGTCAGATCCGTCATTGTGATGTCCTGTGGCGTATACCCCATTTGTTTCCCAAATAAACCCTGTGTTTCTGGAATTCGCTTGCCTCATCGTCTTGCCTGCCTCACGCCGCCTACATCCAGGCACCGCTCTACCCAGCGCGTGACACTGATTAAATATGCAAACATTTTTTTCCAGTTTTATTTCAACATGTGCGAACAACAGCACACAGAACATATCATGAACAGAATCTGGATTCATGCATCATCAAATTTTCACACACCTGCAGTGTTTCTGACAACAGAGAAAAACTAAATAATATAAATTAAAAAATAAAATAAATAGGCCTGCACTAAATATTTTTTACTTAAATAACAAATTAAGATTACAAAACGAAAACACGCTGAAATCTCTTTGAAGCTTTGAAGATCAGGCATAGGCAAATTTTTTCAGATATGGGCTACTAAATTTTTTCAGTTAAAAAAATAGCAGGCCTGCATCAAACCACAAATTGTCTAATTTTAATTTATACTACTGGTGTATTTTAATGCCGCGTAGCATATTTTGCAAGTCACTAAGTCAGCCTTTCTGTTGAAATGGTCCCACACAGAGTATTTCTTTTCGCTCACTTCATTTTGCTTGCCCAGAAAAATACGTCTGAAGGCACGTGAAGGCAAATACGTGTGGTTGCACGTGATAACGAGTTAACAAATAGCGTATCTGTATCATATTTACGCCACAAAACTTTCTACTACTACTACTACTACTACTAATAATAATAATAATAATAATTTAACTGATAGTAATAATCGGTCAAAACTCATTCTTTCCGTTAACAGTTAAACAGTCAATATGGGCATCCCGACTGCTTACCTTTATCTTTTGCTCGTTTCTCCTACTCTTCTATTTTTATAAACTAGGCACCTGATGGCTTTGACCTTTTCTTGTGTGGCTATAAATCATCCTCTCTGATAATACAGATAGGCACTTAGAATAAAAGTCTGGACCTCTTAGTTTGGTGAGTAAAGAAAATCTCTTTTATTTCAGCAATTTCAGCAAAGCGCTCCCATCACACTCTGGCACTTGGTACCAAGTCACCCCCAGCACACAGAACAACCAGTAAATAAACCATAAATCACACGACTTCTAAGTCCTGACTGTTCACAAAACATCATCAAACTAAGCTGAAACATATAACAAACACAATTTGTTGCTCCATTGTTTCACCCTGGTAGCAAGGTAAAGTTCACCCATTTTAGTCAGCCTTGCGTTATAGACTCTACTTGAGATATGTATATAGATATTAATTATATGACATTGAATCACTGTTCATTTTTGGGTGTTAATGATTAACACATTGATATATTGTCCCTGAATCACTGAAAATACATGGTTAACATATTAGTATGATTAACATTAGTATTATTAACATGATTACTTACACATTTCCAATTGCGCAACATAATATATATTGTCTACTGCAACTATTTTATTAAGCTATAACTCTTTGTGCACCAGTTGGGGATGGCTTCAAGTCTCTTCCTGCAAGTGGTTTCTCCCCCCCTTTGCTCTGCTGTCTGCCTCTCCAAGGTCCGAGCTCTCTTCAGGGTCTGTGGAGCCAACTGCAGGCAGCTATCACTAAGCGAGGTCACACTGTATTAAAAACAATCTCTTCTTGCTTAAGACCTAAAACATAACAGACCCAATATGCCTCCCCTCCCGGGCCTACTAATGGCTAATTTTACTTCCACACTTGTCCATCTTCCATCAGTGTTAATTTTGCACTCCAGTATCAACACCCATCCCCCAACCCGTGAATCACCACAATGTAAACTAACAGACCTACTGTCATGATCCGCCCGTCAGAACCTCCTGTGTGCCACGCCCCCCTCGTTACCTCGTGTCTGTTCCCAATGGAATCCAGCTGTTCTCTATCTGTGCCTGAGTATCCTGAGTATTTAGTCCGCGCCTGAGTCCGTCTCCCCAGACCTGTCATTTTGTTTGCCTGCTTTGTCTGTTTAGTTTCGTTTTGTATCTAGTATCCCGTGCTACGTTTTCCTGCGAATAAACCCCTTTTTGGACTATTCCGCTGCTTCCTGCCTGCTCGCTGTTCACCCGACCGGCAGTGGACGTGACACCTACACCTTAGCACACAGATTCAGTTTGTATAGAATTTTTTTCTGCGATTCTATACAACCCAGGAAAAATTAATTATGACATAATGGGCTTGGATTGACAATATTATTAATGAAATGTGCTTTATTTGGTACCACCCCACCCCGCTCCCCTTTCGACAGGTTGTGCGTGAGACTTCAGCACAGCAGCAAGCAGGTGCACCGAGGGCCCTCAATTTAAATATTGCTGTGTTTATTCTGTGGAATAAGTATAAATAATTTGCATAAATAGTATTTAATGAATAATTAATGTAGTTTGCATTCAGATTAGTATTTTGTTGCATATATGGGGTAAAGGTATGGTCTGATCTGGTGGGTGTGGCTTTACATATACATAACTCCAGATCTTAGTCATTTCAATGAGAGTGAGTTGGAATACTATGGTATATAGAGTGTGTAACTTACCAAGAGTGAAGCTGGCAAAACCTAAGTGCGAGAAATTGTTTCATTTTATTTTGTTTGTTTCGGTTCTTTTTCTACTCCACTGTCCACTGTAAATAAATCGCACGGGGCACTACGTAAGTCACTGAAAAAAAAAACCCTAAAACGGTGATTGAGCCATCTGAATTCTTTTGGAAGTAGTGTGTCAAGAATCAGGCACATTTTGCAGCGCCTTCTGGTGACACTGAGGTTGCAGCAGAAAGCTCTTCTTTAGGTGCAGCCTGTAATTTCTAATAAGACCACGAGCTCCCCAGACAATCAGCAGATTCGGGGATCATGGTCCTGTAGCCACATGAGATGCAGAATTATGGGATCTTTAGTGCTAGGAAGAATCAATAAGGTTAGGGTTTCAGTACGAAAGACACCAACCCACAGGGTGACTGGGTATGATCGATGGGTGATTCTTCCTTTAGGCAAGGGCTCCCCGCTAACCCCCAGGACCACGATAGGATTAGTGAGTGGCTGTAGTGGAATATGTAACTTCTGTGCTAAAGTTAGATCCAAGAAGTTGCCCGTGGCTCTGAAATCAATCAGGGCACGTGTGGATTGCGATTCTCCTGTGAATGGGTAATGTTAGTTGAGCCTGCAAGATTCCCAAAAAGATGGAATGGCCTACCTTGGTGGGTGGTTCGGAGCGAGAGGGACAAACAGGACAAGCACAACCCCTGGATGGTGTGGCGCCTCCGCTCGGTTATGGTGAAAGGGGATCTTCTGAGCTGCATAGGTTTGGGACCCTCAACAGGAACGGGACTTGGTAGTGCTGGCAGATGGGAGCACTGGCGACAGCGTTCTCAGAGACTGTTATCCAGTGTAATGGACAGCCCGATGAAATCCTCGAAGGTAAGTGCGGAGCCTCTGGACATTAGTTTGTCCTGAATGTCAGGGTTAAGGACATGTCGGTATAATATATGGAGGCAGTCCTCCAGCCAGCGTAACCCGGCCACAATGGTCCAGAACTCTATGGAGAATTCCGCTATGGCCTGGGAACCTTGTCGGAGGTCTACCAGACATTCACCTAAGCTGCGTCCCACAGCTGGGTGATCGAAAATCTCCTTGAAGGCTGCTTGAAAGTTTTGAGTCAACTCTAGGAGGTGGCTGACACTGGACCATAAGGCGGTTGCCCAGTTGCAGGGTCAGCCAGTGAGCAGCGATATGACGAACCAGAAACGTGCTGTTTCTTCAGTGAAGTGCTGTGAGTGCTCCTTGATGTAGAGGCTACACTGCAAGAGAAGGGCCCGGCAGTGGTCTGGATTACCATCATATTTTTCAGGCATGACAAGCGACACTGGGGTAGATGCCTGTAGAGGGGAGTCAGGGAGTTGGGATTAGCCAGCTTGCCTCTCGAGTAGCTGGGATACCAGAGTGGTGAGCTGATCCACCTGCTGCTACAAGCGTTGGTGCTCTGTGAGGTTCATTCTGTTCTGGCAAAGTATTTTATGATGACAGGCCAGAACAGAGGATACAGACCCCAGAATGCGGAGGCAAACTTTTTTATTAAACAAGCTGGGTACAGACAGAGTCAAAGGGATATTCCAAAATCATGGCCGGGTCGCAGGCGGTGGTCAGGAGCCAGGGAGATCAGTCCTACCCAGATGGACGAGAGAGGGGTACGATGAAATAGATGGAACAGGACCAGTGAGGGAGCAGAGCAGTACAGGGCAGGTTAGTAGGGCAGGCAGGACAGGCAACAGCAGGCAGGACAAACCGGCAGGACACAAGATAAAGAAAGTGCTTGGTTCGGTGCATTAGGAAATGGAAACAATACTTCGCACTGCTTGCTATATCTGCCAGTGTTACATAGTGGGGTCGATCAGCTGATGATCGCCCATATGTGCTTGGTCACGCTTGAGTGGGTGTGACAGAAATCTGATATTTGACTGTCCATCATAAATTTGCATTGTACTATGTGCCTTGGGCCAACAATTGGTCATTTCTGGTCTATGACCTCACCAGAGCATGCACAGGTTCCTTAACTTGTTCTCTCAATTTAGTAATCCATGCACCCCCACTGTCACGCCCACAGGGGCGGGACCAAGCAGATGTGATGTGTTACGTCTTAACCCACCAACCCATATAAACCCCACGGACACAACAGCACTTCGCAAAGTATTGCGCTGATGTTTAAAGCCATTACCAAGCAATTATTTGTCCCGCGTCGTCCCGATTGGGCGAACCCTGCCTGTTTGCCTCCTGTGTTTACCTTGCCTCTCTCCCTTGCCTTCCCAGCCCAGAGCCCGACCCTGACCATCCCGCGCTGCCTGTCCCGGCTGTCCACGTCTCCCCTGCCCCTGCGTGGTCGTGTCCTGTGTTTAGCTGTAGGACGGATCTTCTTGGCTTCGAACCCCCGCACAGACCCTGACTACGACACCTGTCTGCCCCTCTCAGTTCTGACGCTCCGGTCAACCCCCCCTGGCTCGTTGAACCTCTGTTCCTCTGTGCTGAGAATAAAACCCTTGCTGAGACCCGCACTACTGGATCCTGTGCTCTCTGTGTCATCCAGGGTGACACCCACCCCCGCTCATGATTTTATGAATGTACAGTCGTACCTCAGAACTCAAACTTAATCCATTCAGAACTCTGGTTCGAATCCCAAAAAGTTTGCGTTCTGATTGAATTTTCCCCATAAAAAATAATGGAAAACCAATTAATTGGTTCCTGGACCCAAACAAAATCACACCTATGTTTTTTTTAGCATTTAAACACTAAATTAACAGGATAAAACAAGAAGAGCATACACTAAACGAATTTATGCGCATTTATCAAAACAGTAAATTGTAAAGTAAGAAAATTAACGTTGTGCATAACATTTTTTTCTCTATTCCTTTAATGGCTTCCAAAACAATAAAGAATGTACCCCAACACTACTCCAAGCCAGACCCCAACACCGCACCAACACTAGACTATGCCATGCGGTCCATTGTTTATTTTTATTATTACTCTGTATTCGTTAATTTGTTCATTAATCTCAAACTCTTAGGTGGTAACATTTGTACAACTATTGAGTATATTTTTGGAGAGCAATGGCTACCTAAATGATATAAAGTACAGTGGCGAGTCAAGGATGTCTTTAGGAAGGAAAAAGCCTTTAGTCTCCCCCCACACTGGGACTGCGATTGTTCTATCGATCTGCTTGAAGGGGTCACTCTACCACACGGCCGGTTTCTTCTTTATCAAGAAGAAGGACGCAGGACAACGACCAGTGGTGGATTACCAGGCCTAGAATGCTATCTCCATTGAAAGGAGAGAAACCCTTCCCTTAATTCCATCCTCTCTAGAACAGTTGAGAGGCGGTAATCTTTACTAAGTTAGATCTGCGCAGTTCATATAACTTGGTGAGAATTCGTGCTGGGGATGAATGGAAAACCTCCTTCATTACCACTAGGGGGCAGTTCAAGTACCTCGTCGTGCCTTACGGGTTAGCTAATAGCCCCTCCATCTCCCAGTCTTTTATGAACTATGAATTACAGGACATGCTTCATAAATTCGTTGTGGTCTACATAGATAGTAACAAGCAGGCTCACGTACAGAGTGTGTGACAAGTGCCCCAGAAACTGAGGGAACATCACCTTTACACCAAAAGAGAGAAATGTGAATTTCACCAAACGAAGGTGAAGTTCCTGGGATATGTCATTCAGCCTGGGTGAGGTGGCCATGGACAGCCAGAACACCACAGCTATACAAGAGTGGCCTCAACCCAGGAATCTTAAAGAGTTGCAATGCTTCCTTGGTTTTGTGAACTTTTACAGGCGGTTCATTAGGAAGTATAGCTGGATTGCAGCACCCTTCACATCACTCACTCGCGGACAGCCTACCCGGCTCCCCTGGACACCAGAAGTCAAACAAGCCTTTGTTCGTCTGAAGCATGCCTTTTGTCCTGACACAGTCATGAACTGAGCTCCCTTTCGAGGTGGAGGCTGGGGTAGGGGCTGTCTTGATACAGAGAGACCCAAAGATGGGATGCCATCACCCCTGCGCTTACTACTCATGTAAACTGACAGCCGTGGAGAGGAACTACGAAGTGGGTGATCAGGAGCTTCAAGCTATCAAATTCGCATTAGAGGAGTGGAAGCATTAGCTAGAGGGAGCCCGTCACCCCTTCGTGGTGCTAACTGACCATCACAACTTGGTATACCTCCAATCCGCGAAGCAGCTCACCTCCCGTCAGGCTCGGTGGGTGCAGTGGTTAGCCCATTTCTCCTTCCAGGTAAGCTACCTGCCAGGAAAAAAAGAATCTTAAAGCAGGTGCTTTGTCTCGGCAGTTTGATTCTCTGGAGAGTGAGGACCACTCCTACCCCATCCTTAGCCCTTTGTGTTTCGTTTCCTCCATCACCTGGGAATTGGAAGAAATTAATGAATCAGAATGGAGAACAAGAACCGACCACCACCCCCAAGCTGTCCACCTGGCCTACTGTACGTATCCCTTCTGCACCGACCTGGGTTGCTGCAATGGATTCATTCACAAATGGGTACTGGTCACCCCAGAATATCTGCTACACAATTCCATGTCGCTCACTGGTATTGGTGGCCCGGATGGCGTCAACAGGTGCAGGCATTTGTAGAAAGTTTTCCAGACTGTGCTATGGGCAAATCCACCAATTCTAGTCCCACAGGTCTTCTTCAACCTCTACCTATTCCCTCTAGACCCTGGTTGCACGTCGTTATGGATTTTATTACCAACCACCCATGTTCATCTGGTAAGGCAGTGATTCTCACTATTGTTGACAGGTTCTCGAAGATGTGTCTTCTAGTTGCCCTTCCAAAGCTCCCATCCGCTGTTGAATTCTCTGAAATTCTTGTTCAGGAGCTCTTCTGCTTCACAGACATACCTGAGGACATCATATTCGATTGAGGACAACAATTTGCTTCCCGGGTCTTTCGGGAGTTCTGCAATAAGCTCAACGTTTCCCTCAGTCTTACCTCTGCTTACCATCCCCAGTTAAATGGTCTGGCAGAGCGAAAAAACAGGGAGGTGTCCAAGGCTCTTCGATTACTCTGCCGAACTAATCCCTCTGGCTGGTCTTCCCATCTGGTGTGGGTGGAGTACTCTTTTAATTCGCAGGTGAGTCCCTTAACAAAATTAACTCCCTTTCAATGTATATTAGGATTTCAACCTCCCTTGTTTCTGTGGGATGCCACTCCGGGAACGGTGCACCGAGTTGAAACCTAGTTTCAGGAAAGCAGCCTGACAACGCATCCAGAACGCCCTCCGCACTCAAGCTGATTGGTACAAGACTCATGCGGATAAACACTGGCAATTGGGATTCCCGTATTGAGTTGGACAACAAGTGTGGTTATCGACAAAGAACCTCAGTATCCCGGGATGCCGTAAGCTCACTGCTCGTTACATAGGACCCTTTTGCATCTTAAAGACCGGTATCAGTAAAGTTATAATTGCCCTGAATATATAGGATCTGCCCTACCTGTCATATTTCTCTCTTGAAGCCGATCAACTATAGCCCCTTACTTCCCACCTCAGATCAACCTGATGAAATTCCTCCTCCGGTGTCAGAAGCGGGACCCTCATCCCAGGTGCGTGCCCTCCTGGACTCCAGAAGGCATCAGGGGAAGCTGAAAAATCTCGTGGATTGGGAGGGTGATGGCTCGGATGAAAGAAGCTGGGTTCCAGCATCGGTCATTACAGATCCTGCCCTGAGGACCGCATTCCACCAGGCGCATCCTACCAAACCAGCACCTCGTTCCCGAAGTCATCCTCGCAAATGTCATAGGCCTCCAGGAGGTGGACGTCGGGGGGGGAGGTACTGTCACGCCCAGAGGGGCGGGGCCAGACAGGTGCAACACATCTGGGAACAATTAACCACCTTCAAAAGAGGATTCAACCCTAACAATACTCACGAAGTATTGCGCTGATGTAATGAAGCCATACCGAGCAACTCTCCTGTCTCTCATTTACCTGCTTACCCTTGCCTTACCTTTTAACCCGGTGTTGGATCCTTACCTGTTTACCTTCCCTCCTCAGTCCAGCTACTGCACCTGACCCACCTGTACTGCCGAGTCCGGCTCCTCCTGTTCGTCCCACCTTGTGTTCCAGTCTTGTGCCTCTCCATCAGACGGATCACCCCGGTAACGACCTCTGCTTTCGAACTACGACTACGAGTACTGCATGCCGATCCATCACCTACCTGCCTCCCCGGGAGGGGACACCACTCCATCTCTAGCAAGTGAACTGTACTCAGTTATTACTGCTCTTAACTTTATTTTACCGTTATCCTTTGTTTCCACTGAGACATGTGCACTTTGACTCATTTCCCTGCGTGTACAAGTTAAGTTCATAGTTCAACTTCTGAGATTCAGATCAAGTTCTCAAACTGGCTGGTTTGACTTTTATGGAATTCAAGTTCTAATAATTTTGAGTACTGAGTACTGTATTATTATTAACC
>JABFEB020000016.1:18162254-18186173 GCA_019775895.2 Stomatorhinus ivindoensis | reverse complement strand
ACAATGTCTGCCCAAAAATCTAGCACATGCTATTGCCTAAAATTACTTTTTTTACAAATGTGTTTTTTATTTATCACGGCAGTGTGAAACTGTCTGCAATAGTGTCTGATCATTGAAGACTGTGTTGGTTAAATGAAAACTAATAGCATTTTCACAAATATGTGTATGTGTTTTGACTGAAGTGTGTATGTTTTAACTGAAGTGTGTATGTTTTGCAAACAATCTAGGAATTCTGCAAATTGAGTGTGGTGTTTGGATAATTGTGACTATATTTTGAAAAAAAGAACCTGGTTTTCAAAATTGTGTGTAAACGATTGAAAAAAACTGTAATATAACACTGATAAATATAATAGTGGTAAATAGAATTTATTAAAGATCCAAGATTTGAAGCTTGATTGTAATGTGCACAGAACACAATGTACTAAGTACAATCTGGTAACCCTTTGCTTAAAGCCATCATCTATAATGCATTATAGATACCCTCATGATGCATTATAATGGCTGGTATAGCAATTAATAAACC
This sequence comes from Stomatorhinus ivindoensis, assembly GCA_019775895.2. Lineage (NCBI taxonomy): Eukaryota > Metazoa > Chordata > Actinopteri > Osteoglossiformes > Mormyridae > Stomatorhinus > Stomatorhinus ivindoensis. Next base: position 18,185,650 of record JABFEB020000016.1, on the reverse strand, counting down.
ATTACATGGAATGCATTATACAGATGCTCCTCTACTTATGAACTTTCAACTAACAAACTTTCAGACATACGAACGTTGGGCTAACGCAACGGCAATTTTTGTTTAACGTCAATTCCGCCTATAGCACGAATACTGGCTGCTACTCCCACCGCGTGGCAGCGTAGCGTGCATGCTCCCAGCATCCCAGTTCTTTGTACTTGCGTATCGGTAAGACGTGCTTTCTTGAGATTATTTTTGTTTTATGTATCATTAGTAATGTGTTTTAGGGTAAGACAACATGTACTGACATTATATCAAAGTTACTTATGCATGCAGATTTGAGTACCCTTAAAATGGTGTTGAATTACGACTTACGAATATTTACGAAACGGCCGTTCGGAATGTATCTCGTTCGTAAGTAGAGGAGCGTCTGTAATGTATTTTGAATGTGTTTATAAATTACTAAAAACATGACCATAAGTAAAGTGTTACTGAAAACTTCATAAATTACATTCATTACAATGCATAATAAACAGGGTTATAATTTCCTATCCAGGTTGTACGCCTTGTACTCTATGCTTTCATAAAACCATCACCCAAAAAAATACCATGACCAACATAGTTGGTTAGAGGAAGAAAGGATTGTGATATCATTAAAAAACGCGAGACGCGGTTAAAGAAAAAAGGGCCCTCTTGCGACGCCGTAGCACAGTATCCTAGCAACTAATTGTTTACGTTTTGGAGAGAAGGTAACTTACTTAACTTGCTTATTAAAACAAAATATTACACTAAAATAGAAATGCTATAGTACTGTATTTCGTAGTGACATTAAACTAATTGTCCGCTAACATTCATAATGCTTATTTATACCGTTCGCAAAGACGTTTGACTGTAAGCAGGCTATTTATCACAAATAAAAAAGGCGAATTATCACAAATAAAAACATATAACTATTAGCTGGTGGTTATATGTATACGGTAACGACAAATACAAGTAGGGGATGTCGATGATAACTGTACAGATATCTGAAGGTAAATTTAATTGATTGTATTAATTCGGTACTTTAATTATTGTAATTAGCCTGTATTCTTCCTATTATACCGTTAACCTTATCTTCAGGTTAATGCGTAAATGTGCTTATAAAGTCCTTTGAAAGCGTAATTAAAATACAATGAATAAAGTCATGCAGATGCTTCACGGCGTTTGCCTGCTTTCCACACCCCGAGGTCATGGCGGCGTCGCCCGGCGTCCGCTCTGCCCCGGCCGCGGAAAGCGCCGCTGCTCGTCAGCCCCAAAGCAAGATCAGCGATCGGCTCAGCCCGAGCACAGCAGACCCCGTGAGTCGTCCACTCACATTATTATTATTATTATTATTATTATTATTATTATTATTATTATTATTATTATTATTATTTGTATCTGTGCACCTTATGATCCTTTTGCCACTGCATACGACGAAATCTATCTATCTATCTATCTATCTATCTATCATGTCTGTCATCAAATCATAATCATCATTTTTGGGATGCTGTTACTGTAAGCAATTAAACAACAACTTGACATAACGTCTCGAGAAAGAACTATATTGGTGATTTAACCGTAGAAGTTCATTTCTAATCGTGAGCACCAGGCAGCGACATTTCCATTCCCTTACAGTTCAGCAACCCACGAAAGGCGCAGTCGCCGTTCGCCGCTGTCTACGCCAAAGGAGGTGTACCCTGCAGGTACAGTGAGTGTGAAGTGTTGGCTTCCTTGTTTGTGCCGCTGGTAGTGCGCTGACAATAAAGGCTTCAAGAGGGGACAATAAAGGTGTTTTAGAGAACCGTTTTTTTTAACCAGTTTTTTATTACCGTTTTTTTTTTTACCAGTTTTTTATTACCATTTTACCGTTTTTTATTACAGTTCTTCTCGATTACTTCATAGCATTCTCAAGGTTATAAGAGCATTTCTCAAAACAGTTCATGCATATAGTACAACACTACGGTTTAGTTGAAAAGGCCTGGGACTGTAGAAACCGATAGGAAAAAGTCGGACAATTTCTCACAAGTGAGGACGCGCGTCCACCTAATTCATTAACCAACAACCGATGTAACTTTTTAACATGTCCCCCGCTCCACCGAAACAGCCGACACTTAAAGGGACCGCCGTCACCCAGCACTCATTATCTGCTGCGTCCCTGTATGCATGAGGCACGATAGAATTACCCACCCCGAACTCTAACTGTGGTGAATTTTGCTCGTAATGTACTCAACCTTAAACTATCATGTAGAGTGTTATTAATGTCCGCTACAACCCAAAACGATGAACTAATGTCTCAAGGCAAGTAATCCCACCGATGAATTAGTCAGTGCCACCAAAATGAAAAGTACAATCTGCATCGTTTTAAGCCTGAGATTCAAAATGCTTAGATATATTGTCAGTATGTCAGGGTATGTAAGCTACTGAGCTCCACAATGCTGAATGATAGTCGGTTCCAACTTTCTCATTGTTACTGACTGAACTTTTCTTATATTTTTCTTTAGCAAAATGATACTTATTCATGTCAACGACACCACTATGTAAAGTTTACTGGCAATAGAAAGCCCTCGCATGCTCATGTTACTTACGCAGATCACAGTACAACAGCAAACCAGTAAAAACTGCACAGAACTGTATAATACAAAAACAAAACCGTGTACTGCAGGAACCAAAATACAAGGCATATCACTGCAATTTATAGAATATATTTTAAAATCATTTTGAAAGCTTGGTTAACTGTTTTGCATGCGAGGACTATCACATACATATATCATATTAGGTGTAAAATAATCACATTTGGAAATGCTCCAAAGCAATCAAGATATATATATATGTGTGTGTGTGTGTGTGTCTAAGAGCTATAACAATGCAATTATTGTGCCTAATTAACTTTTTCTCCTTCCCATCCTTTATACAGTTTTTTAAAATTATTATCATCAAGAGAAACTACTGAAATAGCATTTTTTTTATATTGTTTTAATTCTGCTTGAATTCTGCTATTGCTGCCAAGTAGGACAGAATGGGATTTTTATGTTTTGTATCGCTAAATGCTATTCTGTTCCATTAGTAGGTATAGTAGACTCATGGATTAGTGCAAGGCAGCTTCAAACTGCCTGCATCGCTGGTCATTTAGGGAGGACTGCTGATTGTTTGACTTCTATGTACTGTTGCAAATGTTTAAGATTGGTCCATGGATCTGTTAAACACAAGTTACACTGGGAAACTCCTCCAGAATCCATTGCCTTTGACCCACTGCTTGTGATCCTTGCTGAGGTAAGATGTTGTAAATTCACCTTCCGCTTGACCTGCACCCTCAAAAAAAGAGCACCAATTTGCACCTTTGCTTGTCAATGGGGCTGTGCCCTCAAGTCTGCCAGTTGTGCCCAAGCTGTAGACAAATCTACCTTTTAGTATAATTTAAGGTACAGAAATGGAGTCTGTGGAGCACCCAAAGGTACAAACAACATTAATATACCCCCAGTAGTACAGAAATGGAGTCTGTGGAGCACCCAAAGGTACAAACAACATTAATAGTAGTACAGAAATGTTCCTCATATAGTCCATTTCTATACCTTAAAAGCTACAGTTACTTTCAGCTAAAGGTACAATTTGCAGACCCTTGAGGGTACAGCCCCAGTGACAAGCAAAGGTACAAATTCATACTCTTTTTTTTCTGACAGTGTATGAGGAGAGTCATAGCTAAGGGAAATGCCTATCTGCTGTTATAGGATGTCCCCTAATTAGTAAAAACAGCCATAAACTGCCACGTGATGGGAACAAAAGTATTGTTTAACACTATTAGACTGAGCAACACACGTAGTTCCACATATTACCTTTTATGTTTCCTCTTCAATGAAATTGTTGTGTTTATTTCTCATTAAATAACACTGTGGGTTTTTAGGCTCTGACAGCTTGCAGCTGTTTACAGCTTGTCTTTTTGATATAATGCAAGGGTTTGTTTTGTTCTATTGTTTTGCTTGATAAATTGTTTTCTTTTGCATTTTAAATTTCACTTGCACATAAATAGAGATTTAGGAATGTTAATTACAGTGATATCTAGATAAAAAATTGGACAGTTATCTCATTTATTATGGATGTAGATTGTCACTTCATAATTGTTGTTGATGAACACACAGGGTACAGCCATACCATGTACAGTGTGGAGTAGTTTTCCCCATAGTTACCTTCATTGGCATTCTTTGTGCTTTTCCAGGGTTTGAGAGAAACCAAATACCCTTACACATTCGTGTCCAGAGAGGGTTTCAGGGAGTTACTCCTGGTAGAGGGGGCCAGCGAGAAAATCAGGCCACTCCTTCCGAAGGTGGTCCCTGCACTTAGAGCAGCTCTGGTAATGTATATGCCCTACTGTGTGTGAAAATCCTACAAAACTCCTTTGCAATAAGTCAGTTTCTTACGATATATTCCATGGTCAACTTTATGTTAGTACTGCAATATGGAACTGTTTAGGAACAACAGAAACAGCCACGAAGTGTCATTTAAGTCACAGAGCAGGGTCGCTGTGTGCTTAGGCTTGTGTTGGGTAAAAAGTCGCCAGGCTCTACTCAGTAATTGCAGAGTTCTCAACTTTCCCTGGCATTAACCTCAGCATAAAACCTGTGCACCAGGAGCTTCCTGTAACGGGCTTCCTTGGTTGAGCAGATCCCCCCTTCGAGGATTATTCGTCTGCACTACTCTACCATAAGTGTGGTCCTGACAACGCTGACTGCTATTCGACTTTTTGTCATTGTCACGCGTCACCTTGGCCTCTCCTGCACTCTACCGCATGCTGCTCCTTTTACTGGAATGATATCATTATAACCTTCATTCAGTCAGGTGTACTCAGTTGTGTAAGTAGATAGCAGAGTGAAGTTGCTCTACACAATTGTGGTAGATGTATTCCAAGAAACTTTTGCACTTATGGCAGTTAAAAGTCAAATGTGTGAATATAGTTTGTTAGCATAGTGATGCTAATTATTTAATCTTCGCAACTTGCTGAGCAATACCCAATGGTATTCTATAAATCGTGATATTGACAATGCATAGGATCATTCAGATATTTTAAACCCAGTTATATAGTTCAGTTCTGTGTACATTCTAAGCTTTTTGTAAGGGATGGCAAACCTGATCCACGGAGAGCCGCTCTGGCTGCAGGTTTTTGGGATGACTGCTCAATCAACCAACCAATAATATGCTGTGGTTCTCAACTCCAGTCCTGGGGATCCACTGTCATTGGCTGATTGAGACGTCATTCCAAAAACCCGCAGCCAGAGCGGCTCTCCCCTCCCCTGCCATATGCATCATCATTTTTGCAAAATGAGATTCAATTACACCTTCTGAGGAGAGCAATGTGGAAGCCCTTCTTAACTGCAGTAGTGTGTCTTCTCTCAGGCTCATGCAGACACCGAGGTCTTTGAGAGAGGGCTAGAAGGTCTCCTGCAGCTCAGTGGCACGGCAGGACGTGAGCTCAATATCCACCTCAAGCATGTGCTTACCTGTGTAAGTAGCCATGCAGTCCAATTCATCAGTGGGTAGAGATCCCAGCACAGGTGTTTTTGTGAAATGTTAGAGATTAGCGTGTTATACCAGACTAATCACACGAATTTTGCTCTCTGTGTATGCTGTGCTTTTTGCAATATTTTGTGCCACAAGGGATTAAAAGAAAAGTAGCTGCTTTTAATTTAGGCTTTCAGAATAGTGCTTTAATTCAATTATGAAGTTGTTATGATCCGTCTCTCTCATTCCTGCTGTGTTCCCATTTCTCCCTGCTGGGCGTCTCTGCTGCTCTTCCCGTTATTCTCCCCACTTGCTCCAAATCACACACACCTGTCCCTCATCTGATACTCATTACCCTGGTATATAAGTCCATGCCTTCGTGTTGTTCCCTAGTTTGGTCATTGTTACTGTTGTAGTAGTTAGTGTTGGTAGTGCATGTCTGTTCCCACTCACGGTAGTTTGTGTTCCTCATTATGGTCTCACCCGAGCTGCTCCCCATGTTAGGTTAGCCCTTGACCCTCTTCGTTGGTCCTGCTTACCTCCTGTTCTGACCCCTTGTGGTTTGTGTATAGTTTAGTTCAGTAATAAAACCCCTTCAGTTCACTACCAGGCTACATATGGATTGTTACTCCTCCCTTGCTTACCATCATAACAGAATTGTATTGAGTGAGGGTGCCTTTTCACAATATCGATATAGTATTTCTGGATGTTACTGTATAAAACTTATGACCTGATATTCAGTCAGCTTTGGCAGATACTGTGTGTAATGAATACCGTTTCAGATCTCAAAAAAATTCATGCAGAAGAAACACAGGGAGAAGGTGACCTTGGCCCTACAGACACTGGAGAGGAATGGAGGCAAGGTGTGTTGCAGATTCCTCTGGGAGGAATCTCCATGTTTCTCCATGTTTAACAATTCACAGATTCTATTCACTCACTATATATGTGACTGGATGCAGGTAAATGAATATAGAAATTATGCTTTATAAGGGAATGCAAAAAGTCTCTTGTCTGAAGCATTTCCTACATGTATGAAATGGACAGTAAATATGTAGTTCTCTCCCTGCGCTTGTATATAAGTGGTTCTTGCTTGGTGTTGTCCTTTTTTAGGAGAGCCTACCAATTATAAAGTCCAAGGTGCCAACATACAGCTCAGTTTATTCCTGAAGATACTGGAACACCTGAGCACCTTTGTGAGCTACTATTCTTATTATTGTCCAAGTCAGTGTCTCTCAGACGTTCACGGTTTTTGCTCCCTCCCAGCTCCTTGCCAAATAGTCCACAGTTTGGCTCCCAGGAGCTAGGAGGAAGCAAAAACGTGGACTGTTTGAAGGTCTCCAAAGACCAGGTTGGTAAATACTGGTCTAAATGTGTTGGCCTACTTGACATGTTTGCGGTGATTTTAATTTTACATTCATTTATGTTTTTGCACCGTGTTTCACAAGTATAAAGGTGCTGTATACACAATATGTTGATTGATGATACTCAGTGTGTACCTGTCAGGTTTCTCTGGTGTGCATATGTTAAACTCAAGGCCAGCGGGACACATCTGGCACAATTTTTCATGGCCTGCAAAATGAGTGTGTAATTCTGTTGGGTTCACAGTTTGGTGCAATTTTGTACAGCATGGTAAATCAAATAGTTTTGCTTAGATTATTTATAGAAATGTAAATTCAAACAATTAGGATCAGTTGTAAAGGCAATGTGTCTGACGTCGATGTATCTGAATAACAAAACCTAAGAGACACTTATTTGTACATTGTAAAAAAAAAATGTAATATGCAAAATAAATAAAATTTCAGAAATTACACTGCGTATCAGGGCTGACCAGGCTTATGGGTGATATAGGCAATCGCCTAGGGAACAAACTAATTAGGAATACAAAAGAGTGAGTAAAAAAATCAGAAGAAAAACATGTTTCGTGACATTAGTTATTTACACTCTTGAAATAGCAACATCTATTGACAGTATAACCACCCGCAACACCCATTTAATGCACCATTCCTCGATATTTACGCTGTTGATGTTTGTTTCAATGTATAGTGATGTTCAGGATGTACAAATGTACATTCTGTAAAGACCAGAAACCCTGATACGCCTCTTTTACAGTTGTCCAATGATTTCAAGGTTCTGGACAGACTTTGTAAGATGCTTACAAAACTTATTTTGTTGTTTTCTTTAATTATAAAACCAATTTCACATGCGGTCTTGTTATTCTGCTGGCTAAATTTTATATTCATAAACAGAAACTTCCTACTGTACATCAGTTTTGTACAGAATTTGATGGCTTTATTGAAACACGTAAACTAATGAATTAACAAAAAAAAATCTACAACTTTCCTAACACATTATGACAAAGTATTTATACATCCCCAATAGATCACTTTACCTTCTATGAAAGATGCTATGCAAACCAAAATATGGTTTTACTATATAATAGACCTATTTTTAAAATGTATTTGTTTTTTGTTATCCATGAGAAATTTACATTGTATCTCTCCCTTATCTGCTGTTGCAAAACCAATGGTCACATTTATTGTGGTTCAGTAAAAAAAACCACTGGAAGAAAACAATAAAATAAGAAAATAAGAAAATTAAAAATTAAAGTGTGTGTGTGGGTGTGTGTCTGTGTGTGTAGAGAGAGAGGGAGAGAGATAGAGAGAGCGAGAAATGTCCTAAAATATACATGTTTTAAGCACTACCAAAGATCGTCACCTTTTCAAACTTTCCAAGTCTAGTCATAAGGTTTCACCATTACAATGGATTGTTCTCTGCTAACCCCAAGTCAGGATAGTCCCTCAATTTTAATATGCACCACGTATTTAATGGTTGTATTTATTTTGTTGTTGTAGGAAAAATAAACAAACTGAGACCGATCTTGTGTTCTATAACTTGTATAGCTGTCAGTCTTGGTCTTACCAACTACTCTCTTTCCATTGTTGGTGTAATTTATTTGGGAACCAAAATGTTCCCAAACAGCCAATTTTGTATGACTCGGTGACTGTCACCACCACAATTAGCATAATGTTTTCCATAATTGTGAATTCAGGTTTCTCCCATGTCAGGAAATGTATTCATTCATTTCATTGTCCTTTGCAAACCAAAAGTGATGCAGCTGAATGGTACACAACAGATACATGTGCTACTACAGCCCTACCCAGGAAGCAGGTATCATCCTGTGTCTAATGTAAACATGTCTAACCTTTTATTTACACAGAATACGATCCGGAATGATTACGGAAGCCTGATAGTGTCTGCTTGTACTGCCAGAGAATGAGTCCACACCTTTCTCAAGTCCCTCTTACACATACACATATAAGATGTTTTAGCAGAACACGGTAATGAAGTCAATTTACAAATAATGTGTGTCCTGTGTGCCCATCAACTGCGTTTTATAAGGATTCCCCTATAAAGACTAATAAAGTAATGCTTAACGATAAAATTAATTATATCTCCTATGGGAAGAAACTTCTTACACTCTTAAGACCATCCAGGAGAAATCAATGATTCCACATTATTTTATTCTTCTCGTGGAGGGAGATGCTAATGGGTCTGTGACTGCTATTGCATGATGGTCAGATTACGTTGGTACAGTATTTATAAACAGGTAATATATACCGCTATAGCGAAATCTCAGTATGATGGTGAACATTAAGGATAATATGGGCTCTTTTAAAACATACTGCGACGCACCTGGTGGTTTTAGGTTCCTGATTCCAGTCACATATAACAGGAGGTTTCCTGTAAATCCACCCACTGCCTCTTTGCCTTTCGCTTGTCAGAGAAGAATGGAGAGCTTGATGCTTCTCTTTTTCTGTGTTCTTTTAAAGGTATGTGTGTTTCCATCTGAACATGCTGGTCTATTTGGTTTAGCATGAAGTTGTAATTATGTGATATATAATGGGCTATGTGTATGTCATTTATGTTGCGCAGTTAGACTTCAGTCTCTTGTGAAAGATTCCTGGTAATTCTTTATGCTTATCTGTGGTGGTACTGCAGGGTACAGCGAGGATGGCAAGCCAGCCCATTGCGGGACACGCACATAAATTCTACAGGCAATTCATAGGCACAAATTCAAAACTACACCGGTGGCCAGTGGATTAGGTATATAATAGTGATAGATACTATATTGATCCCTCTGGGGAAATTGTCCTTATGCTTCCTTGCTCTTGGTAGAGTATGCTGGCTGTGAAGGGTAACCACCTGTTGCGGTGGCCAGGATGCTGGGGGTTAAGGGCTTGTTAATGGATGTGTTGAGGCTGGGTTCAAACTGGCAATCATCCGATTACAGACACACAGGCTTAGCCCACTGAGCCACACGCTGAGGCTGACAGCCTGCTCCTCCAATCAGTGAATCATGTGGCTGCAAATAAATGCAGACTGAGCACAGCCAGGGTCAAGGCTGTTACTGTTAGGGTAAGATGTGCGATCTAAGATTTTGAAAGTGGTGCGATTGTTGGTGCCAGATGTGGCAGTTCCAGCATCAGGGATCAGTCTCCTGGGATTTCCCACACACTGCAGTGTCTCGAGTTTAAAGCAAATAGTCAGTGGAAATTCTGTGGCAGAGGAGAGCAACCAAATGCATTTAAGCTAACAGGAAGGCATACTAATAGGTGTAACCTATTAAAGTGGTCACCGATTGTATTTACACCTCATAGACACGTATGCTATTAATGTGCTTGTGCGGATTGTTCAGCATAGACTGAATTTTCATCGCTTGGTGTGGAGCTCTAGGGGAACTAGGAGCCCAGTGACCTGTAAAAACTTCCCAGCCCTAAAAGCCATTGTGTTTATAGCAGCTGCTCAATTCACCTGAGGGCACAAATCACTGGGCGAATCAGATGGCAAACAGGGGGAACTTAGAGCTGCTCATTTATTCACATAATTCACTGCTATTTACGTCACTGGTAGAACAATAGGTGATGAAAAACAGGAAAAACAAATGATATCAATCACATTAAACTGATATTTAATAAACAACCCCACAGATTCACAGGTATGGCTTGACAGGCACGTTCTGCTTAGACCATGTAATTCATCTTCTCAAGCAAATACCTACATTTTTGTGTGCGTTCTGCTGGAAGGCACACCGGTCGTCTATAGAATTATGTTATTTTATGGCTTAATTTCTGGGAGGATTCACTGCAGCGTGACACAAATATATGAGGGTGAAATTTGTGCTTGGTTTGGGTTACAGGTTTAACGCAACTGTTTATAGGGGTAAAATCAAAGCACAGCTGTGGATGAGGGTAAGACCTTCCCAGGCAGCACAGGGCATGATGCCGGGGACCAGACACCAGTCCATTACAGGGCACATGCATGCCATTAATCACTATGACCAATTTATACCAGTTTAACTAACAGAAGGCTCCCTGCATGCATGGAGGATAATCGCATAGCATCAGAAAATCAAGCACACTCCACGCACACAAAATGGAGGCACACAGCACCCAGTCTGGTGTATATAGTGGGGACTTATAAACAGGAGACTGAATCGACTCATAACTTCACTCTGGCCTGGGACGTCCACCCTGTGAAGGCTACTGGCTTCACTGACAGGAATAACATTGTTGCTGTATAGTGGGCAGGGGCTTTGCAACCGGGGGAGCGGAGGGGAACACGTACCTGCCAATATTTAATTTGGCTTCATTCACTCCTGCCCCCCCCCCCCCCAAAAAAAAATTACATCTCTGCATATAAATTATGATGCCCTGGATAAACAAAGGAATCTGCTCTTAGACACACAGCCTGTTTCCAGCACAAAAGGGTCTAGAACTGAATAGCATATCAGTGGTACAGCTTTGACTGTTTTCCTCTGAAACCCAAATAATGTCCCGCGATCAGTTTTGTGCTGTTGGTGGTAACTGTGGTAATTCCACTGCCTGCTCTGCTGATGTGCTGTGTCTTGTCTTCTGTTTTAGGATACAGCTCATGGACAAACATACAACTTCTCCTCACCTGAGGGAGTTACCCTTCTTGAGGTATCTGTCCTTGCTTTAGTCGCGGCCAATGCTACACTATGCATTGCAACTATAATAGGAATTTGCATACTGTTCAACAAAGTTAGTCAGGTAAGTCACTTAAATTATCTTAGCATCTGGAAAAATTACATCCACAGGTCACCCCTCTCTTTTTGGTTATTAAATTCATCATGCATTCCAATTTATGGTTCCATTTATTCATCTTCCTGCCTCTTGGGGGGTGAGTGGGAGCTGAAGCTTGGTGGAGTGCCAGTCCAACTTAAGGTTGAATTTTCCAAAATGTGCAATTTGCATTATCCAATACAGTAATAAAGTATGCAAACATTTGTTTTTTTACAGTATACTTCTTTAAATCAGTTTCAGTTATGTATTGTTTTGTGGGTTAGGATCCTGTACTTGTGATGAGAAGGTTGCTGTTTGAAATTCCAAGGCTGGCAAATTGATTTCACTATTAGGCCCTTGAGTAAGGTCCTTCACCCCAGCAGGCTAATCCTGCTCTCTGACTCCACGATGCTTTGGACAAAGGGTGTGTTAAATGAATCCAGAAAAATAAAATGTAAATGTTTGTCTGCAGATAAGGATGAAGTTTGCAGAGAATGAAACTGTCACTGGCCATCGCTTCACGCAAAATGGGTCTAAGCCTTTTCAGGAGAACAATGAAATGTACAATGAGAGCCCAGATCCTACCAATCAGGCACCAACACGACCTTCGTCCATCAAACTCCCAAACACAGAGAAGCAGGAATCAAGCCAGCGGTCAGAACACTCTTCCAGCATGCAGGGCTCAAATCCTACCCTGTTTCGACAACTCTCCCCTCCTGACTATGAATACACCATGTCCAGAAGGGTCAGACAAGGCAACGTATCCCAGCATTTGCCTGAGGAGGACATGTCCACCATCGACTTGACCATAGATGATGACCCAAACTCCCCATACATGCACATGAGGTCTTGTGGGATCGACAGTCTTATCCCAGCCATGGCTGACGAGGACATCTACGATATTCCCAGATACTCCTCTGCCAGCTGCATCTGCTTTACCCGAGTAGACCAAGCATCTCTGAAAAGAGCCAAGCAGTCTAGGTACCGCTCTGACCCCAACAGCTACCCTTTGTCTTCTGTTCTCAGCAGCCTGGAAATGAGTAATGGGGAATCGCTTGGTGCTTGCTCTCCAGACAGCTCCAGGGACTCTGGGCAGGGGACTGTCAGTAGCTCGCAGAGTCTCAGGTTTGAGATGAGTGACCCAGGGTCAACGGGTATAACAGAGAAGCTCTCCAACTCTATGTTTCCCAAGGCAGCATGTCCTCAGAAGCGAAATGCAAACTCATCTACTCGGAACCAGAAACAGCCACCGATTGCAATCTAGTCTGAAAACCAAAACAAAATCCTATTAACAGATTAACCATACAACTATCCTTCATAGATATTCCAATTTTGCCTGCTATTCGCAACATCTGATATCTGATAATCTGATACTGGTTAGCACTGCTACCTTCCACCTTTGGGGTTAAGGTTCAAGTCTCTACCAGGGTTGCATATTTGTCTCTGGATTCCCAATGACCCCGAATAGGACGAGCAGTTACAGGAAATGGATGGGTGACCCACAGGATATTGTTTATAATTTTATTATTTCAGACGAAAGGTTTTTAAATAATTTGGGTTATTTTTACGCCAATTATGTAAAATTTGTAAATGGAGAGGTTTTAAGTGAGAAAAGAAACCACCAGGAATGCATGATTAGTAATGATGAATATTCATGAAACTGTTAGTGTGTTATTTATCTTCCCTGCATAGACTAATTCTATTTGTTAGCTTGTTTGGGACTCCAGAGCCAGGTATAGACCATCTCCGTTTGCCCAGCTACATTTATTGAAGTGTTACAAAAGAAGCTTGCTCAGTAAGTATGATCCCTGTCTCCCACACGATTCACACCTATGGGCAGTGTGGTACCTCTCATTCACATCAGCCTGTTTTGGGACTGTGCATCACCCGGAGGAAACCCCACAGTGACAGGGAGAGTTTGCACACTCAACACACAGAGCCATGGCAGAGACTCGTAACCGGATCCCACGGGTGTGAGGAAACAATGCTACCCACTGCACCAAAGCTTTCTTTCATTTTATCACGATATATTTTTATATCCTTCTAGTTTGTCACGAGTAAAAAATCTTTTATTGTATGTTATTAAATATTGACATTGGCTAAAAAAAATATATTTATTGGTGGAACCTAAAATGTGCTGTTAGGGGAAAAGATCGAAGCAGAAACTATCATAGACCAGGCATTAAAACAGTCAAAATAGTGATGATAGAAGAGTTATCATTGCTTTCCCCTCCATAGTCACCTCTCCCACATGTTTTCTGTGCTCATGTGATCAAGCTGTATCTCAGATTTCTAACACACATGCACACTTCCCCATATTCCATCATGCAAATGTTGTCAAGTGTCAGAAATACATGATACCACTTTTTAATGGCTTTCAGCAGTTTGTTGGTCATTGATCTTTTGTCTGAGTTGGAATGTCTCTATGCACTCTATGCCAAAAGTCTTGTATTTAGTTTGGTTACTTATGGTTAAGGTTAGGGCTGGGTGGGGGTTAAGGTTGTTATGTTGTGATTAGGTTTTTGCCCATAGAAAGGAGTGGAGAGTCCCCACAAAGATATAATTACAAACTGGCATGTATGTTTGTGTGTGTGTGTTGCAATTATTTCATTCTGTTTTTGCTAACTTGAAATTTCTGCATGCATGTGGAATGCATTGCAGTGAATAAGTAGGTGGAAAATCTTTAAGTATGAAAAGGTGGCTGCTGTGTCCTATAACATACAGCAGGGGTCGATATTTGCCTGTAGCTGTGTTTTACCGCCAAGGGAGTGTTTTCATCGTGGCTGCAGTTTTCCATGAAATGCAGCAGGGGGCTCCAAAACATGCTAAATCTATGTGAAGTATAAAGGGGATATGAATTCTTCAGTAATTCTGCATAACTGGATATAGTAAAATATGGTGAAAATAGGAGATTCACAAAAAAACATGTGAAATTCCATAGAACAGAGTAATGAGCCAGAGGCTCTGACTTCTTTTAGAAGAAGACCATGAGAGCGCAGGTCAGCTGATGAGGTCCTGTGACTCAGCATCCTGCTTAATGAGGGACTCTCCGGCCCCCTGCCCTCTATCACAAACCACCGTGTGACTAATACCCAGCCTGCCGCACTCAACCAGCCAAAGACGCCAGTGCTGTCTGCCTGCCCCTTTCACGCGGAGATCTCCCCACGCCAGAGTCCTCACCATTAAATCTTATGATGAGAATCCACAGCTTGCAGCTTGTTTTTCGAGTAACAAAAGCCAGATGCAGGACGCCAGCCACTGCATTTTTAATATGATGCTGAAATAATCTAACATCTTTGTGAAATTATCCTGATGCGAAGTTACCATATCCAACTCCCAAATGTTATAAGAACATTATACAAAATATTTTCTAATTACTCTTGTTTAAATGAAATAATAACATTAAAATTATATATATATTATTTTGTACTCCTGGAAGAAGTGTGTTCATGTAATGAGTTTAACATAAGCTTACAGCTTTGTGAGTTGGGGGTGCAGAACTACAAATAAAGCAAAAGGGACAATATATAAAAAGATAGATTTATACCGTGCTGGTTTACTGTAACTTTAGGGGATTCCCCAAAAGTCACTGGTGATTTCAAATAAGGTACATAAAAATACTGATCCACCACATATATCTAACTATTCCATGCTGCCCTCTGGCATTGTGCGAAATACCTGAAACCGTCAGCTCTCTCTCACAAGTTTAACTCTCTCCAACTGCAGAATACGCCAGTTTGTCAGTAGAGGGATAGATGTAATGACCCAGGATAATGACATTGATCGCTGTGCCAGACTGTGGGCCCAGTGGGTGGCTATGTCACATCCATCTGACAGGCTGAGAAAACGTCGGATCCCAAACAAAATAACATCACTGGAGAGGAATTCTCATTAAAGCCGTACCAGCTGCCTCTGAACGGTAGCTAGCTTCAAAAATCCATCCATCCATCCATCAATCCATCCATCTACGACTTATCCTGCTCAGAGTCTACGGGCTCAAAATTACAAAAGTCAAAAACACTTTTAAAAATGTTATCTCTCTTTTTTGCTATGGGATCTGAGTCTTTTAAAACATTATTGAAGGAACGCTTAAGGTTTAAATTTACATCTGCGTTTTTTCTTTCTAGGTAACCCTATGGAACTTGCTTACTCAAAAATAGATAGTTATCTATTTGTGTATGTTTAGTGTTATTGTTGCATTCATGTAAGTATAGTGCATTACTAAAGTGTTTTTTGGTGAGGGAAATGTACTACCTGAAGTTAACTGAAGACATAAATCACAGCTTAATATATTGCATCGTGCCATCCTATCCACTTTACATAGATTAAACATATTAACCTATTTAGGGGTTAAGGTTTAGCTGAAACCTTAGATCCATTGCTGGCATTATTATCAGTCAACGTCTCCCCAGATGCTAAGGGCTCTCTGACTCCATCCACTGTAAAGTGGAGGTAATGAGACCCAACTGGGAAAACCTCTCTGTCAGGTGCAGGCATTGCCTCCGATCCCTGATCTGATTCCAGTCACTGTATTGATCTGTAGGGTAATGGCTTCGCCTTTAGCTTAGCTATAAGCCGCACTCACCTTCTGGCAATTGCAGGTGTAGCACTTTGCTGAGCAGTGCCAACTGTAGGATGCACACTAATGGTGAAATGTTCAGGCACATCCCTGTGTTAGGCGTTAGGGCTGCTTGCAGCGTACGCTCCAGCTGGATTAGATTTGGTTTGCATGTCTGATGAGCCAGAGACTGAGTGAAATCAATGCGGTCTAGCGGGGGGTTTTGAAAACTCCCCCGGTCCGAGGCAGCCCCCCAGCCCAGCTGCAGGGATAAGAGCTGTGATACCCTTACTTGTTCTTTAAGTGCCAAACCCTCTGACTGACCAGGTTTTCCATTTAAAGATTAATTTAACTGACTATTATGGTAATTCAGTCAGTCTAGATCAGGGCTCTTCGAATCTGCACCACAAATCCAAATCCAGGCCTCCTTTTCAGTTCTCCCAGGTAGTTAGTTTAATAATTACAGATTCTGATTGGCCACAGAAGCTTCATACCTGGCTCACAAGTAAAGGAAGACAAGGAAATCAGCAGTGCTGGGATCTTGCTAGGATTTCTGTGGTCACCAGTGTAAAGCAATGCTCATCAGTCTTCTCTTTAAATGTTAAACCAGCCATAAATAGTCATTTGAACAACAATAACAACGGTAGTAATAATAATGTTCCGTTTGATTAAAAAAAAAAAAACTTATATCTGTTCTGTGTGGCACTTTTATAAAATTAGCACTGAAAGACATTTTTAAAATACCCCAAGGCTGTTAATTTTTAAATACTTACAACAAACTGAGATGAATTGAGTAAGATACTGGTGTGAGTTTCACTGATAGCTTTTCTCTGCTGAAACGCGTAAAGCCTTGAGATAGAAATGGCACAGCGCTGTGCTGGCGAGCGACGGCTGACGCCTAACTGCCTCGCCGGAGTCCGCGCGCCGCACCTCTGCAGTGGAGAGCTTTCAGCAGAACAGCCCAGCGCTGTCCCTCCCCCTCCGCCACTGTCGGCCGCTTGGCTGCCTGCCGTCTATCTGCAGCAGGAGACCTTGGGGGGAGTGGGGGGGTCCACGGTGCTCACAAATGAGCCATATCTACTCCGTGCTGGCCTTTTTATTGGATTTGTGGGTGTTATTTAAATGTTACATGATATATTTTACACACAAACACACACACACACACAAACATGTGACGATTGCCGGTGAGTATTTCTGGTTAGTGTTTAAAAGGACATTTAGTTGTGCTTGGTCCTAGGATGCCTATGTCATGTCTGATGTGCTGAAAACACACATCCGATGCAGGGGGAATAAGGGGGGCAGTGAATAAGGGAGTTAGGAAACACCCCCCAAGACCCAGTCAGGCTCATATATGTATTTTTTAACACATTGATGAAATGAATGCTACACTTCACTGACAGTCACGGCCTCTTGGTTTTACATATGGAGGCCATTTCCTAACTGTGAGGTACCCAGCCCAGCAAAGCCTCGAATCCACTGCGTAGCTGAATTGCCGCTATAGACAAAACCCGATATTCATATTCTAAACTTTTCAGTTACTCTTTAGACAGCGGTTCACCTCAGGATATTTTTTTTCTATGGATAAATAGTAGCATATAAATAGAAGTATTCTATCCAGCCATCTTCTGCCCGCTTCTCCTGCGAGCGCTCACCACCACACCCCACTGTTTGGTTACGGGCACCCGCTTTTGGATTTCACCTTAGTTTAAATTCTGGAACTGGACATAATATAATCCAAAAGTAAATCAAGTTTCAAAATCATATTTGCCACATACACACGTATACGGAGTACATTGTGCAGTGAAATGCCACGCTGCATAGCTCCATGCTATGGGAAAAATGGTAGCGGGAGACATTAGTTTGAGAGACAAGACAGTCATTGCGTATTACAGACAGTAGGCATTGGTTAGAATCACCATATCTATAGTGTGCAGTGTTAAGTGTTTAGTAAGAGTAGGTAATGCAAGAGTGCAGAAATAATTTTTTATACGAACATTTTTATATCTACATGTATGTCACTGGGATTTTCTCACAATTGGTATATTTGGTGTGATTATTACAAGGTTATGTCACACACAGGCAGATAATGCACAGGCCTACAGATACCGCAACAGGTATGTTTCCAGAAGGTATGCCATCATTTTGGTTATAAGGCTACGCTTTCAAATCCTGTTCACTGTCATGAAAAAAGACCAGGACGACAGCACAGTAATTTAGAGTTTACCATCATCATGAATACTTATATTGATGACTGAGATGAAACATTCTACGAGAATTAATTTGTCATTAATGAATGTCGCACGTTGAGTTTTCTTTTTTTTAACACATAACTCCCTTCTCTCATTAAGCCGTCTTCACAATCCCGTCCACAGATAGTTGTTTTTAATTGTAAATCGTTATTGATTAATGCATCGTATGGGACGCGATACAGAGCAGCCTCACGGTTAGGTTCCCCAGTCGAAGCCGCACCCTTGCGGGTTGTTTCGGCTCGTAACTTATACACATGCGCTACCCAGTGCAGCCGCACTACCCATCTGGGCAACATGGAGCACGCGTCGTGTCAGCTCCCAAAACTGCATAGGAATTAAATACATATCCTTTAATATATATATTTGAAATTTTTGGCTAACTGCAAATTATTTCATTTTTTCTAAGGACTGAATACAGTTGATCGCGGCATCTGCAATGTTATGTCATCTCCGTAACCCCGCAGTACGACTTCAGAAAATGCCTTTTATTAACAGCGGCTAAGTCGGCAATCAGACGGTCATCTGAAAGCATCTGAAACAGGAACCGATCCTATCCGACGTTTTAATAAAACAAGCCGGGATGCGATGGAAGTAACGAGAAGGAGGCATTTTAAATAAGTCAGCAAAGCTCCGGCTGCGAAGTTGGAGGGCAGGCGGCGTAGCGGAGGGGCCGGGGACGCTTCCTCCCGAAGTGACGTCGGCTTGGGGCTTGGGCTGCATTTATCCGCCCGGCTGGTTCTGGGGTGGGTTCTGCGGGGCGGGGGCTACGAAACGGGTCTCGCTGGGAACATTTGGAGGCTCGATTGCTGAAACACTGAGGGCGAGTAGCAGACATCGCAGAGGACAACTTTCGGCGAGAGAAACAGCATAATGCGCAATAGCCGTCCTGCAAGGCTGGCTTCGCTCTGGAAACTAATCCGGTGAAGAGCTTTTTAATATATAAAAATAGCTGATTGTCCGCGGACTACAGTAACCTGGACGCCGTGCATCGCGATCGCTTGCTCGCTTTGAATATCCGATGAGATGTCGCTGATAAACATTGACAGCGAGCAGAGGTGGCTGCCCACTCACGTCCAGGTGACGGTCCTCCGAGGCAGGGGACTGAGAGCGAAGGGCAAGCATGGGACAAGCGACGTCTACACCATTATACAAGTCGGAAAGGAGAAATTCACAACGGCCGTAGTCGAGAAAACTACATGCCCGGAATGGAAGGAGGAGTGCATTTTCGAGCTGCTCCCCGGGGTGCTGGAGCAGAAGGGACTCAGTGCCTATCCTCCGGGGAGCAGCGACCTGGTCCTGACGCTGATGCACCGGGCTTTGATCGGACTCGATGTGTTTCTTGGGCAGACGGTTATCCCGTTGGATAAAGTCTTGCAAGAGAGGATATATCCAAAAAACGAGTATGTCTCACTTACTTATCGTCTTTCTTAATCCGCGTTCATGCCGGATTGTCACACGGCTGGCACATACCCCGAAGGCGTCGGTGAGCAAGTTGAGTTGTGAGTCATACATTAATTCAATCTGAAATGGGGTAAAGTCATAGTTATATCCCATAATAATGGCTACAGTTACATGGGATTGCATTAATTTACCGAAACGATCGGTGGGAGACATTGACAAAATAACATATTCAGTGTAATGTAACATATTCAATATGTAATATGCAGTCAAAGTTAATAATAATAATAATAATAACCATCATCGTCAGTGACAGGATCTTCATCAGTCATAGACACGCCCTCTGCATTTAACCCATCCCCGACAAACGCTTATTACATTAGTGACTTAGGTGTCATAATTATAAACGAGTCCTTTTAAAACTGGGTTTATGTCACAGATGCTGCTATTAGATTGTGAAGTTGTTACAGATGGTGACATCACAGGATTACCTCAAGAAAATAATTGCATGCTTTTTAAAATCATTATTGCACAAAAATGTAACTTAATAGTATTTGTTTGCTTGTTTGTTTTCAGTAACAGGTGAGGTTCTGGGTCACTTAAGAAATCATTGTAAACATGTCACTCCTGCATTAAACAGCCTCCGTTCAGACCCTATTAGTACTTTTAGGTCAGTGTATCCCAGCCCAGTCCTCAGGACCCCCAGACAGTCCACATGTTTGCTCCCTCCCAGCTCCCAGCCAGCCTGAACCAAACAGTCAGAAACACCAAATACCCAGTACAGATGTCTTGCGGCTGGGGGAGGGCAAAAATGATGGCTGGGTTGAAAAACACTGTTTTTGATCACCAGCCTGTAGGTGGCATGTATGGAAAGCATCTGGTTTATCAGTCGACTGCTTCAAAAGTATTAAACGCCTTCACCGTAATGAACGTTTGGTTTGATTCATGACTAGCCTGTTTCGATCTGTGACCTCTGCCTGATGGATTGCCTTCTTTTGACAATCAGACTGTGTTTGGACTGCAGCTTTTGGAATATGATTTGCATTTGGTTTCCTGTCCTATTACTGACCGTTTGATATCTCCTGTGCTTTGGGAAGTGGGCTGTGTTTGCAGAATGGAAACTGGTACCTCTGCATCCACTCTCGTCTAATCATTGCAGTGAGGATGATGTTAGGAACTTAGATGCAGTGGTTTACAGACGCTTCTGGAACGTTGACGCCCTCTTTACCCCACTGAAGCGACAGTCAGTGTTCTACTGCACAGAGCACTAATGTAATTGAATTAATGCACCATTATTATATTTTCTATAACCTGTGTGCAGCCAATACATTTACAGTGAAGGACTAGAACGAACATGAAGGCTCATTAATTACTATTGGCCTGTATGTGGATAAACAATGGCCTGTGATGAGTGTTATAAGCTTAACAGTACTTTAAAAAGTGCACAGTGTCTTGGAATGTGTCTTGTAACTTCAGGCAGAGCTGTCCTTGCTGTCTGGTTGACACAGTCCTGTGAATGCCAGAACTGGGGGTGGAATCGATTCAGTTCCAAATTGCATTTCTTCAAGGAGGGGATTTTTAGATTGCCGCAAGAGTTAAAAATGGATTTTTAAAATATCAGTCTAAATGCAGTTTACTGTAATTATGTTGCTCACATTCGTTGCATTTGTTACTTTTGCACAGTTGCACACAGGATTTGTTAAGGGACTGACTTGGGCGAGTCTGGCACGGTGCCAAGAAGCCAGCCAGTGTGTGCAGAGACTTTTCCAGCAACATCTCCGTTTAAATCACGAGTTTGGATTGGAAAGCGTTTTTAGTCATTCATCAAGCTTAGAAGATGCGCTGAACCAAATTAGGTTAAGTCCTGATCTCAATCTCCCGGTTTACGTCTATGCAAGCAAAGCAACATGATTTACCAGCATTTATTCGCCATTATTGTGCTGGATTGGACATTATTTTCATGGAAAGGCAGTTCTGTGTGGCTTAGACTATATGTTTGTTGTTACCTTCCTGTGGGAGAATTGAGTGACCATCCTCTCCACTCCATTTAATATACATGTAATGATGCATAGAGACTTGTCTGCACCCCTAATGGGAAAAATTGTGTTGGGTGAGTATGAATATATATAAAACAGTGATGGCAGACTGGCTATCTTACCGTCCCTTGCCCCTCCATGAAATTGTGTGAGTAATGCTGTCACTTAAATTAATAAATTGTTTCCCAAACCAGTCCTCGGGGACGCCCAGACAGTCCACGTTTTTGCTCCTTCCTCTACCCTTACAGTAAGGGTTGAGCAAGACCTGGGAGGGAGCGAAAAATGCAGTCTCTTTAGGTCCCTGAGGACAGGGGTTTGGAAACACTGACTTAATTTGATAAAAGGGAGATTGATATCACATTACTTGCTTATAATTATTGCTTCCGGATTTGGGTCTTTTAAAAGAAAGCAACTGGCTGCCTGTTCTTTCATGCAAAACAGCCAGACTAGTAGGTTTGTTATGATTGCATCAAGCTGCATTGAGAATAGAATCATTGTACCATTCTCCTCTTTCCTGGATTCTACTATTGTACCGTTCCCTTCTTAACTGGTTTCGGCCCTCATGCTGTTCCTCACTTTGGGATTCTACCATTGTGTTACAGCCCTTTGTTCCTGAATGCTACCATTGTATTATTTTCCCATTTTGGATTCTGCCAATTTATTACCCCTCTGTTCCTGGACGATTCCATCCTTGGTTACCGTAATCTACATTGTACTGTTGCTATCTTATTGGGCGCACAAGTGTTTAATTATGAACAGATGCGTATATGCGTGTTGTTCAAGTGAAAGAACTCCCTAGCTTGTATAGCGTGTTTCGTATTTCTTCCTGCAAGTGTTTTGATGAATGTAGTCCAGTGAAATTAATAGAAAAAAAGAAATGGTTTTGACTCATCTTACTTTGTAGGTGTCTGACTGAGCTGGGAGAATGTGCCAAATTAAACAATCGTCATGGAAGCCTGGGCAGACCTGTATAGTGATATTCAAGGTCAGCCATGAGGAGCCTTCTGTCGCAGGCTGATGCTATTGCTTTAGTCTATGTTTTGCTGAAATAGGATAATGATCCCTAGCATCTCTTTAAAATCGCCCTGCATCCTGTAGACCACTCAGTTCGGCTGCCTGAGACGTGCCCAAGAATAGCAAGCGAACAAGGTAACGTGAGGAAGGAGAATAAAGTGGTTTCTGAATCTGTAGGGTAGCTGATGGTGCTACAGAGAGTCATGAAACGGCGTGGAGTCGCGCGCTGTCGTCCTGTCGGCGGCGGATTGAGTCGCGGGGAATCTAAGCGAAGCATGCTAGCACGGACTTGGCATGCTGGCACGCTGGTGTAATCTCGCTGATTATTGTGTTTGCCCAGAGTAGCTGGAGGGTTTTACTCTGACCGTGAAAGCTGGTTTGCAAAATGGCTTAATAAGAAGTTTGTGTGGGAAACAAGTTGGAGGGCTTCTGTCAGAAAGATCTTGAATTTCAATCCCGCAATAGCAGGAGAACTATGGTCCTACGTTGTTGCATGCGTGTGTCTGTGGAGAATTGTTAGCTGAGACATGGGGGATGGGGGTGTGGGGGGGGGGCATGGAGAAGGTCA
>JABFEB020000016.1:18134330-18162232 GCA_019775895.2 Stomatorhinus ivindoensis | reverse complement strand
GGGGGGGGGGGGGGGGGGCATGGAGAAGGTCAGGGATCAAGCTCCTCAATTTACCTGCGATCAATTTGTAACTGCGAGGAATGTAATGTAGGTTTCAGCATCCCTGTACACCAGACAGTTACAGCGGTTGGCCGGTTTGGTTCTTCTTGACGTTTCACACCCTCTGCAGTGAGTTCCAAAATGTAGAACGAAAAGATTTAATGACAGCTTTGTTCCAGCAGCCTTGATAAATAGATCATAGCATTTTTAAATCTGTTTTTATGTCAGTTGTTCCTGTGTTGACTCATGACTGCGCCCCATATGTAGCTATGGGTACAAATAAAATAACCTGAACCTGAAGCTGGTTAGGAGTCAGAGCTCCAGTCTGAGAAGCTTGCTGTGTCTAGCCACCCTGTATCCTGAGGGTGCTAATGAAGTTCCTTGATCATCCCCCGGTCCTCATATCACGTAGGTCTGCTCAGCATCGCAAAATCACAACATTCTATGGTCGGTCACAGGCATGAACATGCTGTTGGGAAGCCAGTAGAGCCAATGAGAAGATAAAACTTTCTTGCAGAATGCTGTATATACTGTCACCATGGGTGATGAGTTGATCAGTGGATTTTGAATCTGTGTCAACGGAAGGATGTGGGTTCAATTCCTGTGGCTGGCTGAAGGATTGTATTGCGGTTGGGTCATTGACCAACACTCAACCCAAAGGGACTGGGTTGGACACTGGCTGACCTGCTCTCCGGCCTCAAGCTTTCCTCACTTGTGAGCTGCTTTGGAGAAAAGCATCTGCTGGGTAAGACAAAGGATCTTAACTAGACAAGACCTGATAACATTGTATTAATAATTTGTGTAGTAGATCATTACTATCAGTAGATAGTTTAATTCCCCTCTGTTGGTTCAGCTTACCCAAGATGACCCAACTGTTGCCTCCTGAGTTACATTCAAAATTCCTCCCTCTCATCAGCTTCCCTGCTTGCCCATAGATGTCCTTCAGGTTGTGACAAGTGCTTTAATATCTGCGCAGCTAATCCAGACTCTTTGAGAAATCACCTGTTTTTAGAAAGGTCCTTGAAAAGTAATAAACCAGGTTTGTTGGAAATGCTTGCCTCTGATATCAGTGGGACAAAGGCAGCTGGAGGAAGTGGCGCAGGTACAGCAGTATGGGCTGCCTGTGTCCCACTCATTGAGTTTTACACTGAAACACACTTTTGTTTTAGATGGAAATAAGCTGTATATTCAGTGGAATGTTTATAGCAGGAGTCTCCTAACTTTTCTAAATATCACAGCCTGACCCACTGAGTTTCACTCGTTTGCTTGAGAACAGCATAGTTTGAACTGTCTGCCTCAGACCTTGATTCTGGAACCATAGTTTGGTTCATACCTTGTGTTTTTTGTGAGGGGGGGGGGTTTAAGAGAGAAGATGCGGAAATATTTTCTTGGGTTTTTGGTTATTAATTACCATCAATTTATCAATTTGACACATCGAAGAGAGTTGTTTTCCATATTGAGGTAACTAGCAGAACCACAGGCATGATCACCAAAATGGCAATAAAATAAATGTAATGTGTAATATTTGCAAAATATTCTGCTTACCCCAACTTTTATGGGGTAGTTTTGTGATTCGCATTTGCTGTAGTGTTAACTTTGAAATGAAAAACGAGTTTTGGGGCTGGCATGGTGGTACAGTGGCTAGCACTGTTGCCTCACACCTCTGGGGCCAGGGTGTGTGTGTGTGTGTGTGTGTGTTCTTCCTCTCTCCTTGTGGGTTTTTTTCTCTGTTCCCCCTACAGTCAGCAGGTTGGGGGAGTATTGTGAATGTTCGGTCTCATATATGAAAGCAGTAGGAGGTGGCTGAATGGAAAGTTTAGATCCAGGGAGTTTAGGGGATTTTCAGAAATTCTTCTTTTGCTCACCATTCAGAAAAGGTTCTGCTTAATTGCACACGGGAAAGTTAGTTGCCATTTGCTGCATATTGATTGCAAATGTTTACTCTAACTTGATAAGCAGATGTTTCATTGCAAAAACTGAATTTTTAATTGTTGAGTTCTCTCGGCTGTCCTGACAGACTGTAAAGCAGAAAACATCATTCAGGTGTTATTCTGCATTATGTATGAGGCATACAATAGACCTGCATATATGGAGTGGGTCCTTCAGCCATTGTACTGTGTTGGGCTGCGTATATCTCTTTTCTATTAGTAGAATGGTACTCAATGGTTCAGGGTTGAAGGTTCTTTTATCGTTATGGGTACTCAGTTGAATGAAATCCTTACAGCAGCTGACAATAAATTCGCAACACCAAGATAAATAAACACTTTTAAACGCTTTTAAACACTCATGAAGTGCCTTGAGGACAATGCCGCATAAAGCGTCAGAGCGCTAATTGTGTAATTGCTTGGAAGCCTAATTACCCATGAGTAAAAATGTCCCTGAATCTTGTGATCTAAGTGCTGAAGGTCCCGTGTTATGTGCCGATTACAGGACAGGGGACCAACGTTGAGAGAAGTGACCACAAGCTGCCTGCATGTCTCTGTGGTCTGAACTGTGTTGCAATGGGGCTTTGCCATATGCTACCAGTCTCGATAACAATTTTTCATTCTAGGAATGTTTTCCGAATGTTACAATTAAGATATGGAAATGATCAAAGCGTCCAGTGTTCCCGATGTTCCCAGAACGTTTTTCTACTACTATCCTACTCATATCCTACTACAACTAAGAGTAGAATAGTAAGGTAACGGAGGGCTGTGGTAGAACAGTGGGATAATACTGTTACCTTACAGACCTAAAGATCATGGGTTCAAGGCCAGATGCCACATTCATGGTAAATACTTTTGACACTTTCAAAAAATAATGTTTATAAAACAATATTTGTCTAATGCGTTACAAGGATGTTCAGGTAATAGTTTTATCATGCTGACAAAACCTTTGTTAAAATGTGAAACGTCGAAATAACGTTAACAATGCAGAAAGAACGTTATTTGTCTACTTTGCGGAGATCTTCACATAACATTGACTAAAGTTCTGGGAACGTTCCCTGTTAGCTGGGAGAAACTCCCATCGAATGCAGGAATGTGACGTGGGTCAGTCTGGATGGTCTCCTGAAGCAAGCTTGACATGTGGGATGACTGATTATGAAAACACTGCCCTATCTTATTACAACACAAAGCATTTACAGATCCCTATGAACTCTCACCTTACCCAGTTCGTTACGCGTGTGGTTTACATTTGCATATAATTTAGGGCATTTCCCCAATTCCGGGCCTGGAGAGCCAGAACCCAACACAATTTGCAGATCTCCCTGCTGAAAAACGTCTTACACAGCTAATTACCAGGCTGAGTAGGTGTGTCTGCACAGGGAAATCTGGAAAATGTGTTGGATTCCAACCCTCCAGGATGGGAATCTGGGAACCTTGACTTAAAGGCTGGGGTTTCTACTCATTGTCAATGTGTCTGCAATATAAATAAAGGAGGTAGAGGAGAGAGCAGTAGTGTTTAGGTCTCTGAGACTCTGGCAGCATTACTGGATATGTCAAAATGACAAACCTAGTTGAATCTCGATCTGAATATGAATTATTTACACTGTGAAGGTTAGCACTGGTCTGCATCCTGGGTTAACACAGGACAATGTAGGTTGTCTATTGAGACGATGGATTATGCACTTTCCAGTTTGCAAAAGCAGAGTCGAAACAGTTAACGAAAGCATGTTACAGGTATATTGATGGTAGTTTTGTATTGAATGTATTGTATGTTTTTGACGTCTTAAATTTGATTAATTGGATGTGCTATGTTTTTTCCACAGACTAAATCCGTTTTCTGTCTCTGTGTCATACTAAAGGCCCATGGTCCATTGATACATTTTTGGTGCATTTCACATAATAATGTAAGGCTGTTAACAACAAGTTCTTCCTTTGTCTTTGCGGAATGTTCAGCATCCATGTCCCAGAGATTTAAGTACTTAAATGCAGCCAATTGGCAAATGTTTCGGAAAATGCACTTTTATTTGTGCACCTGTATATACTCAGATTTGTATTTTTTTTGCTGAACCACAGCTTCCTGTGAAAAAGACACTATGTTTGTAGTTGTTTGTTATTCGTGGAGTCACAAGTATGTTTGTTATCTGTGGAGATTTATTTTGATTAGCTCACGCACAGCATTTTCTGAATCTCTGAAAAGCACATATAGGGTTCTGTAAAACAGTAAGAATCATTTAACACTCGCAGCTTTAACGTTACACATGCGGTATGTTTACATTTCTGTGATTCTGCAGAGGTACAGTACCATAGTGGCTCTGTGATCTACCTCTTCATTTAAAAATCCTGTCAAAAAACAAATATTGGATGTCGTTTCCATGCAGTACATTACATCCACGTTCATTTATTTAAACAAAATGGACAAAGGCAGTTCTTAACTTGCCAGCGATTACCATCAGAACTTTATCTTTCCAGTGCCGAGTTTGCGTTCTGCATGTCCTCTGCGTGTTTGTGAGCCTGATTCCTCATTGCCCAGAGACATATGGTTTTGATTAATTGATGTCTCAAGAAATTGCCTTTTATTGGTCTGTATGAGTCTCTGTCTTTGAGATGCTGGATCTCTCCAATACATATTCATATATGCATTGATTTCCCTAACCGAATGCTGAATTTAAGTTAAATTTTATGTTGTTGAATTCAACTCCCAGGAATATTGTTTTACTTGTGCGCATGTTTTTAAAGATTTCCTGTATGACTCATTTCTAAATTCTAATTCTGACATTTAGTTTTATTGCGAGATTTGTATGCGTCCTTTCATCATTTCACAATGCGCTCCCACACTCTAGTCGCACAAAAAAGTGACCAAAAATAAACCATTCTCACTACATACAAGCCACATGATCACCTCAGGAATCATCTTGTTTTCATTTGAGCAAACTGAGTTCTTCTGACGTATTTACATAAAGTCCTTTAAAATCATAAAAATTTATGACCATTGCTCATTTTAAAAGGTTGCCAAACAATCCATTAGATGAGCATTATTTATAGAGGCTGAACGGCCTTTTCCTTTCCTGTGTAATGCTATTTTTTCCATATCCTTTCAGATTCCCAAAGCCTCTCCTAGGTTGCTTTAAAAAAAATGGGAGTTGCATCACTAAACCAGTTTACTTTTCCCCGTAGAAGCTGTAGTGTTTTGAAATACCAGTGGGCAGAGGGGTAGGTGAGTCTCTTCCTGTTTGCAATTTGAAAGTTCTCCCCTCCTATTTACAGAGGTTTTGTGCAGCATGCCAGAAGGATGTTATTATCTATCCGAGCTGTTACCCCAACACTAATTTTCCCTAGATGTCCATCATTTTGATTTGGCTAGGAAAAGCCTTAGCTGTCTTTAAACAATGAATGAATTGCCTGGCCCTCTTTTCTCCAGGAGGTCCTCGTGCCTGGTCTGTACAGTTTCCCAAGGACTGTCATGTTGTCCCAAGCATGTCTGTCATGCGCAGATTCTGGGAAGGTGATGTTGGTGAACACAGTGTTAGTGCTGGCTCTGTTGTTGGCATCTTAGTATTCTGCAGCTCCTTGGCTGCTCCTAAGTAGTCCAGATTAGGAGCTCGTGGACATCTGATTATCCCCCCCCCCTCCCCCACAAACATCCCCTTTGGTTTCTGTAAGTGGCTAATAAGCTCCAAATGACTGGTGTCGGTCAGAATAGTTCCTGTTTTGGAGATGGTAGAGATGACAGTGGCTCTGGAATGCACTGTGTTTACATGCAGGCCTCTCTGGGACTGAGATGGTGTACCTGACCTCCTCCATGTGCTGCCCATTCTGCTGTGTAGTGAACACAGCTGACGTCCTCTCAGTAATCTGGGTTTAGCCTTCACCGTAGCCTTGGGGTCCCTCTGGATTGCGTTCTGAACATTCCCCCTCCGCCGCGTGCTCAGCTGTTTGCATGATACACCGTGAGTCGAACTGAAGCATCTGCTTATGAGTTTCTAGTTGTTCACACTTTGCTAGTCAGCATGTCAGTTCTCTGCAGAATGTCGGTCTGTCAGACTGGAGAAGGAAAGGCTGAGCTTCAGAGAGGCAGATAGTCAAGGACCGGTATGGCCAAGGAAGTATTAGGGTGACAATGGTAGAGATGGGTTGCTAAATACACAACATTTATACCTCTCCGGGCTCCATGGTTTGTGTGTTAGTGTTTGTTGTGGTTTTTTTCTTAAAACTCTTTGTCTCTGCTTACCTGTGAGGAAGACTGAAGCCTTCAAATCTTTTTTGCCATTTTTTTAACTGGTGAATGAATGTTTTAAAACTATCTCACTATAAAGTCATAGGAACACTAGAGTTCCATGGTTCACTTTCGCACGGACAGATAAGGAGCTCACAAGACCCCACACTCTTTTGTCATATAAATTGTTCCGTCACTCTGATTTGTGTCCTAGCAGCAAGGAAGCCTCATCACAAGTAAGCAGGTACAGAGGCTCCCCTCTGTGCTCAGAGGAATCAGTCTATCCCTTCCTCTGGTGGCTCCACCTGACTCAGTTTGAGGCTGGTGGAGGTATTTGAGGAGAAATGCGTCAGTTAAAACTTACTGCTGTTCTGGGAGTATTGTAAGGCTGGGATGGTAACCCAACACTGCACATCTGGCTCTAATCCCCCTGCCGCTCCTCTCTCAGCCGGCCGGGGCCGGGGCTGAGAATCCACCCACTCAAGAGGGTCTGTTGTTCCTGGAGGAGTCCGCGGAGAGGTACAGCAGACGCGTTTCTGGGCCGTGCCGGTCACATGGCCAGATCACGCGGGGGTGGGAAAAGCGCACTCGGACCCCTGGACACAGGGCTGAGCTGCACTAGCAGGAACTTTCAAGAACCAGCCTCTGCAACAAAGATCCGTCTTGTTTCATCGTTCCTTTACTGGCGCTGCATGCCATAATTTTCACGCAAAGCCGTCTGCTGAGGTGGGCAGAGAATATCCCGCTGTTCAGGCAGGTATTTTGCGACCAAATCCAAGTGCAGTGTTCCTTTCTGGATCTTAAAGGTGCTTACAGCTTGTGAGTGTGCACTTGCAGTGAGCTCTGCGGTACGTTAGGGATCCAGTTGCTGATTCATCGGTCAGCACTGCGGCCTGCTGATTGGCTTCTCATACTGGTGAGAGATGCCAGTGTTCAGTGCCGGGTTTCAGCAGTCCTCTGTCCAGCAGTCCTGAACGAAAGCGCCATGGGACTTTGTCGAGCGTAGTAACAATGCATGCGTAATCCCATTGTTATTCCGTGGCCTCTCTCTGGAAGCAGCTCCTTCCTGTGGTGGAGAAGCCCTGCTAACTGGGGCGAGTGCCTGCGTGTGATGAGGGAGTGGCAGATACAGGCATGCTGGTGACATCATCGCTCAGCTATCTGGCCGGCAGCCAATCCTGGCCTCAGAACCATCATTTCAAATGTAGATTTTTTTCCAGTAATGTTTTCTCCTCTAAACATAGGATACAGAATGTATTCATGGTCAATATTTTACTGACTAGATTGCATATTTTTTTGATAACCAATTAAAGGGGCAACTTAAAGCTATCTTACTTTTCATACTGAAATGACTGGTATACAGAGGGTTCATTGCATCCCAGATTTGAAAGACGTATGGTGACCTCGCCGTACGCTGTTATAATCCTAATTCTTTTTTGAACACTGTCGTCATTTGGAGTCAGGCAGCAAAGAGCCCTAGCTAGACTGTGGGCGATAAGCAGCGAGGTGTGGATTGCCAAGAATATTCAGTCCGCAGAAAGAATCACATAGACGTTAGAATGCAGGGTGCAGCCCTTTGCTTTGAAACTTGTGTTTGCTTCTGCCCTGTAATGTTAAGGGGAACGTCTTTATCATTTCTCTCCAGATAATGACCTGTTGTCCTTAGGAGGACTACAAATCTGATTTTTCAGAAATCGCCAAATTTTTTTTCCAAATTTGAATGGCAAGTCTGTGGCGGCATGTGTACCTGATTTCCGCCCCTTTATTTATATAGTTTGTGTTGGGGATTCCACATTATTGGCTGTCTCTGGGCCATACAGAGCGCTCTTCTATACTTCTGACCTCTCCTGAAAACTGAGAACAGTGTGAAGCAGTCCTTAACCTCTCCCCAGCTGTCACCCAACCCAGTGGGACAAGCTGTTTATCTCTGAACAGCCTGAACTCTGCGGGTTTTCACTGAATTGTGTTGAATCATACAGAATGTTTCTGTGCTCCGGTTCTGCTCAGCTTTCATAAAACTGCTAAAACTGGTGAAATGTACCGAGCTCTGAAGACCGACCTTCATGAAAAGCACCGGTCATTATGATTCTGAATGCTTGCTAAATGGTCCGTTATCAAGGCACACTTTTGAAAGAACGTAAGTAGATATTTAGGTGATAGTTCTGTAGGGCAGGTGTTTCTTAATAGTTTTCCCTCTTTGCGATGAATCCTTGGACCTTTAGATATCTTCCGCTGAACCTCTCCACGTGTTTCTCGTAAAGCTTTCCTCCCCTTCTTCTTCTTTCGGGTGTCTAGCACCATAAGTGATGATCAAGAGAACCACGGCGGCCTTTTGATTTGAGAGTAGGGGTGAGAAGGTAATTGAGTTCCGCCCCATACATACTGCCATTTGTTTCTGAATAAACGTTAAGAAGAATCCTCTGGAACGATGGAATGTGTTTAGCATAAAATCTCTTGCACTCTTTATTATTTTGATGGGTCACCTAAACATATCAACATATCAAAAGCTATCAAGCGCATCCACAAATAGTTCATCTGAACCTAGGATTTTTTTTTTTTAAACTGAGATTTATGTGTTGTGTTTCTGTATGGTTCTTTAGCTAAATGACAATTTTTTGTCTTGAGAGCCCCTGCTCTGCTGAAATGAGACATTATAATTTATTGGAATACATAAAATCGTAGTCTTTGCATTCAGTCAAGAACCATAACAGGCATAAAAAGCGACATGTTTATGAGGAAAATATGCAGAGACCATAATTCTTCTTAGTCAAAGTTGTCTGGTGAGCTATGCTGAAAGCAGAGGGGTTGAGACGCAGGGTGCAATGATGCATCGATGCATCCTGATGATTTGATTACTAAGATGGCAATTCAGCTGTGTCTGTAATGTCAGAATTGATTTTTAGAGGCAAAATTCTCCTTAAAGTTTTTCATACTTCTAAGTTTTCAAAATGCAGGATGGCAGGGAAAGTTCATTAAAGAGGTGACCGATCTTTCCAGGCTATAGCTCCTAGGCTTTGGAATGATCTCCCCTCCTCTTTGCGCTTAATGGAATCTGTCAACAATTTCAAGAGCGAACTAAAGACTCGTTTATTTGTTCAGGCGTTTAAATAGTTATTTATGGGCAGTTATGATTTCTGTGTGGTCTTGGCCTTTTATGTTATGTATTATTCTCTGTTTTTTGTCTTTTATTACTTATTTTATTATGTTGTGAAGCACTTTGTGGCTATTGCCTGTGAAAGGTGCTATATAAATAAAGATTACTTACTTACTTAAAATTCACTACCTGATGGTTTTTGCGCTACGACACCTTTCGGAAGCTCACCACTGTTTTGTAGCACAGAATAATCTCTCATAGTGCAGATAATCTTTGCTCAGCAACACTGTTTTGTAACGCAACAAAGTCGTTTTTTCTTTGCTAGCTACTGTAGCCGTGGTCAAGACTCTGAGGTAGCTAACTAGCTGCTTTGTGAAACGTGTTAGCCTTAGAGATACACGTTATGTTGGTTAACATATCAGTGCCATTCGAAATTCTTCAAAAAGCACGATATCTGCATTGGTTCAATGGGTCATTCTCGGCTGATATTTAAACTTCAATTACATGCAAAGTTAGCAGCGTCAGAGCTAAAGACACAACTGCCAAAATAATGGAGATGGGGAGTGCGTTGGACGATCAGCTGTCTTGCATAGTGGACGATGTGGGACTTCATCAGCTCATTCACCACTTACTGGCTTGCAACATGTTTATAGTTCATTAGTAAATGTGGCCTGCTGGTTAACATTTTATTTTCCATAGAATAAAAAACAATGTAACATCATTCCAGTTTTCTGAGCTGCAAGTTCTGCAACCCCCCACTCCC
Source organism: Stomatorhinus ivindoensis (assembly GCA_019775895.2). Classification (NCBI taxonomy): domain Eukaryota; kingdom Metazoa; phylum Chordata; class Actinopteri; order Osteoglossiformes; family Mormyridae; genus Stomatorhinus; species Stomatorhinus ivindoensis. The sequence continues at coordinate 18,152,198 of JABFEB020000016.1, read as the reverse complement.
AATCTGACAGCACTTCCCTGTTGTGTTTTTCTAATTCACTAGTTTTCAACAAAGTTTAAAAAAGGGTTTAAATTGAGGTTAAATAATTGATTAATGAAATCGAATTGTGTTACAAATTAAACATTTTGGATACATTGAATTGTTCCCTCAATAATCATGATCAGATTGAATCTCTTTGGGGCCAGTGATGTCATTCCGACGCATTAGTTTTAATGGCTTTAATGGATTTGGTAGAATACTCCAGCGGCCCTGAAATTCACTGTGTATTGAGCATCAGATACATTGCTTACATTCCTGGGCAGGTCTTTCAAAATCTGTTAAATGGTATCAGTAACAAAACTAACAGCTTACCACTGCACACCAAGACACCAGAATTTAAGAGCATATCTGGTAGATCTGTGTAGTCAGGAGGAACCTGCAGTACTGGTTCTGATTCTGATCCAGCTGTGTGGGTTATTGTTACCTGGATGGAAGCTGGAGGGAAGATGTCCTCCAAAATGCAAAGAATTGGTGGGATGATTTAGGTTAAGTGTCTACTCTATACTAGAAGGACACATTAATTTGAGCTATTAAGTTATTAAGTTCTCCCCAAGCGAGCTTGATGGACCTCCTCTCGTTTGTATAGTTCTTATGTTCTTATTCCACAGTCTGAGGTTCCAACTCACTTCCATACTCTTCCCAGAATGCACCTTAAACTTGCAGCAGGCTAAAGCTAATAATTTCAGTTTTTTCTGAATAGGTAGAGAGGATAGTAGGATCAGGAGGTTGGGTGGGTTTATATATGTGTTGTTTTTCAGAGTGATATCGCAAGGTTAGTAGCCTTTTTAAGGTGGCCTGATTTTGGCACTCTGTATCAGGGTCCTAGCCCAGGAGGAGAGGAGGCGTGGTGCTCTGCAGGCTTCTGACAATTTAAGGAATCACCTGGACCAGAATTGACTGCCTATTGCTTCTTTTTGCGGCAAAAGGTTGGGAAGCCTGTTGCACTAAAGCCTGTTTGGCCTTGGGCGTAAATATCCCTGCAGAAGACAAACACCCCTTTACCCTAACCTTCTAACTAGGGCCAATCAGTCCATTAGGCGACAGAAGCGACCTCTTAGGGCATCAAGTTTTGAGGGGGCAAGAACCAGCCCTTTAGTGTGAGCTGTAAGAGCTGGTAAAACCACACAACCGCATTTCACTGGACTGCTGACAGAGTGACATACTGTTCCTGCCTTATTATATTTAAGCATCTTTTAGTTGAGAGTAATATCTGAACTTTAAAACTTATTTTTGGACAATTGGCAGTTTATTACAACTATTACAACTGCAGGTCATTTGTGTGTGCAGTCATATTTCACAGCCATGCACAGGAATGTTAGAATGGGTAGGAGTTCGAAACACAGGAAGGATTCGAACAAGAATAGATTGCCTAAAGCCTACACTCTGTCTTGCACAAAATGTGGGTGAAACATTTTTGAGACAAACTTTTATTCGAAATCTTATGTGACAGTCCACTGCAAATTGGCCAAGTACCAGTAGGGGGCGCCCAACACCACACATTCTGTTGGTGACTGGTTTTCTCACCATCTGCCAACGTGACATGGTTGGTGGCCGATAGTTGCCCCAGTAAGGGGCAGAACGGGGTTCCCTATTAAGGATTTAAACCAGTGTTACACAGGAGCTCAGGATAAAGGAATTGGCAAACAAGGAAATCTCCCCTGAAGGGGCAACTGCCTTCTAATTAACACTTCTGAATATTTTAAATAATTTTAATATACAGTTTTAATTGCTCCTGGAGGGGTATTTGCCCGCACCTTTGTCTCCCACCCCTCCTTGCACGCCACTCTGAAAGTGGATGCAGATAGGACAAGTTCCTGCATGTTAGCTGGGGGCTCATCTGTGAGCCAGCAAGTGCCCAAATAGCCAAGTGGTGCAGAAACTAGTGCAGATGTCCCTTACATGGGACCAAGGTGTCACTGCCAGTTTGTGTACAATCTCCCCAAAATGTCTAGTCTGTCTATGCCCCTTGCTGCGGATGACCTCCCTGCGTTTCTGCACCCTGCTGAGGGGGAATGCTGAGAGTCTGCTCACCAGCCGGTGTGGCTGGCCCACTGCTGGCTTCTGGTGGAGCGCCGCACACTGCAGCAAGTGGTGAAAAGGTCGCTCTGGCCTCGTTCCCATACACCCTCCCCCGCATTGCGTTGTGCCATTCTGACGACCCTCCAGTCTCTGCTGAAATGCTTGATACCATTAAGTCGTTAGTCTTAGTCATTGCTTCAGCTCCTGAAGGCCGGGCCTGACAAACATACCCAAGGCATCCTGCTATGAGCAGCACCTGAAGATAACCAAAGTGTAGAGTCTCTGGTGATCTGGAACCCCCTAATCTGCAGGCTTTGGATACAGGGTTACCTTGGGTCAACCTTGCTTAGATCTTGGCAACATTATCCTGCCCAGTTAGTCTCTGTAGAAAAGGTCTCTGTGCCTGATCAACAGTCACGTGTCTGAGGACCGTCGAGCAAGGCCCTTAACCCCCAGCTCCAGCGGTGTCGCACATTGGCTGGCCCTACACTGACACCCCTAAGCTATGGAGCGCAGGATGGGTTTGGTGAAGAGAGGAAAACCCAATGCACCTGTACTTGTGCAAATGGCAAATAAAGGATTAATTAAATGTCCTGCATGGAGTCTCTGCAGTGTCACGAAGCCATGCTGCACTTGTCAGACCCACAGAGTATCTGTCACTGCCCAGCATCTGACTATTCTGGCCCAAAATGAAGGTCAAATCTATTTGTGTTTTCCCTGACACTGTCATGAAGAACCAGATATGGGCATTCCTGGGACTGGTTGGGTGCTACCTTTCGTTTGTTCCCTACCAATCGTTTATTCCCTACCTTTAGTTTGTTCCCTACCTTTCCTCCAAAGCAACCACATTCTGAGCTTTTGGAGAAACAACTCAACCATGTCCAGTAAACTGAGGAAGCTGAACATTCCTTTGAGGCAATAAAAGGGACCCTCACCACTGAACGGGTCCGTTGTACCCCAGATTTCGAGCTGTCCAGGTTGTACGTGGAAGCTTCAGACATCAGCTTGTTGTATGTCCACTCTGGGGATTTCAGGGTGAGGAAAACCCATTGCCAAGCTCTTGGAAGCTCAGTCCTACCAAAGTTACACGGGCATGGATTGGGAGGCCTGAGGCATCAAATGGGCCATCCGAGAGTTGAGATATTACCTTGGGCAGCCCGACACCCTTAGAGGACACCAACACCCAAATGACCAGCTGGTTCCTCACCCTCCAAAAGTTCACTTCTGCAATGCAGCTCTATGCTAGAACAGTCCATGGAAGTGAAGATGGCTCCTTCTACATGCACTGTCTGTGGGCTGCCATGGTGGGTTTGCCTCATCCACATGTCCTCCTTCCCTTGTGCATTTTGCTTGGTGGCTCAATATGCTGCTTATGGGTTTATAATGTGGTGGTCCACTGGGGGCAACCAGTACCACACCGTGCAGTTACTGGTTTCCTCACCTTTAGCCAAAAGGAGTGGTAACCAGACCTAGCTAGCTAGTGGCTAATAATTACCACCAGGATAAGAGGAAGACAGTCGTCCCTAGAAAGAGTTAAAGCCCATTCTAAGTATGGGAGCTTTAGCTGTTCAGGTGTTCTCTGTACACTTAACTCTAAGAGGATTCCTGCCTGAAGGAACTACTGCCTCCCGTTACTTTTGTATATTTCCTCCTAAATGAACATCGTTCCTCATGGAGTATTCGCCTGTACGCTTGACTCCTGTGTCTCCTTACTCGCCACATACTTTTGATATTTGGAGTTTGCATGTTCTCACAATGTCATGTGCGTTTTCTCCTAGTACTTTAGTTGTCTCTTGCATGCAGTCCAGAGACGTGCAGTTAGGTGATTGGCATCCAGAGTTGTCCCTGGTGTGTATGTGTATTCGTCCTGCTTATCAAATGGGATTCATCCTGTTTCCCTGCCTTAGCCTGAATGCACTGTAAAAAAATCCGCGAAAAAAAATACGGTAAAAATACCTTAAATGGCGGCGGAGAAATACTGTAAAAAAACAATCAGGTAAATACCGTGTCAAATGTAGAAAAAGAACAGTATATGTAAATGCAAAATATTTCTGTATTTAATACATTGTTTAACGGTACAATTTTAAAAAATGCGGTAAAGAAAAAAAACTGTAAAACACCTTAAATGATAGCGGGAATATACTGTAAATATCAATCAGGTAAAATACTTTTTAAAATAAATAAACTATTTGTAAGTATAACATTTATCTTTATTTGTCCCAGCATGCCACACTGTCGTGCTGACAATGGCCGCTGTCTATGTCATGCATGTGTTTAATGTTACAGGTTCTATGCATTGTATGTTCTTCACTGGTACCCTGCTTAAGTTTAAGCTTTATCCCAGTGTGTTTGACTGTGTATAAGTTACCCACCATGTGTAGTTCCCATTGTACGTACAGTGACCCTCCCTCAGTTCCACCTGTTAGAAGTAATGCTTGTTCTCTTATATTGTTAGACAAGCAGGTGTTATGATGGTTGGTGTAATTCACGGTCCTGTTAAGGGTTATGAATAAAAGAGCTTTAACTAGATTGCATTTGTGATGTAGTATCATGGCTGAAATCAACGGATACTACAATACAATGGAAAATCTGTACCTGTACATTTTATTGCTGCAATTTGCAGTTTTTTATGGTTAACTGTTATTTTCACATTACAAAAACATAATATTTTAATGTGAAAATGTTTGGAAAAATATGGCTTTAAACTGTTATACAGAATAATAATACGTACCATATTACATTAAACTGTACTACTGTCATTTTTACGGTGAATTTCTGGCAACCACAGCTGCCAGTAATTTACCGTAAGTTTAACAGATTTTTTTTTTACAGTGTGTCAGACACAAACTTGCAGATGAAAATCTAGTTTCAGAGTTTAATTCTGAAAACTATATTGCAAATCCAGCATCAGAGTCTAAAATTCAGTTATGCAGTGTGCTAAGTGGGTGATTGGGGTATAGTGAATGGCTGGGGAGTGACGGTAGTTGTGATTGAATGACAAACTGGCTGCCCCTTCTTCCACTGGCCCAGGTGGTATAAGCTGCACTCCAAGTCAGGGAAGCGCGAGAAGGAGCGGGGTGAGGTGCAGCTGACCGTCCAGTTCACCCGCAACAACCTGACGGCCAGCATGTACGACCTTTCCGTGAAGGACAAGCCGCGATCCGCCTTGGGCAAGCTGAAGGACCGCGTCAAGGGCAAGAAGCGTGGGGACGCCGAGACAAACTCTGCGATCGTGCCCCGGGGATACGCCGCCCTTTCGGGCTCGGGGCGCCTCGCGGGTGACGGCGGTGACGACGAGGACGGCGAGGACGGGGCCTTGACCCGAAAGGGCAAGATAAAGGGCTTCTTTGGGAAGGGGAAGTTGCGGAAGACTTCAGACACACGCTCCAGCGCGTCCCTGACCTCCGAGGGGAGCACGTTGTCCTCGCCCGGTGGCAGCTTGAGTCCCACGGCCGGTATCAGCATGGTAGTGTCCGACCTGTCCAACTCCCCCAGCAACAGCAGCAACCTGACGGCAGATAACAGCCCCGGTGAGGACGTACACGTGTAGGATTCTGTAAGCTGTAGTTAGTGATTCGCACGCAGTTTGTTCTATATCACCATGGCTACTAAAACAGCAGCGTTTTACTCAAACACTATTTTTTTTACATAGAAATAGCATCAAAGCATAACACTATTTATTATGAATTACTTGTGTATATCAATGAAGGCCTGTAAGTCAGGATTATAAGGTAGAAGTGATTCTTAGTGTTTAGAGGCTCAGAATGCGTGAGAGTTTTATAATATTGATGTACAGGCAGTTCCCTGTTTTAAAAGAGATCCATTCCCTAAGTCTATCTATAGGTTGAATTTGCAGGTAAGTCGGAAAAATAATAATACAGTCCATAGTAATAATAATAGTTATTATTGTTGTTGTTGTTCTTCTTCTTCTTCTTCTTATTATTATTATTATTATTATTGTATAAGTCGGGCATTCTTAAACTGGCCACTGCCTGTACTCATATGGCCTTAAGATAAGCGTGTCCTGATATGGGGAGGGAACCACAAACTGTAGGAACGTGAATGTGACGCCGCCCTCCTCCCCTCGTCTGCCCGCCCAGTGCACACTACACAGCCCTCCCCGCTGCTGATGACCCACAAGAGGGCGTTCAGCGACGAGGCCAGCAAGGTGACAGCCTTCCTGCCCTGGCCCCGCGCCGTGGAGAACCTGAAAGCGCAGAGCACGCCGCTCTCGCGCTCCACGCTCTGCATCAATGGCAGCCACATTTACGGAGGCGAGCCGGCCGTGCCCCGCAGCGTCAGCGTGCTGCAGACCCGCCTGGGCCTGCTGGACAAGTGCTCGCCACTCTCCCGCTCGCTCCAGAACCTCACCCGCCGCGGCGAGGACCCCGCCAGGGCCGCGGGGGCTGTCAGGCGCTGGTCTTTCGACAGAGGCGGAAAGGAGGAGAAGTCCGCCGCGGCCCCTGTAGCAAAGCAGCCAGACGGGGGCCCGGAGGAGCAGGTCCAGGGACAGGTGGCCCCCGCGGCCGCGGCGGTAAAGCCAGAAGCTGCGAGTGAGGAAAAGAGGCCGAAAAAGAACCTGTTCTCCCAGGGCAAGAGCGATTCCACTGGGAAGGGGACTGACTCGGGCAAGGGCCAGCTGAGCCAAAGTGCCCCCACTACCGAGGAGAGACACAGGGGCTGGTTTGGCACCAAGGACCCACAGAACAAACCAAGGTAGGTGTTTACCCTTCCTGCCCTGGGTTTTTAAAGGCAAATCCTCTTAACCAGTAGGGGCTTCAGGTGAGTAAATAGGGCATTAAGAGATTCAAAGCTAGATACTGTAAACATCATAGGATTATAGAGGCGTCCTATTTAGGTTAAACCAGATAAATTGATAAACAGGTGATTGATACATTGTTCTTTACACGCCAAAGCTATTAATTTTAAATTATTAAGTCAAAGGTAAGTACACTAAGCACACAATATGGATATTACATTTAAGTTCCCAAAAGTTTTTCTTAAATTATTTTTAGCATTATAAACTTAGTTACTAATTGCTGCTAATAATGACAGTTTTCTACATTTACCTTTAATGCCAAGTATAACTAGGACACTGCCAGAAAGGACACCCATATCAGGACAGACGTATACGTGGATTAAACACTGAATCTATGTCTTTCGCTCAAGAGGGCAACATACTGAACGTGAGCCAGTCGTACCTGATGGAAACTTTCCAGCCGAATGCCCACCAGCCAGTCATTCCCAGATAACATCATCTGCAAAGTTTTCCTTGTAAAGTAGACGGCACCTACTGCCTAAAATGGCCAGAATACATTCAAATGCTTATTAAAAAGAAGAAGGATCTGATGATGTATTTATTATGTAAACGGGGGTGTTGTGGGAAAGCTCCCGCAGGCCTACAGTGCTGTTCAAAGCACGTGCTTTGATTGTGGGGTTGCTCAGGATTAGGCCCTGGCTTGATTATCTCTTATTCCAAAATTACTCATTTGTTGGCTTTTTGTAGTTTTACCGAACCCTGTGTCCTGTGACAGCATGTTGGGAAGCCTCTGGAGCCTGCTGAGAACTCTAATCACCTGCTGAGTTTTATGTTTAAACTAAAATACGTCAGATCCCTGTGTATGGTAACTACATACATGGATTACTGCGCTTGGCTGCTGATATACCGTATAGGTAATGGCTGCGGGGTGTAAGTGAAGGTGGGGAGGAAGTGCCCCGTGTTCTGGGACGTAACACAGTTCCAGCCTGAACAGTGCCGGCATCTTCAAGCAGCTGAATTTTAACACCACTGCAGATGGGGTTGGACAAACCAATGTTTCCTGATTCATATGTATTTTATTGTGATAAATTTGGGAACTGTGCTGTACAGCAGCAAGTTTTGAATATTTTCCATGAGTAATGGAGACTTTCATTGCTTATGTTGTCAGATATTTCATGTGGGTCCGATTCCAGTCCCTCTGTTCCAAACACTGTAATAATCTAGGGGTTGGTTCCCAGGTCATTACAGTTCTGCTTTTTCTTTGTAACTGGTCATAAGTGTCGGGTATTTGGTTACTACTAACAAAAACACTAAATAAAAAGTGAAACATGAAAGAGAATCTCCTCCTGTGGTATTCAAAAAAATCTTCAGTGAGATTCTATGGAGTTTCTGTGACTGGCTTCTGCATTCTCCTGTAGTTGCTGATCTTGTCTCTGTCTTCAGCTCAGCTGGCTGTTTTGTCTGTGAGAATATAGTGTTTCAATAAGACCCAGCTAGGCATCATTAATGTTATGTTTGCATGGTTCAGACTCAGACCCGGATCACGCAGAAAACTGCTAACCTTAAGAGCCTTTTCGTTTTTGTTCTTGCTAATTTGGTATATTGAAATAATCTCTGCATGCTGCTTTGAGATCCAGGCATCTTTCTCACATGGTGTTTTTTAAACCATCTCTTTATTTCACGGTACCAGGCAACTGCCTCATCGCTGTGATCATGTTTAAACAAATTTGACATTTCTGGAAATATAACATTTGAAGCACAAATGATTTTACTCAGATTTAAAAGATATGTGTTGTCTGGGAACATTTGTTTCCCTTATGAGATCGTAAAATGAAGCCTGGTGAAATATGACTGAAATAAGGTCACTATCTCTTTGGTCGCTTGAAAAACTTTTTTGGGATCGGAATCCATTGGCTTGGAATGGCTTTGTCATGCCTGTCCCTTCTTTTAGCTCCGTAATCTTTTCTGCAGTCTCAGTTTTGACACTTCATTCTTTCACTTTAAATACAGCTAAATGTTCGAAATTGAAGATGACCTCTTGTTGCTTACTGTAAACCTCAATCTAAAACAGTGTGACTTATCTCGAAGCAAGTATATTAAATAGACTTGTATCTGTTACTGCTAACTCCTTCAGTATTTCAATATTGATTCGAGCTTTTCTAGAACCGAAACAAACACAGCAAATAAAATGTTTCTGTTATACTAAACTCAAAGTTTGTATGCTTCTTAGAAACACCCACCACACAATGTGGAATGAATCCTTTAAGAAATGAATCAGCTGACTCAATAGTGCACAAAGAAACCTGAAAAGCAGAGATGCACCACGTCAGCGATCAGAAAGCAAAGCAGATTCTCCTCAGAGCGGTACTGATATTTTCTGTTTCAGAGAGACATGTTTAACCTGTCTACCTGCGGTGGTCATGTTGTCGCCCCTTGCTAACTGCACACCTTCTCTAAGCTGGTTGGCTTGTCCGTGGCTCTGATCTAACTAAGAGGACTGTCTGTCCCTTCCCTCCACAGCCCGGAAGTGTCTCCTAAGGTAGAAACCAACTCAGATGCGCCCTTTCACCCCTCACCTCACTCCCCCAATCATCTTTCCTCCAGTCCTAGTCCTGCTCTTGCCCCCAGCCCGACTGCCCTGGGCAGCCCCCGCCATGCTAACCCCTTCACCCCTTCGCCGGCTACCCCCCCGATATCTCCCTCAAACCCCTTCTTTACCCGTCTACAGTATAACCCTTTCTTTGAGGAGCTTATAGCTGACCAGGCTCTTAAAACTGTATCGCCTGCTCCCTGCCCCCCCAATTCTCCCCTCTGGCCTTCTGCACCTCCCCCCAACTGGCCTGGTACCTGTCCTTCCAACAATAACACTCAAGCCCTGCAGGAAAATATTACCTCCAAGAGGGACCGTCCCATAGGTGTCTGCAGACAGCAGTCCCTACCTGAGCTGCTCCCGCGATCTCCCGGTTTAGCAGCAAACCTGTCCCCCAGCTTGCCCGCCACGCGCTCCATGTCTGCGGAGTGGGACGACTCATTCGAGGCCTTTGCTGCCAGCAGGCTGAGGTCACAGAAAGCCCCGACCCCGCATTCGCCCTCCAAAGCGCTGTCCCCTCACAGAACAAACAGTCTCCCTCGAAGCAGACCAGCACGTTGCATTAAGGAGGAGACGTCTGCGGACCTCGAGCCTGATGGGAAAGCTCCACCACTGCCCCCACGCAGACCCGTCAAAGAGGGGCGACCAGACAGCTGGTTAGACCGAGCGGAGGAGCTGGCAGTGAAAAAAGAGGCACGCTTGTTGTTCCAGACAGATGTGGCATCCATGCTGCACCAGAAGGGGGTGGATTATGGGAGAATGACCTCTCCTTCCCAGCAGCCCTCATCAGATACAGAATTATTCACTGAAGGAGGTGCAAGCAGTTGTCCTAGTGGAGGTAGTCCATCCCCCTCGAATTTACTGAACAGCAACACCATGGAGACCACCGGACACTACAACAGTAGTTTGGAGACAACTGGAAGTAAAGCTGAAGACAGGAAATACTCACCTGAGGACAGATGTATTCCTGCAAGTAATTTGGATAATCTCAATAACTTTAAGTCTGAAGCCTTTGTGGGAGAACCTGAGAAACCTTTAAGGGTTAGTAGTCCTGGTTTTGCTGAAGAACCCAAGAGAGATAACACTGTTTCAGCTTTAGAGCTTACCATAAATACTCCTGAACTCCAGAGTGTCACACTGAGCCAGTTTGTCGCTGAAATGGCAACAAATAAATCAGATGTCGTTGGAGGAGTCCAATCTCACAAACTCTTAGAAGCTAGCTTTAAAGACTTAGATGTTATCACAGATATTGCATGCAAGAAAACGTCTAAAATAGCCACTGTTTATCCAAGAACTAATAAAATGACCAACTCACTTTACCCGGCCTTACAAGATCCCACTACAGATCTTGAAGATGTTCCCAAAACAAAAGAAGTTAACAATAACTACCAAAATATAGTGGCTTCCAGTGCGGTTCCTGGGAGCATCATTACTGAAAGTTACTCCAAACCTTCAAGCTCTTTTGCTGAGATCTGCACAGAATCTAGTGCTCTTGAAAGCGTTTCTCTTGAATTTATGTCAGAAATTTACAGAAATGCAGCTGTTGTGGAACCAGATTTGTCTGTTTCTGTAAAACCGACGAAACTCACAAATAACCTTGTTTTGCCTCCTGCGGATAAATTCCAGCCAGCATGCAATTTGACAAAGGCAACTGAAGAGGACCCAAGCTTCGGAAGAGCACCCAACCCGACCTCAAGAGCTGAAGTGAATCCAGATAACAAACTTCAATGCTCAGTGCTTGACTTTCAGCACAATGACATGAACCTCAATGACTCCACTTTGCCAATTATGCATCATAATAACACTTTTAAAGGAAATGCTAAAGACATCTTTGGAAATAATTTAAATGTCGCTAACACTTTAACCTTTGATTGCTCTGAAACAAATCCGGCAGCTCCTATGAACTCCGATTTCTTTGTAGTTAACCTCAATACTGCCAAAGAACATGGGTTGTCTGAGGCAACCACAAATGAGGAATTTGAAAACTCTTCAGGAAAGGGCATTGAGACGGTGCCTTTGAATGCTACAGCCGTACCTCCTCCAGAAGAGCCTTCATCTGGAACAATAGATGATTCTACTGATGAGTTCCAAATTTCAAACAGACCCTCCAAAGACACTGTGATAAGGAAAGAAGAAGGGATCCATGCATCTAGGCCACCCAGGCTGTTCAGCAGTCTCCTTGTGATGGAAGATAAGGATGCATTGCAAAGCATGGAATTACACGCCAGAGAGTCATATCCTGATGAGCGTTGTCTCAGGAGCCAGATGATGAGTGCTGCAAAGGATGTAAACGAACCCCTCGGAAGGCCGAGAGACGAGTGTTCTTCACCTGTTACACCGAGTCTTACCTCGACGGTCTCCCAAGACCGAGAAATAACCCCAGAATCCCGTTTTGTCAGGACTGAGTCAAAACACGACCATGAAGAGTGTACTGCAATGGAGCAGCCTCCTTCAGAGACCACCAAGGAGAACAGCTTTAAAGACCTTCATGCCAAATTAGCCCCCGACTGTAGAAGCCTCAAAGATGACTTTCCTTCTGGAGATCTTCTGCATGTCCGTACCCACCAGGTTTCCTCTACCTCCTCCCCAGTAGCTAAAACTAATTCCCAGCCTGCCCTCTCCCCCTCTCCCATCCTGCCCCTCATGACTGTGAGGTCATCAGAAGGGACCGCCAAGGTCGCCGCCCCCTTCTCCACTGTCCTACCACTGATTGGTGCAGCGCACACGGTTTTGCCCGAGGAGACACAGCCGGCCTCCAGCATCCTGTCCCGTCATGAGAGCAGGTGAGACAAACATCTAGCTTAGAAGATGGTCCAACACTCTCTCATTGGTGACTAGCCCATCCACCTCATTCTACCTGTACACGTCACGTTATACTATAGTAATATCAGTGTATTACAGCTGCAGGGGATATCATTGTACAGAGGGGGAGGGGGGGGGGGGGGCTCACAGGAAATGAAGCATTAACCTTATTGGCTTGAATAAAACTTCACTAACCAATGACCTTAAATATCATTGTAGGCTGCAAGCTGAGTGAATATATTGTATTTCCAGTTATAGTATTTAGCGTAAAACACTCAACAGCCGTTAAATAAACCTATAACCTTAATATAACCCCATATAAACCTACATAGAGCAGTTTCTACCATAATAATATAACAACCAATTGCATATTTATATAAATTAGTTATTTCACTAATCCTAAGATTCACTTGCAATAATTGTAGCAGCTTTATCAGTCTGGCTGGATTCATCAAGCCTTGGCTTTTTAGCAAATTCTTACGTTTATGTTGTTTCCCTTCATTTTTTTTTGTTATCAAGAACTGACTCTGAAATTAAATTAAAAAGTCAATTAAATGAAGGAAGAATGAAGTACACAAATTACATTGCATCATTATCATACTTAAAAAGATGTTTTATTTTGTTACAGTATATGTGGTAATTATCAGGTAGTAAAAGGGTGCTTAGGAACAACGGTAGCAGTACTAATAGAATTACACTGCTTGGGTAAGCATCACGGCAAGTACACACATTGTTCTGTATAATTTTAATATACAGATTTTTTTCCCTCTGTCAGTGAAAGACGTGCAAGCAATGTCTGAATTTAAGTAGAAGATATGTTTCTCTCCCTGACCACAAGAGGGCAGCCTGTTCCTCTTTACTACAGCGCGAGTGGCCGTGAAGCGCAATCTTTATGAGTATGACATGCCCACTAATCAGGCCTCATTGGGATTCCGTTTAAACTGCATGCAGAGCTCTGCTTAGTGCTTAGTCTTGAAGCTCTTTTCTTTGGTTCAGAGCTAATCATTATTGTCTCCATAGTTAATCCGTGGTTCCTGATGCAGGCCTGGTATCTTACATGAACGGTTTGCCCGTTCCTCCTTTAATTGCCAGTGGTTTCTAGTCTGTTTGGTCTCCTGTCTAATTAGATGTGTCCCTAACGTTGCCTTGTGCTCTGATCCAGTGCTCCTCCTTTCCACTCTCTGCAAGGATTCAGCAGTTTTTCCCTGATATCTTGTTTACATCCAGCCAAAGCGGCCGTCCACTGCCATGCTGCACAAGAGTGAGCACCTAGACAGAAGTGTGTGGGGAACCAGACATATCAGAATACATATAAAACTATATAAATAAATATAAAACTACTGGGAACCTGAAACTAAGCATGAATATCTCTCTATTTCAGATAACAATAAATATAGATTGATCTTTCAAACTATTATTAAAAATGTTTTAAAAGGACCTTTACAAGTGCTGATAGGATTGATATTGTGGGCTGTTTTTCTGATGGTGGTGGGGAACTAAGCTGAACAGTTATTTTTGAACAATGTTCATAGCAGCGTGACCTGCATTTTTCAAGAAGCTGTTGTCTGACATGAAATGGCATAAATCTCCACTTTGGTCTGTCGGAGTTTTTCCTGCTGCTAATAACTTGATATGATCCAGTCTCCAAGCCATCTTGAGAAATCACAGTGGTTATACTTATTTAAAGGAGTCGAATTTGTAATGGACAACAGCAAGGTATCCATAGTTTCTTGGAATGGTAAATCATGGTAGAATCTGTCCCCGTAGTTTCAGAACTCCTTTTTTTACATAATTGCACTGTTAATATCCTGGATACGGGCACAAAGTGAAATAGCAATGACATATGGCCAGTGTTCCGCTTTCTGTTACCCAGCAAACAAAACGGAGGTATTGTGCAGAAGCTACAGGAAAGGAATGAGGGTACAAGGTCACGTGCTTATGGAGAGAGATGTGAGATGATAACGAAGGACAGACAGAGCCTGGGGGCCATGACAACTGCATCAACAACAAGGCTAAAGCAAGCCAGCTTTTAGCAAACATCTGCAGCTATAGACCAGCGGGGTTGTTGTTAAGTAATAAGCAAAATGCGTTACACACTCTGTCACTCTGCTGACAACCAGAACATAAGAAATTTACAAACGAGAGGAGGCCATTCGGCCCATCAAGCTTGTTTGTTGAGAACTTAACTGATAGCTCAGAGCTGTTAAAATCTTAACTAGCTCTGATTTAAAGGAATCCAGGGTTTTAGCTTGCACTACACTAACAGGAAGAGTATTCCATACTCTAACTTCACGCTGTGATAAGAACAAGCTCTCAGTTGGTCATCTTAGGTCAGGAATTTAGGTTTTCTGAGGTTTTATAAATGTTATTACTAATGTAAAGAGGCTGACATCCCACTCTTAGACACTATCATTTTTCTACAAGGTATTTGAACCTCATTATCTCCATGTAGATGATGGGTGAGATTTTGCCTGCACTGGAGACCTCCTGGAGGTGCTCCCCCCCACCCCCACACACAGGCCTGCCTCCCCTCCCATGGTTCCCCCCTCCCGACTTCACACACCACCATCTCCCTTGTGGATCTCGATGTCGGTGGTGGTATCCATGCTCGGCTCTCTGGGACACAGCCTGAGAGAGCCCCTTCTCCTCAGGGCCGCCGTGTGAAGCCGCTTTTGGGTGACAGGATGCCCAGTCCAATTAGCAGGCAGGAGACCATTGCTGACACAACAATTATTTCCCCCCCGTTCCCTGTTTCCCTTTGAGCCTTTTGGGGTCAGTGTAGATCACCTGTCAGCACCTCCGGTAACATTTTTGGGGTGTTTAGAGCATAGTATCTCTTATCCCATAAGAAGCATCTCCTCTTGGAGAGCAGTCTAGTTCTGCTGACAGCCTCTCCCTGTGTTACTTCCTGATCTTAATTCGGCTGGAATGCATATGGGATGCATAATTCGGCTGGGATGCAGAATTTTACCTGTGTCAGGTTGGCACTGTGCCAAGCATTTAAACGTGTGAGAAATGTTTAGGGGATATCAAATGTGGAGAAACAGCTACCAAAGGGTATCTTGGTAATATGTTATAATAATGATACTATTATATGGATTTAAAAAAAAAAAACTTTTTTTTGTAAAACTATTTCATATTTCCTTGTGAATAATGTTAGTTTGGAACGTAATTTAACAAGCAATAATACATTTTTCAGATTTATTTGAAGAAACAAGTTTTCTTTGTCTTTTTCAGTCTTGTTTGAAGGAAGAATGCAGTTTTTTCCAAACATCCATATTTAATGGCCACTCTGTCCTGTAAATACCCTTTGAATGTGGCTTTTAAATGTGCTTTTAGACAAAGACTGTCTTCTGGGATACAAAGTTTTTTTCTTCTTTGTGCAGCTACATAAATGATGTGAAATCCCACGTTGAGCTGCAATCATTCCCATATCCGCAATGGAAAACGATGTGGAAAGAAGCTGATTCTTAAAAAATGAATTGTCTGGGTATATGTCTGTGGTTCATGCACCCCTCCCCAAATCTCTCAGTGACTTGTACCCCTCACTCCATCTGATTATCTCTCTCCTACAGCCCCCATCCAGTGAAGCCCCTAACTGCGACACTGCAGCAGGGGGAGAAAAAGGCAGAGGGTCGCTCGGTCTTAGTGAGCGGTTTGGAGAAGCTGAGGTCGACCATCCATCCCAGGTGGACCGCCTCACAGAGCGAGACGGAAGCTGACAGGGGCAAGGTAGGCTGACACACTCCCAGGAAACCTGGATACAGACACTCCCCGGGTCTGTGTTACGGTCTGGGCACGGTTAGTCAATAGATTATATGAGATATTCAACCCTTCATTATGAAACAGGCTTTCTGTTAATGATGTTACCCAACTGTAGGCTGATGTAAGTGCTGTAAGCATGTTTGAGGTAGGCTAAGATGGGCTGCGATGTTTGTTAGCTTATGTGTACTGTATTAAAATGCATTTTCATCTTATGATATTTAGAACATAACCCCATCGTAACCCGTGGAGCGTCTGCAATATCAAGATAATCAGCTATTCACTTTGCCTGTATTATTGTTTCTCCAGCTCAAGGCAGCTGTAGTTTTACTTATATAGTTATAGTCATATAGTTTTAGTTTAACGCATGACTGTCATCTTACTTAACTTGTCATCATTCTTAACAACTTGAAAATACCAGTGAGTTTGAACCATAGAACCAATGTACCAAAGATCTCCAGTTTGAGCATGACTTTGTTTTTCAGCTTGACTTGCCTTGCCTTGCCTTGACTTGCCTTGACTTGACTTGTGGTAAATCTGTGTAAGAACAGATACATGAAGGAGGATCATCTGTATGCTTTTGGGTGTTACAAGCTGTACTTTGAGGATACAGACATAAAGAGATGTACTGTATAAATAGGCTAAATCAAAGGCTGACACACGTGACATGCTTGCTGTCCCCCTTCCAGCCTGACAGCTCTGCTCAGTACCAGCACCTGACGCACAGCGAGCTGGTCGCTCTACTGCTGCAGAAGGAGGCAGAGCTGGAGAAGCAGAAAGCGGAGCTGGGGAAGCAGGGGACGCTGCTGGAGAAGCGCGAAGTGGAGCTGAAGAAGATGAAGATGCAGGTTCGCGACCTGGAGGACTACATCGACCGGCTGCTGGTGCGCATCATGGAGCAGACGCCTGCGCTCTTGCAGGTGCGCTCCAGGTACAAATGAGGGAAGCGGGAGGTATTGCGGCAGGCCGAGGCCCCCTGCTGGCCGGCCGCGGAATCACGGACCCGAACAGGCGGCTCCATGTCTACTCACGCCTATACTGCCATGCAACTGCAAAGCCAGTAAATGCCATGCCTGCATGCTTAATGTCCACGGAGCCATTCCCAAGTGAGAGTCGGGCTTGAACGGAGAGGTTTGGGGTACCCGCACGGCTCCAGGTTTGATGCATAATCTTCAGTTCCAGGGGTTGGGGGGTGGGGTGCTGTTTTGTGTGACGAAAGTTGCTACCTCAGATGGGGTTTCTCAAACCATTTTGATTTGCTTGCTTCTAGAGTAGGACAGAATTTGAGGGGGGGGGGGGTTGCGTGGTTGTATGCATCCAGCCTGTGTAGCCTTCTCTTAGGTTGTGACCTCCCTTGCCGTTGTCTTCTCAGCTGCTTGTGTGATGCCCCATCAGCCATTGTCAGCTTCCAGCTCTCTGACACACATACCTAACAAAGACCTGTCACACTAGGCGGGGAGGCCCAGAGTCGGCCGGCCCCGGTCACCGGCAGGCGGGGAGCCCCAGAGCCAGCTGGCCCCGGTCACCGGAAGACGGGGAGCCCCAGAGCCAGCCGGCCCCGGTCACCGGTAGGCGGGGAGCCCCAGAGCCAACCGGCCCCGGTCACCGATAGGCGGGGAGCCCCAGAGCCAACCGGCCCCGGTCACATGTAGGGAGGTCAGCATTAGCTCACAGTGAGCGTAGATAAGCCATCAGAGCCCCAGCTAAGCCTAAGCTTTAGGTCGCGCTTTTTTTTGTTTGTAGCTCTGAACTGCTGGAGAAGTGCCAAGGAATTGGATATGATCCTGTCATCTGATCCTTTTCAGAGTGCTGCACCGGGGTGAATAAGAGCACGCACTGGCGCTGTGAGGACCAGTGCCAACCACTGCCGTACTGGCCTAGTTTGCAGTTTTTTTTT
>JABFEB020000016.1:18120848-18134230 GCA_019775895.2 Stomatorhinus ivindoensis | reverse complement strand
TGAATAAGAGCACGCACTGGCGCTGTGAGGACCAGTGCCAACCACTGCCGTACTGGCCTAGTTTGCAGTTTTTTTTTAGGACTTAATGTTTAAGAATGGTTCGATGCAAATATGTACCACCTGACTGAGTTTTGTTTGTTGAAACCATCCCTGAGCCAAGCTGTGCTTTCAAGAACAAACACAGCCATGTTTCTGAAGATAGAATTTTAAATTAGGAGGTATGTAGGTGTTCCATCAATACCCATGACATGCCAAACAAATATATTTCACAAATTGTGAAACTTACAGGAAGGTAATCCTTAAATGAAGCGGAATCTGTGTGAAAATATCATGGGAGCTTAATAAATTTCTGTCCCTTGGATCTTCTTGCTGTAATATGTACTGTTTCTATACAATGTCAGAGCACCTAGCCAGGTAGTTTCACAAAAGCCTTTTTCAGAACTGGCTCCAACACTAGTCCATATGAGTCAGAGACCAAATAGCTCTCAGAGGGTCTAGGAACATAGCCACTTCGCCTTTACGTACTGGTTTATCTGCGTGGAAGGGTTTATTTGCTCTCGGACTGCTCCTGCGTTTCACGTAGAACACCAAGTAATCCTTTGTTTTCCTCTCACATAGGTGTCCACTCAAGTCTGGAGCCAGCGTTCTAGCTGTGTGTCTAAAATATTTTAGAATTATTCTATTTCTTTTCTTGCCCAAGCGATGTACATGGATAAACAGGTGCAGTTTACAGTTGTGAATATGATCCTTTAGGTTTTTCCCTATTTCACATTTTGATGGTTTTTTTTTCTTTATTCCTTTCATGATTATATAGCATAAATTTACCTATTGTATCAATACATTTTACGTTTAAATACTGAATGAAAATTAAAAGAAAATACATTGCAAGTTAATACATTGCTCCTCAAGTTTTGTTTTGCAGTGAATGACATGGAAATGCCACAGTGAGTGAAAAAGATCCCCAAACCTTGATCTGATTAAATGCCTTCAGGGTAAATTCAATGCAATTAAAGCAAGACCAAGATCATTTTTATCATTATTAATACCACCAGCTTTTTAGCATTCCCCTTTATAACACAGTTGAAAGTCTTCCAGGATACAATTATCAGGATACAAAAATCTTCCAGGATATATTAAGCGTGCTTGAATGGTCACCAGGACAGTGATGCTCACAGCTGTGTGTTAATCATGGCGACGTTTATTTCACAGCCTGTTTTTACAGCTTTGTTTTCCTGCCACTGGCTTCTCCATGCAAGTCCTAGGTTTTAAGTAAAAAAATTGAGTTTATTTGAAGTACCATATAAATACTATAACTATTAATGCTGAAACATCTTTATCATGGACACGTCTGCTATAGGCCTACTTTGAATGTCGAACTGACTGTTTAGTTGCTTTCCGACTGCGGAGTTATTTTTTTCATACAACAGTAATTTTCAGTCGTTTAGGATCTGTATTATAGGCCTATTTCCAGTTTTAGTCAGTATTACAGCTACTCTCTGACTACAACAGTATATATGGTCAATTTCATTTATTTAATGAAATAAACTCCGAACAACACTTCTTATCTAATATCGGCACCTTCATGACTTCTGATGTAGGATACTGGGGAAGATCTGGAATATAACGCTTGAAGATGATTGTTCTTTGCACTGGTGTCAACACTTTAAATATTTATACTTTGATTTCAATTTAAATCTTGTGAAATACTTGCTGTTTGCGTCCCCAGCGCCCTTACAGTCTAGCCGTGTCTCCACTGCAATCCTGTGCAGCTTTGCCGGTATAAGGACAACGTACACAAACGTGCTGAACTTATGCACTGTGTAATGTAAAATAAAGCATTGCTATTTCACTGCAGGTGTGTGTGGTATTCTTTGAGAATTCGTATTTAATATGCATAAGACGTGCACTCACACGTTGACATTTCAAACAACATTGATTTTAAGCTTAGTTTATCGATGTGCTACGTCCTGTTAATTTAACAAGTAGCAATTAAGAAATAATTTCAAATTAAATGAGCTGTAATATTACATTATAACATATTTTTATTCCTTTAAACCACTTATAAAACCGCAAATCTGCGTTGTTTTTTGTAACGCCCATTATGCGGCAAATCCTGCTGTCCTAGAAAAAACACATTTCTACCACCAGAGGGCAATATTACCCCTATAATTAATCTGATGGTTCGCTCATATCTCGGATCGATTTCATGTATTTCTTACAAATCCTTAGACTATTTATTAAACCGAATTTTTCCAAAAAAATGTTCAGTTTAAATACATCTATTCACAGCAGGTACTGAATCGGACAATATATAATTAACTGAATTGAAACCCTTGATTAGAAGTTATTTAAAAGCTCGATATTGCTAAATCGTTCAACATGACATGTAAATGAACTTATATACAATCCAAAACATGTTTTTTTTTTTACCCAGGTATTAACATAAATGTAATAATGAAGGAAAGGGTAGTGGGGCACCACTTTATAGCTTCAACAGTACTTAACATACTTTTATAGCTACAACAGTAATTAACATCTATTTGGAAACCAAATGTACGTTTGTGTACTGATTCATACATTTAAAGTGTGACACACTAGGAAATATATACAACCGTAGTACACTATTTATATTGATATTGCAGTAATGTACTAATGTTATTACTGTCTTCGGTAGAGCAGCTTGCCTTATGGATCAACACATCTATCCTAGTTACAGTTGTCCGCAATTACATGTCGTTTTGTTTATATCTCGCAGGAGTCGCTCTCTCCCTCTCTCATTCTGCTAATGAGATAATTATTACGTTGGCATCGTTTAATTATTCCCTATCTCAAGGGTTTCAAATGATCGTTATTAAACAAATTATACACATAATTATTGCATAACTATTATAAAATTATCAACAAAATATCATTACATACTGGGGAATGCTTCGTAGTGGTGTTATAAACATATGAGAAACCTAGAATAACAATATATAAATAAGCGACATTTAATTTCAGCTACTAAGCTGTACATTGTAAACCTGCATCATGTAATAATAAGACATTTTCAATGTCTAGTGTTAAAATCTTTGACAGACTATATAAACCAAACCAAGAGAAATCCAGCCGCAAAGCGAACTGCGTTTCCCAAAATGCCATGAGAAAAGTAATTCCTCCGTTTTATGGGATGTGTAGTTATTTTACCCATCAAAAGAATTTGTGTCTTCGACGATCACAAATGAAATTAACTACATTTCCCATTAAACACTGCGGCCCATTTACCCCAGTACTTTCGCAGAGGAGTGAAAGAGTACTTTGCTCCCTCTTTAAAATCTCGTTTTGTCGTATGATTCATTAATAAATAATACTTCTTTGGTGTCATGGCGGAATCTGCAGCGTGTCCCGCATTTCAGCTAGGAAAATCGCAATACAACCAGGTAAAAGATTTTATCTTATTGTTTTCCTAAGCATCGCTCAATGTGCTGTATAATCAGAGCTAGCTAGCTGCGCTTATGGTACTTTTTCTGAGACTGAAAACGACAGCGTTAGCATTATTTCTGTGGATGGCGTTTCACATGATCGTCACAAGCACCGTGTTTTTCACAAAGTTGTGTGCGACTTCGGCCATGTCCTTGTTCTCCTTTTAAGGAAATACCGAGCAAACTCTTCGATTGCGGAAAGAAAATTAGTTCTCATCCAATTTTTTCCAGAAAATGGGGCTGTCCGGGGATTTTCTTATTTACACATATATTTTTGAACGAAGTCATCGATTAATGACGTATGTAATTTTTAAAATCGTCATCAGTTTATGCGAAAGCATAAATTTTACTTTGTTGTCTGCGCTATTGCAACCATGAGTGCGTTAACATGTAATCCTGAAGCGCAGAGGACACCATAAACATCCTCCCGGCTTGGTCAGGTGTTTCCCAGCGAATTCGTCCTCTCTGTTGTATCCCGTCACTAGCACTTGGGTGATGTGATGTCTGCAGGAGCGAACCGTGCTTAATCCGCCTTTGCTTATTTTGACACCATTCTTTTACCAAACTTTACACTCTACAAACACGTCGTCGCCTCCTTGCATATTTCGAATTTTGGACAGATTTTGGTTGTGATATGAGAGTAGAAGGTATGTGATACACACCTGTCACTGAGTTCAGATGATGAGATTGGTGTCAATACTGTATCCATATCATTGGACTGGAACCAGTCCCCTCTCACTTGTCACACTGTATATGGTTTATGATGTTGGTGCTGATACACAGCTGAAACAAACATCCTGCTCCAGTCACTTGAACTTCTGCATTTATGTTATTTATATTCTTCAACTTATTTTATTATATGAAAAAATCTGGTATTCATGTGTTTAGATGTGGGGCTTGTGTTGGTGGAATTCCCTCGATTCCCAAACCTCTACACTTGTGCTGTTCCAACCCAGTGACCTGAAAATGCTTTTTTTTTGTCCTCCATGCAGAAAACCTTTTCTGGGCGACTGAGACACTTCCTGGACGTGATCGATCCTCGGACTTTGTTTGTGTCTGAGGTACAAAAGAGCATCTCAGACCTGGCCTACCTGCTTACTAATTACAACCTTAATAAGTCTGTATTATGATGGTGTGACTTTAGGCCCCCAAGCCAACCAATCAGAATTCTTCTTCTTGTAAAAGTGATTGTTTTATTTCTAAACAAATAACGGGTTGAGTTGAAAGGCACACCACACAGCATCTTTGAGAAGTTACTGCATGTTCTACAGGTATCTACAGTGATCCAGCTCGTGGTGTATTTCAGTTGTAACATTTTAATGAAAATCCTAATCTTTCATAACAAATAAAGCAGCTGATTCAAGTAGGAAAATGAAACACATGATTTCTGCACACGATTGGCTAAGAGGGCCCTACCCCTAACCTCTGACCCCTGAGCTGGGGCTATTGGTGTTGGAGACTTCACGTCACGATTCGATTGCTGTGCAGGTGCCTAGATCCATATGAATAAAATATTTCTGATAAATGTTTTATTTAAAGTGGTGAGATCAAGGAGGAAATCACTACCCACCCCTTCGACCTGTGGCCTTCTCTGGGCCTATTGACACACATGTGATGGAGCCCTTTTGCTAACTTCTGTGCCTAGAAGGTGTCGCTTTGTCATGCATTCATCTTCATTCGAACACGTCCATCCAGCCACTCATCCTGAGGACTGCTTGGACGGGGCCTGTTCCATGCAGCGTAGGACACAAGGCTGTGTTGTATACTGTGGATGGGATGCCAGTCCATCACAGGACATACACAGTCATACTCTATGAGACATTTTTGGACCGTGCACCCAGTGCCACCTACATATGGATATTTGTGCACTTTTTTGAGGGCATAACATTTAACTTGCATGTAGCAAGGTTACAATCTCCATAGCTGGCTTTAGAGGTGCACAGTGCTAAAGGCGCTAGGTTTCTGAAGCATTTTATTTTATCATCAGCCGGCCAAATTTCAGTTGCAATAGGGCCGAAGTATTGGACTTGAGTGCTTGCGGCTATAAAAGAATCCTTTCTAAAGACTTTTCTGGGCTCTTTGACGGCGTGGTATTTAACCCAAAACGTGTCATGATGGCTGGATTAAGGCGATCTCCAGCACAGCGAGTGTGGAGAAGTTCTCTGCGTGGGGCAAGGTCCAGATATTTGCGGTTTATCGCTTTCCTTCGAGCAAAGCGTGCTAACGGAAAACAACACAGTGCTCCTCACAGAAGGAAGAGTGACATAATTAGGTCAGTGAGGTGCTTAAGTATTCATGCAGAATAAGAATGTGAACTTTGCTGGAATACAAATTAAGAGCTCAGTTTATATGGAAAAAAAACCCTGAATGAGTTTATTTTTTCTTTTAACCGTTGCGGTTTGTCGGTTGGTGGTTTGGTTGGTTGGTTAATTAGTTAGTTGTTTATTCTTTGTTTATCAGAGTGTGCCTCTGTTTAATAATCTTACGGCCGATCTGTACCAATGGGGAGAGTGTGTGTCCTTGGTGATTTGAGTCTCTTAAAGTGGTTTGTCTCCTTAGATTCGTCTGAAGGAGTGCATGAAGCTGCTGGATGACTTTAAACATGGCAGTCTCCCACCCGGAGTGTCAGATGAGCAGGTGAGGCTGGCATTAAGCAGACGCCCGCAGACACACTCGCCGATAAGGAAAGACTAACTTGTAAGCACCTTGCCTGAGGGGGGAGTAGGGGTTTCGGGCTGTGGGGGAGCGGGTCTGGTTTTTGATGTTAGAGTGGGGGAGGCAATTTCCTCCCATCTGGCTAAATTCCAGTGTCCTCAGGTGGAACTCTGAGGGGTCAGAGGCTTACAGGAAAGTGTAGGAGAAGGTCACATGGGTGTGGGCTCCGTACCTAGACATTCACTAAACGTCTCACTGACTGAGGCTGCTTAGATGTCACCAGTCCCAGTTTTCCGCCATTTTGTTTTTCGTGTAGCATGTTTAGCATGAGTGGAGCTGCTGTTGAATGCCTCTGAGTGCCATTAATCTCAGCTGACTTTGTCTCCTCAGCTCTGGGAAGCTCAGAAGATCAAGCAGGTATGAGAATGAGGGGAACGAAAACTAGTCACGCGTCAACAGCTCCAAACCAGAAGTCTGTGTCTGTTGACCACACTGACGTTAAAAGCCCCCGCAAATGGAGTTTTGGCCTCTGACACCATTGTAGTATTTCTGTAGTACCCTTCCTGACACTGTCAGAGACCAAGAGCTCATTAGAGAGAAGTCTTATTCATATATGCTGTTATCTCCAGAAGAGAAATAGCTTTTGAAATATTGAGAGAGAGATCATCGCGGGAATGTGAATCCAGATAAGGTTATTGACACTTAAGATGCATTACTAATGATTAAAAGATAACAGATTTTGCTGCAGTCAGCCAGTGAAATTGCAGGTCATAATTAATTCTGTGGCATTACGGCTGAACTCTGAACATCTGCGCTGCCCTGGTCGTTAACGAGTTCACGAGTTCAGTGCGAACATCCTGTTCCTCATTCCTAGGACAGGAGGCCACCTTTTACCAGGGCTGCGTGTTAGTTGTTAATGGTTAATGGTTATACAGTATCTCAGACCCTGTGGGGCTGTACTGTGTGTTATTCTCTTAGATCTAGTGGCTAGCTTGGCTAATGATGCCGCCTAGCATGTCCCTCTGGCCGCCATGTGAAATCTCTGCTACGCCAGTGAGTCTGTTATCCTGATAATTACAGGCCATCATCCACCCCGACACTGGGGAGAAGATCTTCATGCCGTTTCGGATGTCAGGTACACCAGCTGCTCGCCAGTGTATTCTTACCAATGTGTGGCCTGTCGGTTTCCTGATTGGTGGATTTGTTTTTTCATCAGAGCCAATAAGTAATAAATAAGAGCGCTCAATTTCGCCCCCAAAAATAAATTTTCAAATCAGCTGAAGACTGATGTTCTGTGACCTTGTTTTTTGGAGCAGGTGACAAGCAGGCCTGTATTTGAATACGTACAAAATATATAGATAGAATGGTAAGAAAGAGAAAAGGAAATTAGTTATGCAAATATTAGGTAGTTTCACGTTCAATTTAATGCTAGTGATATTATTTCATGTTTTGTCCAAATGTTCGGATAGTTTGCTTTACAGCCCATTCAGATGGTATACAGCTGATTCAGCTTTGTGACAGACGGACCTTTCACACTCGGTGCTGGTATTTGGGTTCTTACTGCCGTTTAGCAACTTGCAAGAGACACAAATGAAATTCACTGGGGCAGCAATGTCTGTGATTGTCATTGTAGGTCAGTCGCCATGGTCACGGCCCTTTCGTTGGAGGGTGAAAGTATCCCGGGTTAAATAATCAGCCTGTTTCCATCAGTCTTTTAGAGGTTGCAAGTTCTGAGAGGTTTGTGCCTCTGTGAGTCACCTGCCTAACTGTAGACTTCTCCCTCATATTTATTTGCTGTTTGCTAGAACCATGTTTAAATAAATTTAGCAATGAATGAAAAATACTGTAGGGTAACTGTACCCAGTAAACTCACACGTAGATGGATTTTTATGTGACACATTTTAGCCTTTCTCTCCGTATATCTGCTTAATTGCATGTTTAAGGGCTGGTTTGTTTTGCTTTGCCATCTGTCTTTGACAAATATCCTGAGACTAAGTGACCAACGCCAGAGGGTGTGGCTCTACCTGCTGCCAATGATTATCTGAATGCGCCTGCTTTGAAGCAATAACAGACTCCGCCATGTTGTCTCAATGTACAAAGTTGCATTAATTTTTAATTAAGGTGAAATTTATGCTTTTTATTTTGGGCTTTACAGGTTATGTGCCTTTTGGAACGCCAATAGTAAGCTTGAACTGCATTGTTGTTTGAATGCTGTTGATATGCTTTTGCCATATGCTAGTAGCCAGTCACAGTCTTGGTCCTCGTGACATCACTTCCTCTTTTGGCTTCCTGCAGGTTGTGGGTCTGCTTCTGCCAAACCAGACACTCGGATCCACGGTCTTCTGGCAGGTAGGCAGTCGTCTGTGCTGGCTGTTAACCCTAGTCCAAATATGGTGTCAGGTGTCAGTTGTAATTATCTAATAGCATCCTTGTCACACCTGGGTTCATGTCTAGCCTCTGGAAAAAAAAACCCAGAGGAAAAAAACAAGGGCTTAGATCTTTGTACACACGTCATACTAATGTTTACAGTGGAATAAATCTTAGCTCTGCTTTCGTTTCCTACCCAAAGCTGTGAGCTAAGTGTCTGATAGCATTAACATGGTTGACTGCGCGCAGGTAGGTAATATATCTGTTGGGCTGTTATTCTTACGTATAAGTGGAATTATTAAAACCATATTCTCAGGTGGCACGGCATCGCAGTGAATTGTTCTTGTTATTTTGAGTGTCCTGTTACACTCTAGTTCTCCATATTTAAACCTAGCCATGCATGTAATTTGTCAGGGGTCTCCACTACTGGTTGATAATGCCGTGTGTGTGTGTTCTTTTTTATTCAATTACAGTATTGGTGAAATATTTATATTATCACTTATCATAAGTAACAAATGGCCATTTCTCTGGTCTTTAGTTGAAGAAGTGAAAAACAGCAAACTTGTTACCCAACATAAGTGGTTAGGTACTAACCAAGAAAACTGGTTTCCATTTCTCCTTAGTGGTTAAACCAGAGTCACAACGCTTGTGTGAACTACTCTAACAGGAATGCCACTAAGGTATGGGAATTGTCACTATTATTTAATTTAACACCTCTCATATGGTCATGACCCTTCAGTAGACCTTTCCCAGATTCATGGCATTTCAGAAGACCATCTCTCCCAGGCTCATGGCCCTTCGTAGACCATCTTTTCCAGGGTCATGGGCCTTTATAGACCATCTTTCCCAGGGTCATGGGCCTTTATAGACCATCTTTCCCAGGGTCATGGCCCTTTATAGACCATCTTTTCCATGGTCATGGCCCTTCACAGACCTCCTCTCCCAGGGTCATGGCCCTTCACATACCACCTCTCCCATAGTCGTGGCCATTCACAGAGCAACTTTCTCAGGGTTGTGGCCCTTCACATACCACCTCTCCCAGGGTCATGGCCCTTCACAGACCACCTCTCCCAGGGTCATGGCCCTTCACAGACCACCTCTCCCATAGTCGTGGCCATTCACATACCACCTCTCCCATAGTCGTGGCCATTCACAGAGCAACTTTCTCAGGGTTGTGGCCCTTCATAGACCACCTCTCCCAGTGTTTTGGCCCTTCAGTAGACCACCTCTCCCACTGTCCAGGCCCTTTAGTAGACCACATCTCCCACAGTCCTGGACCTTCAGTAGACCACCTCTCTCAGGGTCATGGCCATAGTTTCTGTCATTCAGTGATGCTCCTCTCACATGTTCATGGTTACTGAGTAGACCACTCTCACTCAGCTGTTGAACATGTGATCAGACTCTCTTTGATGTCTGTGTCTTGTGTTGTCCTCCTAAGCCCACTCCAGCTTCCAAGTTTCTCCAAGGCTATATAGGTGCAGTTACCAGTGCTGTCTCCATTGCGGTGAGTCCTCACGAGCTGGTTTTCTTTAAGGTGTTATTGAATACAGGGTGACAGGTGAAGAGAGAGATGGCAGGTGGCTGTTCGGGGGAAGAGGGGCGGTCCAGGTTGTTCTGGGTGCCACCTCCTCTCCACTTTCACCGGTGGAGCCATTGTGACCCCCCCCCCCCCCCGCCCACCCCTCCTTGGGGGGGCATGTCCAAGCTAGCCCGCAGACTTCCACTGATCACAGCGCTTAGCCAGAGGGAACTAATTATCTGCTCACCATGGGGTTGTTAGACCCACAGGGCGAAGAAACGCCTGGTGTTGTTCAGCCTCCTGGGCCAAAGACTAATTAAAAACAACCTCCCCACTCACCCCGAAGCCCCCTGCCCCAGGAAGGTAACGAGGGTGTATCTGGGAATCTGGGTATGGGTGGTGGTCAAGCCTGGAGGTCTTTTACGAAGAAGCCAAGTTTAATTGGAGTGCGGTGACCCACTGTTTGGACTTGGCATGCAGAGCATTAAGGTGGGGTTTGTCATAATCGGAGCATTTTGGATACACACTAGAAGGCAGAATGGGGTTAATTGTTTTGCATATGTGGGCAACTAGAATAGAATTGTTTAATTATTTTTTTAAAAAAAAACGTATATAAGGAATAAGAAAAAAAAATCAACAGAGAGACATGGACATGGAAGATACCAGGAAAGGAATTTTTCATGTTTTCCACGCAACCTGCTCCCAAGGTGAGGTTTATTTTTGATTGCCGCAAAGTCGACCTCACTTCCTGCTGCACTCGTTGTCATAACAACCGCCAACCCTTTTGTGACTCGGAGCCCGGCTGTCATGATGGCAGATGACAGAGTCTGCCCTTCATCTTTGCCTCTGCCTGCCTGCTCATCCCCCCCCCCCGCCCCCCGGTTTATCCCACTACTTTCAGCAGTGACGCCACCTACTGACAGGATCAGGTAGTTCTGGGCTCCTTAGCTCTCTTTATGTAAACCCAGCTGAGAGGAAATGGGTCACAGGGTTAGAGTGGTGCATGGAAATGAGATGTTTCATTTGTGGATAGAAACATGTGCAGATGACCTGTCCTGTAAGATCTACGCATTGTCCAGCCTGCTTCCTTATGTGTGTGAAGACTGTACTGTGTACTTATAAGAAAAACGTATATACTTATAGCCTTCTGATTGGCGTATTTGTTTAAGCAAGCATTCCATTCATTGATAATGAGTATTATTTGGTGGTTTTCTGATTTTATTTTGAAGAAATATTTCTTTGTAGTATAGTATATAGTAGTATAGTATAACATTTGAATCAGGCGCTCAGCTGCTTGTATTTTATTCAGTACATGAAAACACAGCAAGAAATACAGAGAGGATAACCCAACAAACCAGTGCTTGGTTTTAACCAGACTTCTGTTGATCAGCTGTCATGTTCAGCAACTAAGGCAGTCATTGTATGTGTGTCTTCCTAGGTGGGCCTGAACATGCTGATCGAGAGAGCTGCCAGGTTCAGCCCGGCCACACGAGTGATGGTCCAGCGTCTGGTCCCCTTTCCAGCTGTTGGTATGTAGCCCCGACCCCTATGGGTGGCAGATGGATCGTCAGCATCGTAGATTTCTGTTAGCTGTTACTTTGCGTTATACTTACATTGATTTTGCCAGTTGGCTTCCTGTGTTTCATCAGTTAACTTCTGGTGCTACAGATGTATTCGTTTTGTCAGTTAGTTCCCAGTGTTCCCAGTTATTCTTCTGTCAGTTGTTAGTCCATGTAACAGGTGCACCTGGTTTCTTAGCCTCTTGTGTTACAGACATTTAATTTATTATTTTTCCCCCCTTTTATCGTTTCTTGGGACTCCCTCTCTCCCCTGTCCTCCCCCAGGTGGGGTTACAGGTGTCTCCCCAGGACACCGTCTCTGGCTGCTCAGCTGTAATTAAATTGTTTGTCGTCCTCTTAATAAAATAAGCAGGTTTCCCTGTCCCCAGGCCCTCCTGGTAATCATCACGTCATTAGGTCAGGGAGGCAGCAAACGACCTGCCTAATTACCCCGCTGTGGTTACTAGTCCGACTATAATTGTTTGTTTTTTTCCCCCTTGTTTATTTGGTCTAGTTTGTATTAGTACCTTTTATCTCACATTAAAGGGCTAAAACAACAGATTAAGTGCATTAAGTGAAGAACAGCATTTGTTTTTCAGTGCCTCATTTGTGCATGAAGATTGACTGATTGAAGGTTGAATGATTTTCATCAGACAGAACAGGACTCTGTCTGTTAGGAAAAACTGGAATCACAGTCTGGAATCAGTGTTGTCAATATTATCGTAGCAGCTGAAAGCTGTGCACTTATTTTATTCACACTTACTGCGTCTCTTTTGTGTTTTTCCTCTGAGTGACTCAGACATGGTTGAGTGCCCCACAGCAGCCGCCTTAAAAATACTTTAGAATTCATCTCAAGCATGTGAGAGTCATCGTTCCAGAAACACCAGACGCTACACAATGTGCTTTTTCTTATGGAACCTCGTTCCTCCATGTTCTTCAGTCCAGCCTCTCTGACAGCCCCGTCTTACTAATCTTACTCTCTAGGTGTCCATCGGTGCCCTATACTGCCCCGACAAGTTACCCCGATAAGCCAGTAACCCTGCGTCATAGAACAGGCCACTGGTTTGCATATATTCCTAACATAACATGGCATTTATAGAGTATAGTGAATCTGCCTTTGCATCATATCCTGTGATGTCACATCCTGCCAGGTTGTCTACATGCCATGTCTCCATACCCGTCCCCAGTACAACAACTAGTTATTACCCCTCTATTTCTCCTTATTCATCTTTATTACCCTCTAGTTCCCTATAGCCGTTTTTATTGCCCCTCTGCTCCCTTATGGGCAGTGCTCGTTCCCCCCTGCACTCCCTCGTATTGCTCCACCCCCCCCCCCTGCTAGTCCCAGCCTGTCTTGGTGACCCTTCTCTCTTCCGCAGCCAGTGCTAATATCTGCAACGTGGGGCTGATGAGGCACACTGAGCTGAAAGAGGGCATCGACGTGTTGGACAGCAGTGGCAACGTGGTGGGGACGTCCAGAATCGCAGCCAAGCACGTGAGTGGTGGCCCCAGCAGGTACCCGGGGTACTGTGCCACTGCCTGATCCGCACCACCTGCCTGATCTGTACCTCGCGCGTTCCTAGCATGGGCAGTGTTACACTTTGCAGCATGTTCTATTACAGTACCTGGTTTGTGGCACTTCGTTTCGCTCAGTGGCCAAGAAAGCAGCGGGCATCGTGGGGGGGCTCACTGCAAAATTTACCAAGGGACCTTCCCCTTCAGCACATTTTAGCAGAGGTGGGAAGTTCAGGTTCAGAAAGTACAAATCCAGACCAGGATTTTGTTTCAATCAAGCAATTGAGTTACTCTGTGACTGTGACT